>KB671820.1:0-288989 GCA_000349105.1 Anopheles epiroticus | reverse complement strand
TTCCTGCCTTCTACACAATCCGAGTGAATCTTGTGTGGATTTCACGCCAAATATTTTCACGACGGTTAATCACGTTAATCACTGCGCGTTGGAGTTGGCCAATCGTTACGGATTAGCTTTGTCCGCCGTGTGGTGAGGTCGGAAAGTGGCCAACACTCTCGTGATCACACAAGCGGCATATCATACACACGTGCATTGTTCGAGCTTGGTGTGTTTGAATCGACGGTTGTTGTTGCTTTGCCGCCGCAGGGCTCAGTAGCATAATTGCTCTGGTGTGATGTTCTTCGGTCCGATTAAGATGTTCCGCGAGCAATGTTCGGCTGGTAAGAGGAAAACGGCTGCATGTGCATGTGGTTAGCTGTAACGATGTAATAAGGAGCAAAAAAGAAGGAGATTTGCTTTGGATAGGGGCCGCTTCAATTGTTGATTGAAGGGGATTAGTGCCGTGTTAGCGGGAAGGCTAAACAGGCAATTGCTAGCAATTATGAAGCTCGATGTATGTTGTGTTGGCCAATTTTCCGACTGACTGAAACAAGGTGTAGGGAAATCGCGCGGTGTTAGTTCGCTACGTCCAAAAGGCACGTGGTCGTTTGATTTACTCGCTCGACTAAGTGGGAGTTGGATAGAAACGCACACCTCATCCACACACATTGAAAGCTCCTCTCGGAGTGTAGAATTATGACAGTTTTCTAATCGAATTTGCAACATCACCGCATAGCAAGATTATTTACTGCGAAGCACTCCAGATCATCCAAAACCGTTTGTCAATCACCGTCGGACCATGTCGCGGGACATAAAAGCTAAATATGCGCCAAGACATCGGGATGGAAATTCCTAAATAAATACTTAGGCCGGATTTATGGGGCGCTTTGCCGGAGCAGCAACCTGCTTAAAAATAATCTCTCCCACTTGTGTGCTGCTGTTACTGCTGCTGCTGGTGAGAAATGTTTATTGCCTAGCGGCGGGCGTGCTGGAGCCGGCTTTTTTGGAGGAGGCAGGCTGGTACTGCTTCTTACCCCATTCTCGTGCTATAAAAAGCGCACACGAGGCAGCCCCTGGAGACATATGTGCATGGATTTTATGTTAGTTGTCATAACTTAAGTCAGCCATCACTTTGGGAAGGATGTGTAGTACGGCTGTGTCCTCTGTGTTGTAGTTTTTTCCTCTTCACTTTCCGAGTTGATGAGCTATTTTTCCATTCACTTTCGATCGAGTCTTTGGTAACGCGGGAGGAGGGAGATGGCCCGCTTGATTTCTATCGTACTAGGAAACTAGTAATGTGTTTCGGGTTCACTCTTACGACATGTCGACACGACCTGCGAATGGCGTTTAATGGTGTGACAAGGAAAAGCGAAACGAAAGAAAAATACTTTCAACGCAGACACAAACATCCACCTATGAAGACAAACTGAGGCCGGGGAAAAGGGTTGCTCCCGATGGTGGCCCTGGTACAGGAGGGTTTTTCTTTTCAACACTGCTGTGCTATGTTTTCCTAAGCTCTGCTAGTCACCAGGTATACAAGTTCTTGGTGGAGCGAGAAAATAGCTTCTAGGGTGTGTGTGTGTGTGTGTGTCTGTGTGACTGTGCAGTTGTCTCATCCAAGACATAATAATAACTAAATTAATTTTCTTTCTACAACATTCCACATTCGTCGACATGGTCTGGCCGTGCCGCGGTGTCGCCATCTCTTGTTCTCGCGTGTCCCGCGGCGGGCGAAAGATCACCGTGCACTCGAAATAGGCCGCGGGATCACACTAGCAGGAAGACGGGGACTGAAGGGCGGTAAAATGGTCGATGCTAGTGTGTCGAGCATATTTTCCCAAGATTCGGATGCTCCTACGGAAGCAGAAGGGTTGGTCACGGGAAGGAGGGTGGCGCGGTGAACATTATTATTATTTTCGTCTAGCGCGCAAATCCGACAAAAAAGGCCTCACGTCTCGACGCGTCGCTCGGTAGACGATCCTATTTCTGGGGTTTTCCCTTCCTGCCCCATTTTTCCCTTCAACTTGTTCGATCTGTTGTTGTTGTTGTTTTCCTAGTTTTATGGCTTCTAGGTGTCTTCTTATGATGAATTTTGTTGTTTTTTTGTTATTGTTGTACGGCTTTCGGTATCCTATGCGTGCGAGCGATCGTCGTCGGCGTGGAAATAAGGATTAGGTGAAGCTATGTGACAAAATATTAACGATGATGTTTGATAATTATGATGATGATGAGGATGATGATGATGGTCAAAAATAACCTCACAGTGAATTGTACCGATCGTCGCCGATCGATCGGTTTACTTCGTCGATCGGTTTCTATGCTTTAAGTCGTTCGATGTGAGTAGCCCAACCTTAACAATAGTAAGGGCCTCTTTGCTTCGGTGGAAGAAGATTTAGAGAAGCAGTAGTAAGCAGAAGCAGCAGTAACAAAAAAAAAACAAGAATTATTTAGAGCAAAACATGATCGTAATCGGTAAAGACATAAACCCATAGGTGATTGCATTCCGATCGAGCGCACGCGGAAGGTTAAAACGCTGCGTAAACGCGCTCCTAAAACATAAATAAAAATCTACCTACAACAGCGGCACCAGCAGCAGCACTCCACCGTCAGCTGGGGGTTGTGAAAACATGGCAACAGACGAATTCAATGTCAAAGCAACAGCAACGTTTGGTATGCATAAAGCTTGCCTGGCGGGGCACGGCAGCAACTGTAGGTTTAAATTAATGCAATATCAAATTTATACTAATTGCATGTGCGAATGTGTTTCCTCTCGCTCGCCTCGTTTGCCACGCGAGTGTGGTGCGTAGGTGTTTGCAGTTTATTGCGCGCGTGCGCAAGCAGTTACGCGCTCGAAGTACGCGTTGCTGCG
This sequence comes from Anopheles epiroticus, assembly GCA_000349105.1. Classification (NCBI taxonomy): domain Eukaryota; kingdom Metazoa; phylum Arthropoda; class Insecta; order Diptera; family Culicidae; genus Anopheles; species Anopheles epiroticus. The sequence continues at coordinate 286,138 of KB671820.1, read as the reverse complement.
CTTCTTAAACCCGCTTGCCGTGCGTTATGGGTGCAGCAGCAGCAGCAACAGTGGCAATGTCTTCGGCAAGTGGCCGGAAGAAGATGAAGCCATTTATAATCGTAGCAGTAGTGCAAGGAAAACGAGAGGCAAAAACCTGAGATGACAGGGAAGTTTACGTGCCTGACGAGTGCTCATAAAATCTTATTGTGTGCTACGATTTGGATTTTTTTTTCGCAGAAAAAAATGCTTTTCACGACAAATTCGAGTTGACAAAGCGAAGGTCATAAAGAAGGAAAAAAATATTTTATTACTTGTATCTTGAAATTCTCTAAATCATAGAAACGTTGCGTAAAAAGAACCAACGCTACCGTAAATGTAGATCCGTCTTCTTCTTCAGATTTAGATCAGAGAAGTGAATCTAGGCAAGGAGAGGGATATTGAAATGCACCCGTAATATGCATCTTGGGTAGCACTTAGTCGTGTGTACACGCAGCAGGAGGCCAGCACGGTACCATATTCATAAGCATCGGCAGTGTCTTCGAGATCCATTACCGGCGGGACCTGCACTGCGTCTGCCCACATGCGACCCATACTCTCTTGCGGCACGTAGGTAATGGCAGAGAACGAGAGGGAAGGAAGAAATGGCACTGAAAGTGTAGTGTAGTTTCTCATTTTCTCGATTTGGTGAACCGAAGCCAGTGTTCCAGTAGTGTTGTTCTGGCGGGTGTCGTGCCGGTAAATCGTTTAGTTCGAAGGTGGTGTGGCCCGTTCGATTAGCATTTTAATGGTCTGACACCGACGTACGTTGGGGTCCGCTTGGTATTTCCTTGAGCGGGAAACGGATTGCAATATTCGTGCGGGTATTTAAAGATAGAGTGTAAGGCATCAAGGTACTGCTGAGGGCGGTACAAATCCCTTTGCGATTTATGGGAAAGGAAGCATGTTCGAGCTGAGATATATTTCTGGAGTTTGAAATTCGAATCCAACGACGGGTCCAAGGCTTAGACTCTAAGAATGTGTTTTAATACGATAACCAAGCAAAGATATTAAGAATAATCTGTTCAAAAATGAAGGCCTCCAGAGGCTGAGAATTGCATGCAGTTCGCCATCATAAAGTCAAACCACACAATAGTGTAGGCGTCGGAGGGGTTGGCCGAGCAATAAAACCCTGTAACTTTACTACATCAGCTTCCGAATCGGATCGTTCTTGAGATCACTCTCTTGGATTTGCTGGCCGTAAGATCGAAGTATATGTCCACTGTCCAGATGTTCGGTCTGGATTGATTTGAGCCTTTTTAAGCGAAAAGTTCAAGGGTACTACCTCCTACTTTGCGAGATGATGAAGCAATGAAATAGAGCACATAGGCAACACCATCAGCACGGCGTTACCAGTAACGTAACATTGCTAACTTTATGTGGGTCTCTTGCCAGAACTTCTAATATCCACCACGACAGGAAACTTCAATCAGCAATAGATGCACGGATGGGCGGGCGAACTTGGCCAATGATAGGGTCGGAATGTACAATCAACCATTAGCCGATTCATAATTTCTTATCCCATCTCCTCCGGTAGCTCACTGTCATAGCACACTGCGTCGTCTACTAATTGAACTTTCGATGAACTTGATAAGTTGATGAGCCCCAGGCATCGAGAATGATACGGACGCCGAAAGTGGATTCCAGGAAGAAACCCTATCGCGGCAAGTGAAGACATCATGCCGTCCACAGTGAAAGTGGATATCGTCTACGAGGTGTCCCTGGCTCTGTAAGTGAGAGCAGTTTATCCCGAGAGATTCATTCTTCTGGGGAGTTCTTCTTGTTCGTCCCTATTGGGTGAGGGTGATGGAAGAATTCTCACGTGCATCTAAACCGCCTACGGGAAGGGACGAATGCTCACGTGGTGGTGCTAGGGGAAGCGCTCAACAGCAAACCACAGCATAGGTAAGGTACGTTCCGAAATCGAGTGTATCATGTTTTGGGGTTGACATCTTATTGAATCAATTTATGAGCACTCGCAGCCGCTCAGGCTTCGTCAGTTGAAACAAGAGCGCAATCAGACAGTAGACAGTGTTGCAGTTGGAAGGGAGTGGTGTAGCTGTTGTGTGTATTGTGAAATCACGAGCTCTAGAGTGTTAAGTGTAGTCGATTCATCGTTGGTAGTACTATTCGTTGGGTAGGACAGGTTGAATGAGACTGAGACGTGGCAACTGAGAGGTCTTAGATAGAGACGAGAAGAAGCGCGAGAAGTACGCTATGAGGTCGAAAATTGGCAATTTAAGCGACGATGATGTCGACAATGATGTTGATGATGATGATGTTTAGCAATGACGTCGAGTTGTAAGATGGCCAACATTTAACCGGGTCATAATGACTGAATTTTCTAATGTTCTTCGTATCTGCATTTTCTCCTTTTTCTACAGGTAAGCGCCAGGTTACTTCAAGACAACGTAGAAGTATTAGAGAGACACTTTTTTACATCATTCGAAAGATAAGTATAGATACGAACTTCAAACGCAGCAAAATGGATTTTCTAAAAGATAACTTATTCATGCAGTCCATCAGCTGTGGAATTCTTAATCAATCAATAAATGGTCGTTACTTTGTCTCGCCTTCGGCTATCTCTTATCTATAGCACTCTAAAATAGAGCTGGACTGAGTGACTATCGTAGCTGTATTCTTGTGTTAAATATAGCCAATTTATGACATGATCGTATCATCATTTGATGTGCATGTAATCGAAAATAGACATTCTCAATTATTTCATCAACCAGACATGCGTCCTGGGTGTTGGCTGTGTGTGACTGTAACTGGCAACCAGGCGATATTGTTTAAAGGGATGTATTCGTTCGAACAAGGATAGTCAGCCATGACACAGTGTAATCAGAAATGGAGCCTTTCACTCATCCATCTCGTTGTACAGAGGCTTGACATGCGTTCGGGCCGGCTTCCGTGCTTGGTAAACGTGTGTGCTATCATGCACACCCATGGTATGTAAATTTTGATTGCACCGATTACCGGAGTATAGGCACTCATGACATCCCTGTTCTCCTGGCCGGTTCCAGTTCCCCGTAAAATGCTGTCAGTTTTCTTCCGTCAGAAATGACGTTCGATTAGTTTAGCATCGATTCCCATGCTCCCCGGCCCCGACACTGGAGGATGGTTGGTATGGAATTTAATGCCAACCTCTGGCCCCGTCTTTCGGTCCGGTGTTCTTGTCATTGGGGTTCCACTTCACGTAAGCCGCTCGTCGATAGCTGTCAAATGCAGAGCAGTACGTGGCACAGCATGGAATCGATGGAATATATCTGCACCGCCGCACTTTTCATCCCCTTACTTCCTACATTTCCGGTCGAACACGAGAGGACATGTGATTGCTTCCGTCCCAGGCTATATGTATGTATGTGTGTATTTTATTGGAGTGTGGAGGATAAGGGCAGACGTTTGATAGGAGAGTATTACACAGCGCATACTTTTACAATTTCCGCACATGATGCAATAATCCGACAGTGTGTCGATCGATAGTGATTGCTGTTGATTTTAACTAGAATTTTGGAATTTGAAAGAATACATGTCATTTTTTCCAACTCCGTCTAGCTTCTACTGAGCAACGTTATATGCTGTGAATAATTTACTGCGCATCCTCCCCCTCGTTGGGATGGTTTTTTCTCTCTCCGTTTTTCCTCTTTTCTCCACAAAAAAAAACCCAATTGTTTCCACATTTCTTGTTTGCAACATCGTTTAAATACCTTGTTCTATGTATTTTCCACTTTTTTGTTTCACTATCTGGCTATCTCCGTCTCGATTTTCTCACTCGAGTGTTCATCCCTCTGGGCTAGGTCGTTAATTATTATTTAAATTGGGTTAATAACGAGCGGCTTGGGACAAGAAGCGATCGGGGCAGTGCCGCATTCTCGCGGCATCGGTTTCATCTTTCGATGGAAGATTTAGGGATATTCGGGTGCGACTCATCCATGGTCGAAGAGGGGAGGAGGGAACGCTGAAGGAGGATGTGGGTTGGTTCGTAAATCACCTCATTATAAGCTGAGGCGTGCGGGTCATATTTTATGCTTTTGGCGTGTTGCAGTGCGATGACCGACTAGCGTTTCTACTCGCCGGGGAGTCTGGATTTCTTTTTTGCTCGTGCCCCGTCTCGGTCGGGTCGAAAATTCTTATTCCACCGCGATCGATCTAGGTCCTGGAGCAGAATTGAGAGATGTTTTTGTTTTCGCTTATAGTTCCCTTGAACAGTCGCATTTCGACGCTGATCATTCCATTCTGATGGTCGTTGGAAGAAGTGCGTTGTGATTTAGTTGCTAATGCCACCAACGGAACGGAAAAGGCATACAGCGATGATCACTCGTAGGAAGTAGGTCATGAAGTCCATAAAGCGGAGAAGAAAACCGAGATGAAAAATTAGAAAGATCCTTCCCAAAGCGTGACCCACGGACGACGCTTCCTAAAAGACATTCTATTTATCGGCAAGGGCCTTCGTGGCAGGATGAATGGGCGGTTCTCGGTTCTTACTAATTTCACGGTTCGACGAATCATTTGAGACATAGATACGCCGCTGCTACTGCTGCTCTGTCCAAGAGGAGGAATTGAACTATATATTTTTCCTCCTTTTTCTCACCAATAAAAATCACCAACCGGAAGACGGACCGGTGGTAACATGATGCGAGAGACCGAAGATGTCGCCCCCTCGGAACAACACTTGCCACGGTTCGAACGCGGGTGGGTCGTAAAACCCTGGGTGCAGGTTCGCCATCCCACGTCATCTTCCTCGAATTGACACTTTCGTTTTAAATCGTGATCAGAGCGCCCTGTTTTCGGAAAACTGTGGATGGAAAAGAAAAGTGTCGTTTTTCGCCTCGACACTAAAAAAATGCGCTTTATTACTTGGTTCACTTGACGCATCGTCTCGCTGTGCGTTCCCTTCGGCTGCCTCCGCATCGTCTGGGAGTAGTTCCCACTTCCGGGGCGGAAAGTGTTTCTTCATCCCGTCGTAAAGCTGTCGAAACTGATTTCGGTTGCGCGTGTTGGCCCCCGGGATCATAAAATCTCGACGGCTGATGATGAGGGCGATGATGAGGTTTTTCGACTGACGATGATTTGAATGTTTGCTGTTGCGCTGTACGTGTTGTTGGCCATACATTTGCCATCAAGCAAGGGCAGCTCCCTGAAATACGAACAACCTAAGCAGAAATTGATGAAGATGTTGTCCCAAACCGTGGCGGGCGATGGGTGTTGGTATTTTATTTCAATCATATGTCTCTATGGAAGTCTAGCACACACGGCACGACGGTGGGAAACTGTTCCTCTCGCATATCGGAAGTTTTATGCGATGTTTCATCTTTTCGTATTTAAATGGTGGAGCGGCATCAGTTCTCGGTAGTAAGTCAGTGGCGGGTCGTGGTCGTTCGACTCGGAAGATCAAAGGATTTGCCCTGGAGGACGTAAAATTTATTCGATTCAGAAGGTCCAACCCTGGCACGAGTAGCCGTATTCCGTATTCCGTATTCAATCTGCGTATTTATCGCGTGGGGATATTTCTTTTTGCGTGTGAGTCGAACCGAGGCAGTAGAAATGGAGCTTCAGAAGCAATAGATCTTCATGAAAGGCAATCCTATCGCACCCGCCTCGGCTGCTTGCTGCTCTAGCCTTGCTACCGAACGTCTTTGCATGCTCTCTTTTTATATTTCTTGGACTATGCTATCTTAAGCTCGCATTGATTGAGATATCCAATCGGTTGACTTTGTTGTATGGAGTAGTTGGTGGTGGGGGTGGTGGTGGTGGTGGTAGTGGTGGTGACGTGGCGTTGGCTTGCGTGCACACCCGGCAATCGGTAATCAAAACTGCATTCCAGCACGCGCATGTGTCTGGCCAGCTCTCTTGGATGCATTCTACCGTTGGTGGATGCAAAGATGAAAGCGGCAGCACTCGACCGGCTAGAAGAGAGATGGCTTAATAATTTGCTAATGAAAAGCAATTATCGTTCGGTGCTACTTGAACGTGTAATTACACTAGCCCTAGTGGTCTTGCTAAATGGGACATTGGTAAGTAATATGCAAGTATGCGGTAGTTAGTAGGTGTGTTATCTTTTTTCGAAGTAATTTAAATGAATTATGCCGATTGAAGGTGATGGAGATGGGTAATAATGGTCCATTGGATGGATATTGCGCCGTTCTCCGTTGACATAATAGCCTTATTCTAGCTGTTTTAATGAATAGATGTATGTGGTCATTTCCTGTGTTTGTTTTGCTCGTCAATACCAGGAACGCCCAGTTCCCAGTATTCGTCGAATGGACCCTAAAACCGTCGTTCCATCAATTACACCAGAAAAAGGGGTAACAATGGAATGTCCCGAACCCGTAGCTTTCACACCCAATTGAATTAATTGTGTAGCACCGGCCACATTCCTTCCCTGCGACAGGCACACATACACACGAAAAGCGCATTATCCTTGAAAGAGGCCCGTTTTGGGAGGAAATGTTCTGCTTTATATACGGCTAGCGGCACTGTGTACGTGGATCAATTCAACTGTGCGGTATATTCATCACAGCGTGGAGGGAGGGGACCTGTAAAACACACATCCAGGGAGGTAGTGGGAGTTGGTAGAAGGAGCGAGGGTGTACTCTGCGCCAGGATATGTCCTGCTTTTACCCTTCATTTAGCTCGAACAAGGATTATTCAGTAGTTTGGGATGCCTTTTTTGTGCGAGACGGACGGCCGGTCGGTCCGGATGGATGGTTCAAGCTCAATTTGGAGGAAAATACGGTCAATTTGAAAGAGTAAGAGAGAGGGAGAAATACAGGGAGAGACAGAGAAAGAGCTAGAGCCGCAGGACGGTAATGGGTACGGTTCATTCCGTAAATGGGGGAAAGAACGATCGTTGTGCGTAAACTATGCTGCCACTATGCTGGTCGATGCGTTGACCTGAAGAAAAGAAGGTATAAGGGGAGGAAAAACTATGGAAAACCTAACAAAGAGGCAGGGATCCGTTTGCTGTTGCACGACTTGTCCCCGGGTCTTGTCCTTCAGATGTGCTGACATTTATTACCATATTCCTGTCAGCCGCATAAAAGGATAAACACTCGCTATCTATAGCTGTTGGGAGCAGCCCAGATCACGTATGTGTGTTTGTATGAGCACTAGTTATCGACACACACGGGATCGCATTTTGGTGGGTGAAATAGTGTAACAAGTTTTTATTGAATGAAATTGGCTTTAAAACAATAATTGCAACAATCTACCACAAGGGAATATTTTGACTTCCAACTCCGGCTTCGGCTCATGAAACTCGATGTTCTTTCGCTGCAGACGAAATAATTTGCTCACTTTTTGCACAAGAAGTATCGCAAAAAGTTTCCAACACATACACACACACACCCATATATACATCACACAAGCAAAAACTTGCTCTTGCTGGTAAGAGTGAAAAACGGACGCCGGAACCATTTATAAACTGAAGCGTTGACCATGATACGACGACGCTACCAGAGCATTGCAGGGAACTCGTAAGTCCCATACGGAAAAGTTTTTGTGCGTTCGTTCGTGTGTGTCTTAGCGTGCCAAACGGTACACTTAAATTCTGGAGAAAGAAACATAAAATTTTATCACTTTTCCCATTCTCCTTTTTTACCGTCTACCGACGATATTGTGTCGCCGGCCAAAAGAGTAAGGGTGAAGATATATCCTGCAAACCGAAACCGTCAAACTAGTTCGATAAGTTAGGTTTTAGTGTGCTGGTGTGTGTATGTGTGTGTGTGTGTGTGTGTGTGTGTGTGTGTGTATGTGAGCCACTATTGTTTGCACTGGCACTGCCGATTTTAACACGCTTGAGTGTGTATTTTGCTGTGCTGCTGGTGCTGCTGTCGTCCTCGGGCAAGTGGTGATAGTAGTTCCTGCAGACGCTTGCAGTTTGTATGTTTTTTCGGGGTTGAAGGGTTTTTTTTTTGTACTCGGCCTCTCCCTGTTTTGCGTTGGCAGCTCGAGACGGCGGCAGACGGTTGGATGGTGCGTCTTCGCCCCGACGGCGCGGCATCTTGGGAAGTCGTTCGTCTCTGCCAGCGCCAATATTCGTGACGCCTCGTGACGCTAGAGTGTTCAAGTCCAGCGCCCTTCCGCATCCCCCCTTTGCCGGAGGACGGGAAGGACATCACAGCGGCAGGGCGATAAGAGGTTGAGCGGTTGAGAGGTTTTGCTTTTTCGTCATGTGGTTGTGATTGAATTCTCCCTCCGGTTCGCAGCAGGACGATTGTGTGCGAGCCGTCAAACGTCAGCAGATTCTGGTGGTTCGGAGTGGGCTGGGAGGGACGGCAAGCTAGGCGACGACTCGGGAGGTGTAAAAGGTTCCGGTGTCCTGTTTTCTAAGTACTGTCGAGAAAAGGATGAACCCAAGACAGCGAGATAGCGACTTGTGGTGTGTGCGAGCGAGAGAAAGCAAGACAGTGAAGAGCGAAAGAGAAAGGCCATTGCTGGATGGATGCTGAAGAAAGTGAAATCTACTCCGCAATATTGAGTCGTCATCGTGTAAATGCGTGTCCAAAAATAGAAATGCCAGTCTATGCCTCTTTCGCCCCGCTTCACACCCTGTTTGCTTTCCGCTCGCTAAAAATCTGTAATGTTTTTCTTTCGCGAACAACACTGGGCCGACGTGCTTGAGGAAATATGGTTGTGCGTTTGTCGCCGAACGACAATAAAAGAAGCGCCACCGAGAAGGAAGCGAAATAGTGAGAGATGGAGCAAGAGCGAGAGAGGGAGAGAGGGGAAGAGCAAGAGGCCTCAGCGCGACATAAACATGCCTGCTGCTGCTGCTGATTCTGCGGGATAACGATGCTATCGGCTCCACTGCCAATGATAACGCTCGTCCCTGGTAATGATGATGATGATGATGACGGTGCCGGGAAGAGTGGCGGCCCCCACGGTTCGACCACCCCACGTCGAACGTTGTTTTGTTGACCGAACGTCGGTGGAACCGGCGCGAAACGGCGGCGGCGGCTGCTGCTGCTTCCCGACGTTGTCGCGCCAAATGAACGGCGACAGTGTTTTCCCGTCGCCAGTCAACTAGCGCCAAGTCTTCGTCCAGTTGCCGCCATTCGAGCCGCCCGCTCTTCCACTGTAGGGAGGAACGCTTCCTGAAGACTTTCTCAAAGTTGCGTGCGTGTGTGTGGTCGCTGGGAAGATGAGATGTTGCTGCAAAACAAACACATATTTCATGGTAAATTTGTCATCGGCAATGTTGGGTGGTGAAATGTTGCTCGGAGGTTCAGGCGGGCAAAGTAATGCATTGCTGGTAACTGGTGTAATGGAAAAGGTGTTAAATTAGCTGGTATATGAAATGCATTCCAGCAACGTAGAAGCAGCAAGGGCGTGGTGGAAGTAGGAGAAGCATGGGAAGTTTGAATTTATTTGATTGAAACACGTGGTCAGTGGAGACGCCTGGTAATTCACAGTATTCGTGGGCTGGCCAGCGTTTTTCGCAGAGTAATTGATAAAATATTTCCATAAGTTATTGATTTCGGGCTAAAAACCGTTAATAGAATCCATCCGCTTTTCCACGAACTCTTCATTTCGCAACGTTAGGACAGGAAGCAACAGCAAATTGTAGCCTTTGACCTTTATTCTATTTACCATTTTCAAATGTCTTGTGCCGTCGTTCGCAGAGTACGTTCTATTAGATGTCGGATGTTAGGCATGAATTTGGTAAAGGCTCCTTCTGAAGCACGCCCACTTAGCGTTGGGAGTAGTATTGGTACAAGATATGACTTGCCGTTGTTGTGTACTGCCTGGATGGAAAGCCGTGTGATTATTTGTTTATTTTTATTGAAGAAGAAAACAATTTGAATTCCATCCCATCAGCATCATCAATCGTAGTCTAGGTGTGGCACACTGCTGTTGGAAAATGTTTAATCTGTGGAAAAGTTTTTTGTCGCTGCGTGTGTTACGTTGCAATTACTCTAAGGTCAATGTATGCCCTGGTTTGGGCGGCACCTTCTCCGGTCGTCATTTATTTTGCAAAACGGAATCCTCCCAACGCTTCGAGTGAGCGATTTAAAACGCTAACCCATTTATCTTTCTTCGCCTTGGAAAATCCGCCGTACGCAGCACAGGATGCGACGGTGCTGCTGAATACTTTAGTGTAGTTAAAGATTTTATGCGATTTTGTGCGCTTCGCAAACGGAAGTGCGAACATAAACGAGGATAAGATTGATTGCGACATTGTCGAGGATGGTACGAAATCGAGCTGGATTGAAAGTGAAAGATAAGATCATGTTTGTGGGGGTGCCTTGCAGCTTGGCCCACATTTCGTGTGACTGAAAAGGAAGCGGGTTTCGAGCGTTCAACTGTTTTCGACTCACTGTGCGAGCTTTTCCATGTACCAGTGCCGTTCCTGTCGCCAGGTTATCTTGTTTCAATGTGAAATTGTAACCGGGAAAAGTGGTGCCTTTTTCCAGCCGCAGCGTGTATGCGGGTTTCTGCAGCGTCAGATGTGACAGAGTGTTGGTGTGTGCATTAGCGAAAGCTTCTTCTGGATCGGATCCCGAATTATCCCCGAATCGGCGAAAGAAACACTTACGCATCCTTGGGCGAAATTGGGACGTCAGGCAGGAATGTTCGAACGAGCAACAAGCACGAGAGGGAGCATGGGTGGATGGTAGGAGAGGTCTCTTTTACGGGGGGTTTGTGTGTGGCGAGAGTTTGGGTATGGCTCCAGAAGGTTCGACGACAAGGTTACGAGTCGTTGGTCCGTCGGTTGCGTATTGAACGCCCGTCCGCCACGTATGCGTGAGCGGGAGCGAATTTTGCGTGCGTGTCTGGATCTTATGTACTGGCGCCATGTTGTTCGAACGCATTCACCAGTTCCACCCTCTTCACGCCCTGCTCGGCTATCCCGACGATCCCGAGTGTTCCCGGTAACATAAACAGAGCTGTTTTTCGGCTGTGTACGGTGTGGAAGCTTCAGGCAGCAGTGCTTTTCCCGTGGATGGAGTCATTTTTACTGCAGCGAAAAGACTACTGCCGTAAATTGGGTAGAAAGAAACCAGACAGAAGCTTCTTATGTACACGCGGGACGTCGCTGGTGCGTGGGCTTTTTAGTGGCCTGCCTTTGCTGCCACCGCATCGTTAGTGCGTTGCGCACATGAAGAGAGAATGAAGGAGAGGGAGAGGGATAGTGTGAAAGGGAAACCGTTTTTCGGCGGCTCTTGCTAGGGTGATCACTCACAGAGGCGAGTGGAGCGCTCTGATCAAACAGTATTTCCAACTTCTGGCAATGTAGTTTTTTTTCTGGCAAGTGCTTTTATTCCTCTACGGTTGGCGGAGGGTTGGATAAGGTAGATTGGTATATGCGTTTGACGTTAGCTGCACATTTGTGCTTCACTTTCGATTTTATTTGCCACCGGATTCATTAGCCTATTGCTGCGGAGTAGCCTATCGTACATGCTCGTACAGCAATGTTGTGAAATTACAGCACTGGGTTGAAGCTCTGAAGGTTAAAGGCTTCTGTCCGAAAGAAGTTTTTTGTAGCTGAATTTGCTTTGTGAGATCGTGTAGTAGTCCCCAAACAGTTGAATCCAAACCAAAGAATATATTTCTACCGTTTTTGTAATTCCATTCAAAGCTTAATAATGCAGCAAAATGCTAGCACACGTTTACTAATTTGAAGCGTGGGTTCTTGACGCATAACGAAGCATGATCATTAGTTCGGACTCTGCCGTATATAATTAATGTACATAGAAACTTGGGCGAGGTGAGGCTTTCGTCATCTTGAAGTTATGGAATCGGCTTTGGGTGACCATTCCTATCTCAAAAGTCCTGGACGAGGTGTGTGAGTTTATGTGGACCGGTCGGATGATTGTAGCTTTTCCATTTACTCTCTGGCACCAGCGCTGGTCGAAAGCTGTTGTGGGCTTTTTTATTTATTCATTTACGCTTTCTGCTACCTTCCCGGTTTCTCCCGGTGCGCCTGTCGGAGTCCCACATTTTCCCTTTATTTATATACGTTCCCGTTTCTCTTCCCGCCTGTGTGTTTGTATGTGTGTAATCTCACATTTTTCGGGCTTTTCCGGGAACGGCTCTACATAACCTTCATCGATTTTCTCCCGCAGAAAATATAGCATTTTCTCCGGGACTTCAGGAACGATCCTGGGGAGCAGCCGGCTCAACCGTGGCGGAAAGTTGGCTCCAGTAAGCTCGTGAAAGAGAGACGGTGGGAGAGAGGGTGAAACGGAGAGAGGGAGAGGAAAGGCAAAAAATGAAACAGTACGGTTTGGGAAGACGAGGCGGAGGTGTCTGTGTGTGTCCCCGGTGGTCTAAAGACACACTATGCGTAACTTTGGAAAAAGTCAATTAAGTGTGCGTTGTTCCAGGAACATTTTAGCGATTTTTTTTGTTGTTGTTTTGTTCCCCCGGTCGGTTCGCCTTTTGTGTTCGCGTTTTTATGTGACTATGGGCGTTTTTCTAAGGGTGATGCCCTTGGGACGATTACTCACATTTCTTCCTCCGTACCGCACACTCCTCCGCGAAGAACGTTGGACTGCCATGAATTGTGTAAGGTTCCCGCTGGAATGGCGATGGCGAATTGCTTTCCCGAAACCGGAGAACGCAGTGTTCGAGCGGCTGCAACAGAGTGTGATGGTCATATCGTTTTATTATCTGATGAGAAAAAGCGCTGCTCGCCTTTTTTCCAACGAGTGCGCGATGTCCTTGCCTTGCACAGTGTGGTATCCATTTTTGTTTCATATTTTATGCCAAACGATTTTGCTCCACAGGAATCGTTTGAACTGAACGGAGCGTTGAGATAAATGAAATGATTCATAGTTTGAATGAGCGACGCCCTGTTTCTGTTTGGTTCGACGGAGCCACGGTGAAAGGGCTCGCGTAATTACTTGTCCCAATCGGCGTTCCGTGGCAAGGCCAGAATGCCGGGTGAAGGAATTTCATATTCATGAATAATTATGCAGCAGCAGGTGAATAATCAATAACTTTCCCTTAATTTTTTCTTCTACTTTCAGGTATGTGTATATGGGCTACGGTAGAACGGTGTGAATCCTGGAAAAACGGACAAAGAGGATAGCTGTGCCATGGTTTTCAGGTGCATTGTCTAGAATTTAGGATTATTTTGGATAAGGTCAAAAGCATCTCCAGTACGAAAAGTTATAGATGTAAGAAACAAGAAGATGGTCCTTCTGGAATGCACAGGAAAATGCTCATGAATGTGTTGTTATCTTGAAGCTACTCATATAGATAATGCAAAGATGCATTCTTCAAAAATGTGTCCTCAGCCAGGACAGCGTGTCCTCGAGCACTCCTTGGTTCTTGCCCGAAGGCTTGCTCAGCAGTTCGCGACCCAATTTCTTCATCTTACTGGGTCATGTCAATGTTCAGATTGGTTCGGCCGTGTCTTTTCCGCCCCTTACAGTACATGTGGAGTGATGGCACTCGGTACCTAAAAAGAGAACTTTTCAAAGAAAAAACCCCTCCAGCCATCACATCAGCTTCTAGGTAGTTTTTGTAACACGTCGTTTGTTCTTGCTGAACGAGAAAGACGAGCACGGAGAAGCGAAAAATCCTGTGTGTTGGTCGTAAAATGAAAATTCACATCTCCATAACAACAACCCGGCCGTGACGTTGTAGGTGGACCGCTGCGCCGGAGAGGAAGGATTTAGGCCGGGGTCTACACTGCCCGAAGGTGTCACATGTACTCTTCCTCCCAGGGCGCTGATGGTTTCTGCTGGTATGGTGTTGCGTCCTTGAGCCCAGTAGTCCTTTGACGAGTGGATGTAAAAGCTTGATTGCAGTGGCACTAGTGTGCACGCTGCGTCTATGTCTTCTTTTATAGTACCCCGATGAAATGATGATCCGCACTATCAAAAGAAATAATTTAAAAGGAATCTAAGACGACGGGTGTCATTTTCCCAGCGCACAAGTGCCTTTAAGAGGATGGTGCTTGACTAATGAAAGTGAGGATTTTGTGTGTGTGTGTGTGTGTGTGTGTGAAAATGTCAGTAGAAAATTCCATCCCATTTTTTGTGTACTGTGTGTATGTTCTTTAGAAGTTCTTCTTTCTGTTTTGCATCTTTTGTTAGTGTTGCTCTACTTTGTGCTTTATTCTTCCTTTGAGGACAGGCAAATGTCCTAGCAGCAAAGGTGAAAAGGTGGAAAAGGATTCATGATCGAAGGCAGAAAGGAAGGCTTCGATTAAGCATGGCCCGCCTGAGTAGCATAGACTTCTGCAAAAGGAATAATGGAAGAATGAAGTACCGTAGAGCCTTATTTTATATATTTTTACCTCAGAATCAAAAGTAATGTATTGATTAGTTTCCCTATTGGACGAATTCATCTTTTTGTTACACATAAAATCGACATTAACCTTTGATAGAAAACTACATGGGGGTCTCTCATCGTGTTGTGTGGCATAAAAAGAAAGGGAACGCTTTCCCGGACGCCGATGACAGATTTTACAGCTGTGTAGCGCTAGGTTTGGCGATAGAGGCCGAACCGGGAATAACAACGAAATATTAGGAGCCAGGCAGACTGTCACCATGTTGTTGTCACTTGTCTAGCTCGTTTTTAACGACTAGTCTTCGCCCCATGTTCGCCCTGCGACATCTTTTACAGGAATATCTCTTTTTCATTTCCGCTTCGAAACTTCCATCGATAGTTGTCCAGTAAAGTTTGATGTTATTCTTTGAGAAAATGTGCACCACGGCACACGGCGACCGAAACGGTCACTCGGTTATTCTTGAACGATCGTTCCAAAATGTTGTGAGGTCGTGACACTGAAATCGTTTTAGTATTGCGTTGGAATATTTCATGTTAGATATTCAAGTAGTTCAATCGGATTTCAGTGATCGAGTAAAATATCTGTTTCTAGGGGATTGGTAATCCATCAGAAATACGCCTTGGTGTAGTTTCAAGTACTCACGCTCAAGTTAGGTTCTTAGCTTTCCTTAGCTTCACACCAGCAGCTCGACCAGAAGCCTTGGGTTCGGGTGTTGAAATCCAATTAGACAGTGTGATGGAAAAGTGCTACCGAAAGGCAAGACCTTTCCGGTTTTCCTCACCTACAGTCAACAGTGGCTGTAGGTTTCCCTCAGAACGAGGCTGGTGTTGTGTTTGTGTTTATTGTGAGGTGCGCTCTCTTTGTCCAGCACCAATTAGAACTGTTGGTTGGATGACAGTGGGATCACTCTTTTTAATTTAGTATGGAATAGCTTATTTGATGTAATGTAATGACAATGTATCTTGCACAGGCTGTTTGTTACCTAGGCGCCCTCATTTGGTTGTGCTAAAAAAATGCAACCAGGTCCATTATTCCTCATCCTTGTAATTACGTATCAGGTTTCATTTGCTTTCAATCTCCATAGCAGTGTCACTTGTCAATCCAGGAATCATTAAACGGGCCTTGTGTTTCAGCTTGCTGGAATAATTATTTATGCTGCGATAATGTGCTTGCTCATGTTGGATATTCTACTGCTCTACCAGCCGCCCAGCAGAGCTGAACAAGAGAGCGAGAGCGAGGGACAGAGAGTGTATTTGTGCAGAGCCTGGACTTGATTCAAGGTTGCGTTTCCCTGCCTTGGCGAAGAATGTACGTGTGTGTCCACATTGCAGCGTGCGGAATGGGCAAGAAGTCAGTAAAAATCGAAATAACACCCCACCGGCTTGTTGATGTCAGGAAGTTGGGGAAAATAAAACAAACCTAACCTGTCAGTTGTGCACCCGTTATCAACGCGTCAATGTTTGCCTAGACACTTCCACGTCCTTGTCCTTTTCTCCCCACAATGCGCTCGCCGTGTCAACAATGGCCACCCTCATTTTCACATGCAGCCATGGAATGGAAAGTGAGTGAAAAATCTATGTTCTCTACCGCTTGCTCAAACAGTTGACAACTCAATTCTTCTCTCGCTTATTCACTTGCGAATGTGTATGGGTATGTGGTAGGTAGTAACTCAGGTTGGAGGTTAAATTCTCCGGACAAAGCGAGAGCTGTCGTTGATTTCTGCGCACGTGGTAGAAAAACACTTCCCTCTATCCTCCCTCTCCAACAACCTTATTGACGTTTCCCTTCGCGTGTAAACGGTGCTTGTCGTTGTCT
The DNA here is from genome assembly GCA_000349105.1 of Anopheles epiroticus. NCBI lineage: Eukaryota > Metazoa > Arthropoda > Insecta > Diptera > Culicidae > Anopheles > Anopheles epiroticus. Next base: position 270,057 of record KB671820.1, on the reverse strand, counting down.
AGGATTGCACTCCAGACAACTTCCCTCTCGTTCTGGTGGATATATGGGGGTGACGGCTGAACTCTCCTGCCTCTCGCTTGCACGTCATGTCGGATGTAGGTGAGCTATTGTGGTATGTGGAGCAGGAGCAGGTTTCCGTCGGCTCTGTGACTCACAGCATGAGCTGCATGAGTTCCCTGCAAAATCCATTTGGCAGGAACTGCGTTGTGATGTGTTCTGCCAACCGACAGGAAACGTGTTAGGTAGAGCGTTATGGGGAGCTTCTTTCTTCACCTCATAGCTGAAGCGGGCGGGCTCCAGACCCTAGGATGCTTGCAGGAAGCCTCCAGGCGGATGTGCCGCGTAGAGGTCACACCATGTGCACGATTTTACTGCGTCATAACATGACTGCGAGACTGTTGTTTTGCTTGCAGGCTTCTCTCTGTTCGATGGCACAGAGATAGGCGTGTACTGAGATTCCATTTTCTAACTAGCTCTCTCTCTTTTTGGGTCATGGAATTTATGGTGGCATTACATTGTTGCAATCGCAATCCTTCTGCAATATCTGTACAACAAAAAATATACGGAAAAAGCATAGAAGGAAGAGAGAGACGTTATTATCGTCTTTGCCATGCATTCGAGATTCAGAATCCAGGTATTTTTGAAGGGGTTTTAGGTGTGGGAATGAACATCGATGAAAAGCAGCTGGTCGTCGTAGAACATGAAATCCTAACCGGATGCAGGTGCTGCAAAGTAGCGGAACTGTTTATGTATTATGTCGGCCACGTACGCAGTATTTCGTTTTGGTCCGGTTGTTGTGTCCTGACTTTAGGAAATGGTAGCAACTCACGTGCGAGAGTTGAGCGTGAGAGTCATCCGAAGAGTGGCTTTTCCCGGGAAACGTGAGCGAATCTCTCGACAACTCACCAGCCCTTGGCGGAGGCTTCCACTCCGGTCGCAATATAGCTCCCGGGACTTCACTCACAGCGCAGGGTGTGGTGCTCCAGTCGTTTTCCGCATGTCCTCTGCGGGTCGTATCCTTGCGCAGACGAGCTCGCGAGGTACAAAGCGAGTGTGAAAGAGAGCACTGGAAGGAATGGTCAGACTGTCGTATCCTGCTGAACTGCCGTAGACTGTCGTCGGCTGAAGGATACTCTGGCTGGCTGACTCGCGGGGGTGTAGGAGGTACTGGGATGGTAGGAATAAGGACGTTCGGCAAACGAAGCGCCATCATCGTCGTCGTCGGGACGGGCCGGCGCGATTATGTGTGCTTTTGCGTAAAATCAATAGACGAGACGACTCGCCTGAAAGGCGCCTGACGGGGTTTCGTCGTGTCGGCTACCGTCGTCGTCGTCGTCGTCGTCTGGCGGGAGTATGGGCTCCATCCATATCCTGTGAGCAGCAGTCTAGGGTGTGGTAATGTGCCGGGGGTTGTTTTCTTTCCCTTCCTCCCAGACCCTTAAGTCTACCCTTTGTCGAATCATGTCGTTTCCTTCGCTCCTACGATAATGATCACTCCAGACAAAGGCTCGGTCGGTTTGCGCCCCATCCGGTTGGTAACGCATTTTGTGCTTTATTGTGCTCACTTGGATGGTGTCCCTGGGTTTGATGGGTTGTTGATTTTATTTTGCGATTTTGGACAACGTTTTTGCTTTTGGTTGGTGTCGCAATCGTTTCAAGAACGAATCCTTGAAGTGTCTTCCCCCTTTTCCCCTATCTGATCCAATGTGGAGCAGTAATGCGTTCGTCGTTTTTATTGCATTCTGAGAAAGCTATTTACGAATCTCATAAATGACATTCCATCACATACAAAGAGGTGATGCGCCAAGTAACAGGTACTCAATACTACATTGATCCACCGTCGCAATCAAAACGATGATTGTCCTGCATCATTCTACGCCTGAATTTCCCTTTCGCTTTCGTGGAACGAAGGACTCCACACCCCTCACGGAATGGAAGTGTCGATGTGGTTGTGTTCTCGCGCCAATTCCCGACCCACCGTCACGTGATTGATGTTTTCTACGCAGTGTGCGCCCTGAGTGCACTACTCTCCACCCTCGTTGCGCCATTAAAGCAGGCAATTATGAAATAGAATTCAGTAGATTTAGATCCCCATTATCAAACACAATTGTCTGGAGGGGTTGGAAGCAGGAGGTGAGTCTGAGCAATGACGACGCCCCACCAGCGCTGAAGGACACTGTGAAGGTTATTTACGGAATGGTGGTGCGTTGGTCGTTGGCATCGGGTTCGGGCTGTTCGATATGCTGTTGTTGTTAGTATTGCTGCCTGCCTGGCTGAAGTTCCTACGGGATAGGGATATGCGCATGGGCGTGCGAGCTCGCTCCTCCGACGAGTTGTTCCCGTTTTATTTCTCCCCTCCGTTTGCAACCTGAATGGAATTCCGATGTAACAGCAACTGGGCAGGACGATATGCTATGCGTGGGAGTTCTGGCTGAGTTGTGATGGAAGGTAGCGCAAAGTAATTGCTATACTTTATCGAATTCCGGACGATGTAGTTCTTGGACATGGAACAAGAGCAGGGAGAGAGAGAATATAGCAATTGAATTAGTGTTGAACTTGACATTTATTTCTTGCTCGGATTGGTTTTGTAAAACATTATTTTGAGGTCACTCTGATCCGGTTTGAAGGACCAAAATTTTTTTGCGCAATATCGCCGTTGTATCAATGTATAAGCATCATCAGCTTTTAACGCTACACGAATGGATCGAAACCATACGCGGATACGCGATTGTGTCTTTGTCGGGTTTTTGTGTTGTTGTGCTTGGCTGTTCACATCGCAACATCATCTACCGACAGAGAACCGTGGTTGCTGTTGTGTCCGCTGCGGCACCGTTTGTCGACCGGGGCCTGTCGTCTGTCGGCGTTGCCTTGCGGCCAAGGCGGAACGTGTGTCTGGCTTGTTTCCTGGATATTCGGGCGATGCGTTCCCTAGTCGTGTATGTCCCGCGGAGCAACATCACGATGTTATTTCTGGCTGAGAGGTAAAAAGGTGAAAAAACGAAAAAGTAACACTGATCATCTCGCTTGGTACCACCGCCGTCAGTTACACACTGTGCAGCCGCACACTGTTCGGCTTTGGGAAAAAGCGAGCACCGAGTGTCCATTTGGCCGTGTGGAAAACTCTAGACAACACCAACGATGGAGAGGAAAGACGGGAGCACTTGCAGGACATAATCTCCGACATGGCCCATGTTAATGCGGATATGATTTGAAGTAACGGCAGCTGCGGCAAACGGAAAAGGGCTTTGGTTATTTTGAAACTCGGTGTCTGTCTAGGCAGTGCTCGGGTGAACAGGAACAGGGTCGTCCACAGGGTGTACCATAGAGAGATAGAGAGAGACACCTAGCTCGTTGTACATTGGCAAATTCACGCACAAATAAATATGGTCTGGTCGATCTAAGAATAACCCCCCGAAGGGTGTTTTGGTTCTGGCGTGCCGCGCTCGTTGGGATGAAGCGCTCTGGGTATGCTGTTCCGAGTGTAATTATGGTATTTATGCTTCAGTCAAATGAGGGAAACGAGTTGTAGAGCACCTCGTTGGTTGTCACTATACCTGTCGGCCGCATACATTGTGCATTGTTGAGCGCAGTTTTGAAGCAGTTTTAAAATGCATTCCACTTTCCGGCTTGTTGCCTTCAGGATTCTGGCGTGTCCAAAAAAAAGCAAACGCCTGGATGCAATCCCAACTTTATGCTTGGTGCACCTGCGGCGTATCAAAAACAAACGAACGGATCACCTAGACACGGCGCTTCCGTTTTGTGAAAGTTTTTCTTTACGCAGAATGCACCCGACTCAGAATGCAGTCGGTGCATGTGCAATTGTGCATTTTACATGGTTGTTTGTTTGTTTGCGTGCTTTCGTGACCGGTTCTGTTTGTTTGTATGCGCTGTCTCCTGGACGATTTACAATTTGCCTAACGATTCTGTATGTGTGTGCATGTAATAATGTTGTGTTTGTCTGGGCTGTCCGAGGGGATGTGTTTGTGCCTGTCGGTTTATTTGTGTGACGTGTTGCGTATTTGTAACAAGAACTCTTTCGTGATTGATGCTCTGCTTTCCATTCGGTTCATCTATCAAGCTAGATTCTCTTTCGACGGCATAGTATGCTGATTTGATTGGTTTATCTATGTTTTGTGTAAAATGCGTTTTAGAAGTTTACCTTTTGAACTGTACGCTGTAAAAGTGTAAAAAGTTTATTTCCGTATGCATTTTCTAGGCCCTTGTCTCTCCGTCGTTTGTTGAATGTTTTGGCAATGTTATAGTGCAGCGATGGTTGGTGGAATGTTTTTACAAGATGCAAGTAACAAACTGAAACGAAGCGCAAAAACAAAATCATCATAAACTTTTCCCGACAGTAAGAAAACACATGTTCCATAAGGAAATGGCAAAGCGAATGGAAAGTCAAGCACCGTCAACACTTTTTGTGGCACGCGGCGGGCGTTGGATTGTTTTGCCACACCACGACCGTGTGTTGAGCAGGACGGGAATACGACGAAAACATCGTTTAGAATATAAACCAAGGCACTCGATGGTCGGAAAAGTTACGGAAAAGAACCCGGAGTGGTAACGGATGGCTAACGGAGGTAGGGGGTGTGAAACATTCTCACCCGTCCCACGGCTGGACAGTCGGGTGTCTATTCCCCCCCCCCCTGAATATGCTCGCCATAAGACATAAACAACCGAGTGCCCGCTGGTTTTGCTGCTAATGCAAATTGCGGTGCAACGGTGGGCTGCATTACTTTTGCCGACCAACGCTTCCGCCCTACCGCCACCCTCGACTGGTGGTGCATCCATATCTTTGCAGCGTTGTTTGTTTATATGATTTGGTGCAAACAGTAATTGCATGTGAAATGGTGTTGCACATAACAGGCGTTTATTTAGCTTTCGGCCGTTTCATGTTTGCGCCCGCGTGAGTGTGCGCGACAAGTGTAATTAGCAAAAATTGATTTTTTTTTCATCACTGCCCTGCGCTCCATCCCCCCCCCCCATCCATCCAAGCCGGTGTTTGATGATGCACACCTAGAAGAAGCGACATTCCAGCGACAAGTAAACAATCTAATGTTGTAACCGTCGCTTATTGCAGACAAGCCAAACATGTGGCCGTGGAAAAGTGGGACACAAACGGCTAAATAAATAAATCATTGACGAAAGGTGCATTTTGTCAAAAGTTGGGGGGAGCGGCGTGATGGTCGTTTACCGTTTTGGTTGCAGCAATTTGTGACCGTTAGGTGCAGTCGAGTCGGCCAGAACAAGTGAATAAATGATTAATAGGCGTTTTGTTGGTTAGGTTCATTGGATTGTGTGCTCAAAAGGTGTCATTTTGCTTTACGCCAAGCATTGTAAATTTTAAAAGATGTTGGCGATACCTTTATCTACATTGCTTGAGTGACAATTGGCTTAATCCCTTCTAGAGCAATTTTGGTTGCTTTCCAAGCGACTGTTTCAACACTCCTCAGTGCCATACTTAGCAATATTTCCCTGTGGAATAAATAAATCTCCCTTTCAAAAAGCGATTCTTTACGACCAACCGGGTTTGGGTGAACTCGTGCCAAAGTGCAACTCGAGATTAAAATCAATTAGAATCCCATCATCATCAATCAACCTGGAACGGTACTCCATTTCCACTCGCGCTGTTAAGAGGGGCCCAAAAAAAAGAAGAGACTTTTCAGAAACTCTTAATGCAAATGCAATTGCAATTCGCTTGCGATGACGAATATGATAAGGGACGAAAGCAGGTTCGGTAAGCTATCCGGTTCTCCCCCTTCACCTTTCAGTGCACTTTTCATTGGAAAAATCTTTTAAAACATTTAACCCGCGCTTTCCGGCGCCACAGTAAGTTCTTTTTCGGGCTGGGAATTAAGGATGATTGAGTTTTTGAGCGCAATCGTAAAGCAGTACCGTGCTAGACGCGCGCTGGCATAAAACCGGGAGAAAAGTTTTACCATCGCACATCTATTTGGCTGCCGAATTTAAGCGCTAGTTTTGGGAATGGAAAAATTATTGCACCCAAAGTGCGCGCTAGAGATATGGTTTAGAAGTTTGCTATGTATTTCATCGTTGCTTTTCATTCCGTTTGGAAAATCTTTCTCGATAAAGTGATCGTGGTTTACGACGAACAGGTTCTGCTGGACGCATCTTTCTGGGTGTCTGCCAAGGAGGTGTAATGGAGCTGTAAAGCTATCGTTGAGCTTAGTAAAGCAAAGCTGAGGGTTTTGTGCACGTTCCTTCTATCGCTGGCCCTGGTTTTGCAGGTAATCAGGCGTGAGGAAAAAACTTGATCAAGTTTAGAGCTGAGCCTAGCAAGGAACGGCTGGCGAATTAATGGCGCCTGGAATATTGTTATTGTACCGGCGGGATTAAAACTATTATCGGTTGTTTGTGTGTATATCTAGTGAGACGGGAGATGGTGGGCGGCAGATCGCAAGAATGGGCCAGAAACTTTTCGTCAAATTGAGTTTTAAAGTTTAATCGGTTTTGAAAGCTTGCCAAACGATGGTGGGTTTAGGGCGGTGGGCGGATGTGCTTAAGAAGTTGCTGCAACTGAAGCAATGGAGCAGATAAAATTTCAATTATTACATGCTGCTCAAGACAAAGTCTTGTTGGCGAAACTGGAACCTAGCTTTGAACAAAAACTTCATGCAAAAAAGAAATATTTAAATCATTTACCTTGAACAGCGAAATAGTGTCCTGCCTAATCTTGGCCCATTTATTAAACGCTTCCATAAAAGATGTACGAAGAAAAAGGAGCATCGATTGCAAGCCTTTTCCAGCGCGGCATGCAAACACGCCGGCTGGAATCGATTTATTTTCATTTCTCAGCTTCAAAGCCGTACCACCTTTCGTACCGGGGTGAACGAGGCAAGGCTGCCTTAACAAACACTATCGACCCGTAAACCGGGCTGGCGGTGCGTGTGATGGCGTGAGAAGAACGCTACTGGACGAATGATTATGGTAATTAGTGCTTGTAATTTGTTACAATAAATACAGTCATAGTTTGCATGTTGAGTACCACACCGAGGTGGAAGCAGAAGTGTGCGCGCGTCCCTCTTTCTTTCTCTCCTTCGTTTCTGTCTTAGTCACAGTGCGCAAAAGGTGTCGCCGTTTTGCGTAGAGGCAATGTGTTGTGCACCCAGCAACATCTCCAAAGGATGCAAGCGGTCATTTCAATCGGGCATATCGATCTGAAGGAAAAACCGGCTTTGCAGCAGTGGCAGTAGTGTCGGCTTTTTCCTACAACCAGCTACGAGCCCAACGAGACCCGACGTGCTGGTACGCTGCTATTGGCCTACGATGTTGCCGTTGTTCGATGCAAGGAGCGCTGGCGCGGATTAGTATGATTAGTACTAGGAACCGTGGCACTTTATGCCCACGCCGCGATTGAGACACGGTGCGCGGTGATGAACGCTTCGCAGGAAATGTGTTGTCAATTGATCGTGCGAAAGAAGGGAAGGGCCTCGTTCGCCATAATTAGCCTAGTTGCGGGGAGGGAAGGAAGGACTAACGACGAATGCATCTGCTGGAGTGTGGTAGGTGCGAACCGTTTGGTCGACACGGTCGCGGTTTTAGAGGTCATATGCTTTTTAATATGTTGTCGGTTGATTGGTTTCTTGTTGTGTGTAGCAATCACGCCGGGAAATGAGAAATAACTATGCCGTTGTCTGCACGGGAGCAGTGGATAGTTGTCCCTTTCGAAAAGGCCGTGGGAAAGCCAGTCGGGGGTGGCACAGTAGCACAGGTATTGGAACAATTGTCCAAGAATTAATTTGTATTGATAAATCGAACTTGAAATGTCTCTAACCTGGGAAGTAGAAGAACTCGTGTGAAACCTGAATGGATAGAGTGTGGAAGAAATATTGAAAGTTAAATTAATTTTATGTGGGCAACTGGATTTCATAGATCTCTATAACCTGAAATAGAAATATTCAATCTTATAATTCACTCTGCTTGCATCCGTTCACTTCTCAGTGTGTGTTTTATTACTGTAGTGAACTTCTGACCCTACAGCTTGATCGATAGCCGGCTGTACTGTACAGTACGTTGCACCGCCATGTGTAGATCGTAGGTGGAAGGCACTATTAGAGTCGATGTTACGCGCGGGTTCGCGCCATTCGGCATAGAAGCTATCATTAGAAGCCATTTGCTGGTTCTCGTGCCGTTGCCGTCTTCTTCGAGAAACGCAAGTCGCGTCGTCTGTTATATGATGGGCTCCTTGTGGAAGTCGTCAGAGGAGGGATAGGAGGCAGTGCTTAGCAGTAGCGGCCGAATGGTAGCTTCCAGTTTGATTAGAGCCGCATGATTGAAGTCACAATTCATGGGAATTAGCGTCGTAAATCGCGGCTAAGGTTTCCTCATGCATACCGTTCCCGCTCTTATGCAGCATAAACGATCTTTTCGCTCGAGCGATGATCGTCTACCTAGCGGTCGCGGTTTCGCGTTTCCCCGGGTCCGTTACGGTCTTCGGCGCACGATCATGCCAATGATGATCATCTCGATCGCGCAAATTGGATGGACTCTTAATGTGAAGGAATCTGTTACGAACGTGTCTCGCGTCCAGTTTTGCATTGCTCTGTTGTGCCAGACTGAAGGTGCGTCGTTATTGCCGCCAGAGATCCGTTCTTCGGAAAGCGTTAGCGAGGTTGTGTATGGTTGCGCAAAACAACTAATAGCAAAACCCGGGGAAGGATGGGCACATGGAATGGGTAATGTGGCGACGTGTCCATAGTGCTTCACGCTTCCCAATCCACACCTTGCCATGTGTGTAGGAGAGAAGAGCATTGATGGATCGATTTTCTAGTACGAAGTGGAAACGTGTGCTGCTTGCGGATGGTGGATTGAAAATTTGATGTTCCCGGGCTTGCGGGGGAGCGAGCCAGGCACACTTGGCTCCATGGGGTGACCCGGATTGAGTGAGTGAGTAATTTACGATCCAGTTCTGCTGTGTCGGCCCCACGTGGTTCACACCACTCATCGCACTGCGTGAGATCTCGGTAAAACCCTCCGCGATGAAGCGGGAAACGTTTGAGACGGTGTGTGGCCACATGGAGCATCGAACAGAAGGTGTCAATGTGGGATCAATAAATGCATTCTTCTGCTAAATGTGAGCTCGAAACGAACTGCGGAATTGAAAAGGGGGAAATAAAAACAACCCTCCCTTGTTTCGCCCGTTCCCGTCAAGGACCTTCTCCGTAGTACGACTGGCTAGAGAACAATATTGATTTATCCACCACGCGGTTGGTGTAACTCGAAACCGGAGCTCTATTTCACAATGCACGTCCTCCTGCTGTGATGGAGTGTAGAGGCAGAGCGGAGAACAGGCTGTTGTTCAACCATCTGCTAATCATCAAATGTGAGCCAAACGTGACCCAATCTTGTGAACCCCAGGACGACACAACAGCGCGAGCGTGTTGCGAGGGTTGAAATATTGGGAAATTGTTTAGTCAGCGGACGAATTTGAAATTACACCCTCAGATCGATAAAAACGGCACCACTAATGATGCTAATAAGTGTGCATTGTGATGTGGTGTGTAATTTTAAATAATGCGCCATGATGCAGCGAGGTGCAGCAGCGATGAGTTCATTTCATGTCGGTTCGCACACGTGTGGCAGCAAATAAAAGTATTAGATGTCATTCGGGAAATGATCACGACTCATTGTATGTTCATAGGATACGATTAGAGCCTGAGTAAAGAGCTCTTATAACGTATATGATCCCGGTACAAGCAAATAGTACAGACGGTAAGGCACGTATGAATCAACAAGCGTATGAATTAACAATTAATTTTGTCAATTCTCGAACGGAATAGTAAGAAAACTCTTTTTCAAAAGTCAAACCGGAGCATGTCTTTGTTTGCTGGGAGGACGCATATCCCACTTCACTGTAATAACGCATCAACAATGCAGCTTCAATCGATTGGACAATAAAATCGAATGACCCATGCATGACCCAGTTTGGGAAGTCACTGTGGGTGTATGTGCCACAAGAAATCGCCCTTTCTTCTCTTATCTCGCCATTTTGTCATGTTCGTGTTCTGGTCGTAAAAATAAATCGTTCAAGCTTAGCATTTTCCACGACCCCGCACTGTGTCACCCGTGCACTGACGCAGACACGCCAAAGACGAACGAATGTCACGCAGCGCGTTTTAAGGTTCGGGAGTTTGAACAACAGCAGCATCGTCTCCACCGAAAGCCAGTGAACCAATTAAAATGTGAACAACCGTTTCATCGAGTTCGGATTTCGTCTCGCCGGGTTAGTAGCCATGGGCATGCCATACGTACAATGTAACGCTGAGCACATACTACTTGAAGCGTGGAGCATTAACCGTCTTTGCGTCTGAGGGAGGTGTTGGGGGGAATGACGCCAAACGACGAAGAAAGGATGTCAACATCATCGACCAATGCTCCAGTGATCTGCTTGACGCGGGCGAGCGCTGGTGTGGTCGCAATCTAGAGTACTAACCTCCCACTGTCGGGTGGAAGGTTGCTGTATTTTCGTGACCTAGCTTTTCCCTCGTTGGCGAGGAGAATCGAGCAAGCGGTGCGTTCGGAAGAGCTTAACAATGACTTCGGGGAGCGGAGATGAAGCAAAGGATGAATGTATTTTGCACTCTATGTCCCCTTTCGTTTCGATTGCACTCTTATCGAAGGTGCAGCGTCAGCACAATTTATGCTGCACTGCTCCCATTCTATTTCTCTCTCTCTCTCTCTCTCTCTCTCTCTCCCCTCTCTCTCTCTCTCTCTCCCCTCTCTCTCTCTGTCTTTCTCCATTTCGCGTTATCACTCTAAAGAACATATCGATTTTACTGCAGCTTCATTTCAACACCTTCTCAGACACCCCCGGTGACCAAACAATTCCCGTCGCAACGCTCGGTGCAGCAGCAGCCTCATCCTTTTACTGAACCGTTTTTCCATATGAAAAGATAGGATCATCAGTTTTTTTTTTTTTTCAAACAAAGAGAGAGAGAGAGAGGAAGAGAACCTTCGTCCTTCTTTGCCTGCCAACCAGAACCCGAACAAAGAAACCGGGACACAGAAAGGCTGCTGCAGCAGTAAGCACGCTCTAACGTGCCAGTGCATTCGATTTTGCTTTCGTCGTCCTTCAAGTGTCCTTGTTTGGTTGGGTAGACTTTCCTCGGGTGGAAGGCACAGTGGCGGTGGCGCGCATAGCAGTGGCAGTGAAGTTGCAGCACGTGGCAACAAAGTTCATCGGTATAGCCTCAATCTTTATGTGGCGCCGACATCCATCGCCATCGCGCTTTTCCCACTGTAGACGGAGCAGTATGTAAGAGCGCTCTCGCACCATTCGTCCTGCATCCAGTTCCCTTTCGTTTTGTTGCAGCACGGTGTACAGTTAGTAATGCCATGATACACAAAGAACGCCCGGTGAACCACGTGGTGTGGATGCTTCTTAACGGTGGGGCAAAATAGGAGCGGGTGCATATTTCGTGCAAAAGAAGAAGAACGTGCGAAGAAAAAAAAGGGCGGGAAATTGCAATCAAAAGTTTCAATGTAAATGCACTCCGGTTCGTGGAACGGGTAGGGGTAGAAAAAGGGTCAGAGCAAACAGTGCCCTGTCCATTTGAAGCATAAATAAAGTTTTCATGTTTCGGGTTCTCGGGAATGTATGGTTAAACAAGAGCGGGCAAAACATTAAAAGAATGTGTGAAGTACCATGTGCTGTGCGCGGAGTGAATTTATGAAGGGAGAGAAAGCGAGCGGGATAAAAATAGTAGCGAACGAGTGTAATAGTTGTTTCAGAATTGAAAGTTTGATGTCTGGTACCGAGTGATGGGTTCATTCTTTTCATCTTCAGTACAAAGGTTCAACTACGCCTGGAGCTATGTACGAGCACACTCTGAGACAATGGGAATGTTTTGAACAATACACGAGATTATGCTTGTTAGAGCATGGTTTTCCAGAGCGAGCCTCATAGAGAGTTTAATATGAGGATTTGCGTAAAATAATTACATACTTTAGTTTCGTTTTGTCACTCGGTCAGGAAGAGATTTGTTCTAGATACTTGCTTGATACTACAACCGTGTGCTGCGAATCTGTACTAGTCGTATAGTTGTAAGTCGAGCATCAGACTTAGTTGTACCTCGACTGCATTTATACTTTCTAGATGTTCGAAATGACTTGGATTTACACGATTACATGCACCAAAAACACGCGACTGGTGCATTTCTATAATATTTCACTAACAACATCGGAATGCATGCTGCTCCATTCATAATTGTACCTCCACCTCCACCCCCCGCCCCTCTCCCTCCATCCCCGTGTGGTGTGACGTTGAGTGTTGGCACCGTGGGTTTCAGTTCCGCACTCTACACCGGAGCACTCTACAGAAATAGCTCAACATTTTTCATCGACACCTTCGTTCGGCGCATCGCAAAAGGATACTTAAACAGAAGGGAGATGCAAGATAAATTCAACCCCGTGCGGTAAGAGTTATGCCGTGTCCGGAACGCGCACTTTCGCACAACTCGCACACACGGTAAGCCGACCGATCTAATGCTGCTGCATGTTGTTATACGCCGCGTGTTCCGCGCGTTAGTACTCGATTCTGCTTGCCTTTCCCATCTTCTGGTGGAGTGAAAGAGAAGGAAGGATAGAAGGAAAGTGTTATGTTGCGTGTAGGTGGTCAACAGCGACTCCGTCTCGTAGTGCGGCAGGTGGCAAAAAGGAATGTTTGCCTCGTTCTGGCATTCCGTTCGAAAGCAACCCGTTGGATGTGGGAGCCGCACTGCCGCTTTGTGCCGGGGGTGCCTCCTTCTGTCCCTCTTTACGGTCTGTGTGCATTGAAGGTTGCGATATTTTCCGGCTCCGATAGCGAGCGCGGTGTGTATGCCTCATTGTGCCATGCGATCCACGCGCATTTATGCATGCACATAAAATGCACATGCAGCGTGTGGCGCATAATTTATGCGACCGGTGGTGCTACCCGGATCTGCGTCACTGTAGGGGGTGGGTGGGTGGTGTCGGGGCGGTGTGTTTTTCTTGACCGTTGTACTGCCGCCGTCCGGCCGGTCCTGACCTGGCGCACCTTAGCTGACGGTCTCTCACCTCTCCCGAGCGACGGTGTGACCGTCAAGCTCAAGAAGCTCAGTGTGTCCAACGTCACGCCGCTGCCGGTCTCGCGTCCATTCCGACTCTATTATGCTCGCACGCACGTGTTGGGGTGGGGCTGGGGTGTCCAGGTGGAGCGAAGGTTGCAGCGAGGCGTACCACTTCATCGGCTGCCGAAGCCACGCGACTGTACCGATTTGTGTGCTTTCCTGTGTGTGCGCGCTGTCTTGGCGTATGATAGAATGTTAATTGAATTGTGCAACATGTACAAAAACATACACATCACGCTCACGGACCACGGTGCTGGCGGTGCAAAATGACAATCGAGCTGGCAAAAAGGGAATGTTGAAGGAAACACTCCGCTTACCGCACCTCCCGGTTGGCTTGACGGATCGCTTCCTAGTTTCTGGGCTCATTCGTTCATTTAGGTGTTGGCAAAAAGGAGCTTTGTAGGGGATTAAGGACAAACAGAGTGAACCATGAGTGGCTGCCAATGGCCGTGAGGGGAAAATGTGTGAAAAACAATCAATATGTTCGTATTCCAATGAGAAAAGTGTTTCAATTGTCTCTTCCACAAGAAATTCTTCAATAAGGCCATTCATACGGAGTGCAGGCCTCGTCCATTCATTTAATCATCGACGGAAGAGATTGGATCATAAAGTTGAAGTTTACGGCCCGGCCTGATGTCGAATGTTGACTGTGGTTTATGTATGAATGGGGTCATGTAAAAACTGAACGCTATTCTCTTCACACATGTGCGTGTCGTGTGGTGTGGTTAGACGCATAATGTAATCGAAAGAATAATCTTAAAAAGTAGAACAGATTTGAAGAATCTCGTTTTATGGTTTGCAAAGCCTAGCAGTGCTTTGTTTTAAATTGATTGAAATATTTCCCTCAGCTCGCGTATGCATCAAAAACATAATAATCACAATCCTTAACATTGCTCGTTTGGGTTTATAGCTGCATGTCATTGTCTCGTTGCCTACCCCTGCCAAAAACGGCTCGTCGTTTTGACACATCTTGAGCAGCACGTTTCACTGCGGCGTCTCATTCATGGTCAGGCAATAAATAAATGGTGAAGCATTGTGGACGCTGCTGTGGAAGGTCGCTAAACATTGGATAAGGGAGGAAAAGCGGCTAGCTAGATGCAGTTACAACAACGGCACACGTACTGTTTTGCTTCCTTCCAAAATTGCTCCCAACATGTGGGAGCTTTGGCAAGAAATGCAACTTGCTGACAAAAATAGTTATGTCTTGTCGTTGGCAGTAGACAACTGTTATCAACCCACCAGCCCGTCATGTTTGTCTGGCGAGGCCTGAGAGGTGTGCCTTGTTGTGGCCATCCTTAATCGACGCTGCCGAAAAGGCAAAACTTTCCCAGGCCGGTGCAGAGGCGCGAATAGTTTGGCCAAACACGCACACGAAACTGGTTGGGGGGAGAAAAAATGGATTTGAGTGGCAGGTTCGGGGAGCGGTTTGCTTTATTTTTCCCTTTGCTTATGTAAATGTTGTGGCCAGTTTTTCGCAACATCAACTCGGGTCGCTTTTCACCGACACCTGAGCAATATGGGAAAAAGGCGACAAACATGTCTTTCAAAGACTTGGTGTGTGTGTGTGTTTGCGTCGTCGCCATTTACATTGCGTTGCCATCTATATTCGTTATGCTAGAGGGTAATAAACAGGAGAAAAAAGGACTGTATTTATTCCAGTGAAGTATAGGAAGAATTATGTGGTGGAAAGAATGTAACGAAAAGACTTTATTTCGAAACATTTGCAAAATATATGGAAGTTCGCTGTTTTGCCAGACAGAAATTGATCAAACCATCGGCAGTGTAAAATTGTGTGTTGTTTGATTACTTTTTGGCGTTTTTAAAACACGTGTTGTTTGTGTCACTTTCGCACAACCGAGGTCCATGGGAAAATGTTCAGCCACTGATATAAACAGTCGGGGGAAACGGGAACATGGAAATGTTTTGGGGCAATTTGCACGAGCGCTTTTTTGTTAGCGAGTAGATGTCAAGCGTTTAAATAAACATGCTGTATCGATGCATAAGACAAGGAAAACAGTTTAGGCGAACAATTACACACTGGCAAGAACGCAAGAGATGTGTTATTGGTTCATTCACTTCATTCGTGCAAGCTTGAATGATGATAGGTGTTGTAAGAAGTGAAAAACTAGCCCACAAAACCGATCGTTACCACCGATTCGCTGAATGGTGTGGTTAGTAAAACAACTCCCCGTCGATTTATGCAGGCACTTATGCCGATTAGTTTAAACCACTTCCGTCCACGCGTTCAAGTGTCGATTAATTTTGGAATCGATTTACTTCACCCTCTTGCCTTTCTCACGCCTACCGAAGTGATTTTCTTCTTGGTGGAACCATTTTAAAATCAAACAAAATTCAGGTCACCACCGCTCGACTCCGGGGGCTGTCTAGATCCGCGACCACAACAACACCCAAGCGCCCTAGCCTTTCACAGTGCGGCAGCATATTGACCCTTCATAGACGGCCAGCCAGGCGAGCCTATTGGTTGGTGGTGGGCGAGGTTTTGACCATTGTGTGCTGCATTTGGCAACGACGACAGTCCTACGACAGTTGCCCGGTCGGTAAACGCCTGGGTCGATATGTTGCAGCCACGAGAGGAGTGGTGGCATCGGGTTCCTGGTTCTATGCCGACCACGAGCGCTCGTGAGGCCAATTTATGTGTGTCACCTATTATATTATAGCCGGACGGGCCTGTATGCTTCCTGCTTGCTCCAGTAAGGTGAGAAGATGTTTGCAGTGGGTTCGGAGTCGGCGAGACTGGAGCAACTATGTGCAGACACTGGCGGGCACGTGATGCAATCGGTAGAGGGACGTAAAGTGTGGTACCAGCACGCCGCCGTCTTCGTATTGCACCGTCATCTGAGATAACTGGCGAATGTCCAGCGCTGTCGCCTGGTTTTTTTGTTACTGTGGAAAGGGTTTACAATTTAAATAATAAATAATCGTTACCGTGTGTACGGCGGTGTGTGGTGGTAGTCGCATTCGGTTGCAAGAAACTTAAAAGAACGGATTTGCTCACGTTCTGCAAAGCTGTCTATCATTGTTCCTGGTACGATGCTAGAGGCACCGTACACACTGGGGGTAGTGTTTAGAGTTCTGTTCATTTAAATTCCATAAGCCTCGCCGGGTTTGGCTGATGGGTTGGTTGGACAGTGTGCCTATTGGAAAGACGATCAATGAGTGTTCTCTTCATGGACATGGTTAAAAATGTATACCGAGTATTGTGTGCTGGCTTTCCAGCGACAGGCAAAGGTTTTCTTTTTTTTTTTTTCAAAGGAACAAAACGGTCAGGAAGGGAAGATTTTGTAAGAGTGACCGATTTCCTTTCCTGCAGAGCGATTAGTATGAATCCGTTTTGTATTAATTATTTCTCAAGCTATTAGAGGTATTGGATGTATTGAAAGATTTGTTGAAGATTGAACGTTGAACAAAATTGAATGTTGATCATATTTGCTTGAAAACTTTTTCTACACAATAATTTCCACCACGTTGTTTGATTAACGTCATACAATTACACGATTAGCATCCATTATGCGCGATGTAAATGTAGAATCATTCGAGCATGATCATGTTTTGAAGTTTCCCATGCTAGCGTGCGTTTGAATGCATGCGAAAAAAACAAAGAAAAGACAATAATTAACATTCGATGTGCATAATGATGCTTTTGGCGCCGAGCATCGCGTTCGTTACTGCAACTGATCAAACGGTACCGCACGGATATGCATCCGAAGGAGGCATGATGATGTTGAACAGGGCGCGGGATACGTCATCAATAGAAACGCTTTGACCAACTGACATCAAACAAACTGCTGAAAACTTTGTTCCATAGCTTTTTTCTCGCTTTTTTTTCAGCGCACGCAAGCGTAGTAAGTCATTAGCGCATAGAAGGTTCGGTGCGTATGCCTAATGAAGCATAACGACGAAGGCGCTTGAAAGAAATCAAACCAACGGTGTCGATGTTATGTGTTGTTACATTGTATGAAACACGGCACGGCAGAAAGGTGTGATGAGCTATGGCTGCCTCTGGATTGGCTGGCCCTTTGGGTAAATTGATTTAAGTGTTTGATTATATTGCGTACACTTTATCTAAACTTGCGCGCGCCAGCTTGCGATTTCTGCGCCGCACTGGTGCTTCCGTTTGCCAAGAATTGCCCTTGAAATGTGCTGAAGCGTTTGGTGATTGATTTTGGTATGCCCTTTAAGCGGAGGCTCTCGTCCAGAATGCCTCCCCGCTGAAGGTGTTGTGTTTCGGAACACCATCGCTAACATGGGGCCCGGCTGAGTAGAGATTGGTTTAGAAATAAAATCGAAAAGAGGAACGAAAAAAAAACACATACATTTGCGCCTTGCACCTTACAACATGACCTTAGAACAAGACGCAGGGCAAACGGCACGCGCCTTGCGAAACAGTTGGTTGCTGTTTGTTTAATGGTTAACTTTTTCTTTAGCATAACCGTTTGCATTCCTTTAAATGGGGGCGGATCGGATGTGCCAAAAGTAGTGCACGTGGTAGGCGCTGAAGGACATGTTCGTCAAGTGTGTGAATTAAATGTTTGTTTATGTATTCTTAAAAACACACACACAGACACACACACACAAATGAGGAGCTTTTAGGAAACGGCACGTCTAGGGACCGGAAAGCCAATATCTAATCAATTAGAAAATCATCCATCATTCACGGTTCAAAGGCGCGAACAGCAGCATGATGATGAGTTTGACGGCTTTTCACGGCTCGCGGCGGCAGCGAACGCGCGCGCGCGTGTGCTTTGAGAATGTCCATGTGCCACTCAGTACCCGCGCAATGCAGTCGGGGCGTGTGTTGTGGTGCGTTAGTGCAGCGACGCGCAAAGGTGTTAATAGTGGTAGATGGAACGCAAAACAGGGCAGGTGGTGGGTTGGCTGCCTCACTGCCTCGGAGATCCGGACGCTTTTGACAGGCAGAACGGAGGCAAGCAAAGGGTGTAGGGGCCAAGTTAGAAGAAACCTCCTTTCGTTTTGTTGCGTGACTCGATTTTTACTAATGGTGTATTTGTGTGGTGTGAGAAGGCGTTTAATTAGGAATTGCACAAATGCAAAAGCAAAAAAATGTTAAAACTTTTTTCTTTGAGTTTCAAAACTTTTAGCCATATAAATGCCTAATCGTTTTGCTGCTCTAAGAGCTGTTATTTGTATGGCTGTAAGATCTTTGTCCATGTGGACAACAGATTTATGCTGCCGGTCGATCGCTAAATTACAAATCACTATCACAATCAGAGTCCCTCCCTGGATGATGCGTTGAGGGCGGTCGGTTGTGCCGTGCAATCTCACCTAAGCCGACAGACACACCATGACTCGGTGCTGGTTCTCGCTCACTTCCGGTGAAGTTGAACCACTGGACGGGGTATCCTGTCCAGCAGGGAAGTGTGACGCGCAAGGTACGGCGATTGTAATGCCACGATCACACAGGGCATCCGGGCCAACCTTGTTAAAGAGAAGCAAAAATAAGGGAATGGTTTCGGTGTGTTGCAACGCAACTTCATGTCTAGGGGAAGTTGATCGTTCTGGAACGATCGGGCGCGTTGTTTTTCTTCTCCTTTCTTCCGTCTCACCTTCTGTAGCAGCACTTGACATGGTGATTGCCAAGTGTTTCTTGTTAGGACGGGAAGGGACCCCTTCGACACAGGGAGCAGCAGAGGAAGGAACGTCGCTTGTGGTCGCGCAATCCCTACCGACTTGCTAATAAATTCCTCTGTCACAAGTTTATGACAGCGATCGGTTAATTCCTACCTTTCCGCGAGCGCCCGCTAGTAGACGCAGGTTGTTGGTGTTCCTCCTACAACCAGCGGAAAGCGAGGGGTGGTGCGGCGGACTGGCGAACGGTGACCATAAATTTCTTCCCTTTCCTGTCCTTCGGCTTACAGCGCGTCAGTCTTGCAGCTTACGGCCCTGGGTAATGATTTGAAGCGAGACACAAACACTGGGTAATGATTTGAAGCGAGACACAAACACACTCGGACCCATTTTTATAGGGATCACATTTAATCTCGATCATCTCAAGAGTCGCGAGAAGGCAAGGCGATCGCTTGCAGCAGCCAGGCTGAGTGTGGTGGATTTAGTGTCGGTGCTTTTCAAGATTGACACAGGTGAAGGGGATCTCACGTGGAGGAGGATGGATGGAGGACCAATGGCATCCTTCTCGGTTGCAACAGATACGCCCGTTCCTTTTTTTCATATTCGCATCCTTGAGCCGCTAGTCAGCGCGGAAATCCGCACAAACATTGCGTCTGACTGCACGAGAATGAACGATCGTTGCTGCTTTTTTCTTTTACGCCGACAGCTACGTGTGCGCGCGCCGTGGAGGGATCGAGTTGCGTAATGATACGGTGTTATGGTACTCTGGCAGCAGCCGCAGCGTACGTGGTACACCGATGGATATATGTTTCTGACTCTCGCCTGCCTGTCATCAGCGCAGTCGCTCTTGTCTTTTGATCGAGCAGAGCCCGTAACTTGTGTGTGTTCGTTTCTGCATTCGAGAACAAGGCTGGAAGAGTCTACACGTGCGGAACGGAGATGCAACAGCCAGCAACTAGTACCACCCCCTATACGGGCGGGGGTGGCCAGCTCTTGGCCCCGGCACGGCTGTGAACACACTGTTGGCAGGTTGTTGCGCTTATTTGCCGACTCTCGATAATTACCTCATCAATTCTGAATTGTGGACACCCCGGTGTCCTTCTCCACTTCTGCCCCTCGTTGCAGCAGCGCAGGGCAATCCTTCTTCGTCTAGGTGTGAGAAGTGAACGTCTTATACATGCATGACAGCACAGCACCAGGACATTTGTGCAACGCTAAGCGAGTGACGGCGAGAGAGCGCGCCAGGTTCGCCAGTCTCTGCCGATCAATAAATCACCCCAAGGGGGCCAATCTGTGTGTCGAGCTGCGTGCGAAGACTGGGACAATTAGCCCGGTTTTTGTGCGATGCATGTCGTTTGCTGCATGAGATCACGGAAACTAATGAATCTTGATGGAAGCATGTCGATCGCTGTCCAGAGATTAGCCGCTTGCACGGGATGTATGAGACCTCCTGGAAGCAACTCGGACGGTCGGTTGACGTTTACGTGGCGTGTCTGCGCACTCCTTGGCGATATCGTCTTGCATGCATCTCGGTTGTGCGCTGGAAGCGCGTGAGAGTCGACCACAGCGCGCGATTTCCAGCAATTAGTTGTACTATTGATACATAAACGACCAACCAAAGGGGGGGAATGTTGTGGCTTGGGCGGTTTTATCTGTTCGCAAAGAGCACGGCGATGCAGAAGAAGACTTTGTACTACAAATGATCCAAACGGTGTATCCATCAAGGCGGTGGTACGTCGAGAGAGAACGTGTAAATCATTGTTCACGCTGTGTTGTTCCCTGCCGACGGCGACAGATGTAAAGAAGGGAAATCTCGTGAGTGAGTAAAACTCTATTTGCATGCAAATTAATGCCAGATACTGCAGTCTACCGCCGCATAAGACACTGCACTGGCCGTCCACAAAGAAGCCGTGAGAGCCGAACTGAGGTTTGCTGCGTGGCGTGCTAACCGAACTAATCGATAATCTCTGGCATTAATTCTTCTCCTGCATTTGGAGCTGCTGGGAGCGCAGGTGGGCAGGTATTCTCAATGTCGTGTGCTGCATTGGTGGGCGCTGTATGAGGGGTCACACTGATGACTAATAGCGAAACAAACTGATCAATGGCGGAACTCCCCTCGTCCAAAACTGGTCCACACGTTCGCTTCCTGCGCGCGCTCGCTCGGCGTTGACTGATCTCTTTGGCCCATTGATCGGCCACTTCGATCGCCAATTTGTAGTGGCTCCCACCGGCTACCGGCTGCTGCATTCACGTGGCAGTTCTGGTGATGGCAGTCTACGGCATGCACGTAATTGCCCTCGACGCTGCGGAAAACAGAGATTGAGCCGCGCAAGGAAGCTTGGGTTGTTCGATAGCGTGGTTGGGTGTGCCATAGAGCGCACTGAGAGCACTATGAAGCACAGAGATAATCACACCACCGACTCTCGGGCGCACGTACTACGAACTGCTGGCGATGCTGGGGTGAAATATGATGAATTACACCCCCCCCCTCCCCCTCCCCTCCACCCGGGAAGTGCATAAATAATCTATGAATAATATTTAATTTTCAGCATTATTACTGGTGCGAACCTTATAATTCACCGCCAATTATTTCGATCTCAGCCAGATGTGAAACGCTTGTCTGCCCGTTGCGGCGAGAAGGAGGAGGAGGAAGCTTGTATCAATAAAATGGTGCAGCAGTCTCTCAATTACCCTTTGCGTCGTCGGGCAGTGCTGAAAGTTTTGTGACACGATTAAGTCCAAACGGTTGAAGCGTGCTCGAGCGATGCTGGAGTCCTGAGCTCACTCGCAACAAACTTACACAGGTTTCAGCCTGCAGTAGGACATAGAACAGGCGCGAAATGCTCCTTGATTCGATGCCCACGCACGCAACCTACATTCTTGAGCACAACCGATGATTTAGTGCACATTGCTGGGTATAATGCGCGAGTCTGCATCGCTGTTCTAGGCTCATTAGCAGCGTTTAAGTGGAAATATGGCTTTGTCTCGCCCTGTTTGGGCTACGGCACACGCGTGTATAGCGCTCTGCTCCGATGTCACTTGCATCAGTTTAATCTCTTTTTAGTCAATAAAACAGGAGATTTCTCTCGCTCATTAAGCTGTCACCATTTCGCCTCTTACCTGTACCTCAACAAACGAAAGGGTTAGTGTGCGTTTTTACCCTTTTGTGACAGTGATTTTGTGCACCACTGTAGTAATGCGATCATGTCGACTTTGCGTAATTAATTACTGGTGCGTTTAACGAGAGCCTTTGCGGGACGGACCACAAATCTACGGCAGAGTTGGGACTGGTCCTGCTCGTGTGACACCTACTCGAGACGGGATTATTGCATTTGTAATTGCGTGATTGCAACACAGGGCGGGGGAGGTGTGTATGCGTACCGTTTTGTGTGATTTTGTTTTGTAATCGGGCGCGTTTATCGTGCGTTCGATCCGATGCGCTAATCCGATGTCGGACCATAAGGGCACGATGGTTTGTGCTTTTTGTTTTGTAGTGTATCTTTAAATGACATTATCCTGTTATTACATCTCAAAGCAGAGAGCGGGGGTTATGTGTTTTGCGTGGCTCTGGCAAACTAATTAGAATGGATTCAGGTCACGATTAAAAAAAAATCCTGTGAGTCGCCACACCCCTGATCGGGACCTCCGGGATAGTGCAGGGATTTGTTTTTCCTCGCCAATATTAAAGCAATCTCCGGCTGCGTCCGCTTTGCCTTTGCATGCTTCTGGAGCGTGCCCTGCTCACGGGATAGTGAAAAATTAAAATTAAAATACAGAGAGAGAGCGAAAAAGAAAACGTGCTGTGCTGGGCTGCGAAAAAAAAGCATGCCCTTTTGCTCGCAAAACACTGCCCCAGACAGGACCGCGGCCCGTTTATCGCACGGCTTAATCAAGATCTCATTAGAACATGGCGTCATTGCATCGAGCGGAGAGTGCATAGGGCAGTGTGGCTGCGGACTCGGGCGGATGACGGGGATAGCCACGAGAAGCGCGCTCTGTGTGCGGTGGTGGTGCATTAGCAATGCGATCGTAATCGTTCGTTTCGCTGTAAATTATGCATCATTATTTTGTTGCAGCAAACCTCTTCTTAAACCCGAGATCCGAGACACGATGCAAAACAGTGCGCTTTGTCGGGTCGGGGGAAGAAGGGGGTATACACTTTACGAGGTGCGGGGGTAGTCCCGCCGATGCAGTAGTTAAATTTGAATATTCATTCAGTGCTCTTTTCGCCTACGCCGTTGACATACGAAATAGGGAATTGAAGATGGACGAGTTTCGGTTGGATTCTAGGCAATGCTACACCGGGATGTGATGGAGAAATAGCATTAAAGGCAGAAACGTCGCCTGGTTGTCCCCTGTCATGGACCTTGCTGCTGCTCTCGGGTCAGATTTATTCGACCATTTTGCTTTTATGAATCAGTGACCCATACAGCGGGCTAAAATAAAACATAAATTCCAATGCTCTCGAGAAGTCACTATTTTTACACTCTGCTGTTAATGAGCTACACACCGGACCGGACGAGTTGCCCTTTGTGCGATGTCCTCCTAATGGTGATTGCAGCCGTTGCAGCTTGTTAGAATTGCACTCAAACTCCATGATTAAAATGAAGAAGAAATTGAATAATTGTCATGTCGTTATTTTGCTGCTGCGTTGCTGGCGTCTTAAGGCGCCGGAGTGTGAATGGCGAGAGAAGTACTTTCGCAGTACACCGGAGAAGGAAGTTCATTAACCTCGATTCTTCATTTTCTCCGCCATTGGATTGGACGAGGCATTCTGCTGCTGCCCATCGGTGGCAAGTGTTTCATCGTCGCGTTTGCCGTAGCGGAGGAAAAGTGGAAAATATTGAGTCATCTACAGCAGTGTGAGAGCAAGAGCCGGATCCCCCGTCGCGTGTTAGATTGTTTACTCATTGAAATAATTACAAATTGCAATAAATAATATTGTGTCGCGATGAGTCAACGTGACGATGAGCGACAGATGAACATCGTCGTTGGAATAAAACGCGCAGCAAGCCAATTTCATTTTGCCATCTATTTCTCCCTAATAGAAACATTGATTAGAAACTAAACCTTTCCGTTGTGCCTATGTGCAGGGAGCAAATTGTTTCTAAAGTGCAAACAATCGGTTATCTCTATGTTATTCGCGGCCAAGTTTTCGGAGAAAGATTTTTATCAAATTGATTCTTTTGTTTGCATTTGTTGACTGCTCGTTTGACGTAGTTTGACTCAATGTGATCGTAGGAAAGGGGCACTTCGGGTACGATTAGCTTAAAACAATAAGGCATCTCGCGTGAACCAGTGCCTACATTAGATTGCGTTCGTTGATTAAAGTAACGCTTTGTTATAGTTTTTTTCATAAAGCACATTTTTTGTATCGCTTGGAGCTTGTAGGTGATGTAATACAGTTTGAAACGATACATATTACGGCACTTTCAATCGAGCCTAGCCGTGTTTGATCTTACCGAATGTGAAACTTATCGACCGAAAAAGATCTGTAGGTGACGCGTAAAATTATAATATTTAATGCAAACTGTCATAAATTTTCTCGGCGGGGCAATAACGTGTGGACAAAAAAAAACAATGCAAATTTCTCCTTTTAAAGGGTTCGCTTAGGGATTGAGAAGGAGCTGTTCGGAGAACAATCGAAAGCCATCAAACCGTTCTTGTCTTGTTTTTTTTTTTTCTATTAATCGTTTTCAGCGAAAAACATCTCGCATCGTGGTTCAAACCATATTTTGCGCTTATGCTATACCGCATCTATCCTGCTGCCTCCTACGAACTTTCGGAGTAGCGAACGTTAAACCTGCATAGATCGTTCTTCGGGAGGGAGACGCATGATCATAAAAATGCGCACACGGGTCGGCCGCGGCTCCTCAGCGGGACTCCACACTCCGGGCAACATTGTCTCGGCGGGGCGATGCGACGAAAACAATGGCACTTTTTATCGTTTCCTGTGTCTAATATTTTTTCCCTTTTGCAATCGAGTAAAGGTGCCTTTTGCAATAGACGCAAGACGATAGGGATGCGTCGTTCGGGGAGAGCTATCGACGAGCCCATCTTGGAAGGGTGAGAGGGCAGGTTGCGGTGGAAATAAAAAGAGAAATCTTAAGTTTTTCTTACCAGTGGAGGACGGCATAGTATAGAAAACAATTGTAATTGGTGCTGTTTGATTGGCAACGATTGTCAAGCGCGGTGCGTGTGTGTGTGTGTGTGTGTGCCCGTTGTGGAAAGAAGGTACACACGAAGGTCTCGTTTGCGATCGAAATTGTGCCCCTTTCGGTGCGCTCGTACCTCCTACAATGTATCAATTAATTGTACACGCCGCTGCAGCGTTTGTCATTGAGAACGTGTGGCCACTGCACTGGAGAGAATCGTGGTGTGGTGGTGGGTACTGTATGTTCACGTGCTTTTTTTCTGGGTCGACATCCAGGCTGCGGGAGAGAAGGAGGGGGGGGGGAGTGGATCAGCGTTGTTGGTTTTCTTTGCGCCTCTGCCCTAACGACCGAATTGCGTGCCCAAAATCGCGCAAAACCCGAGCGTTGTCTGCGGCTAATCGGCCGCGTGAGAAGCTTTCACACCTTTGCCGACACACCCGTACGTTGCTCGTGCCCACGCGACGGCTCAGTGTTATCATCATGACGCGAAATAACCTTCCAGAGTGGTGGAGGATGGAGGTAGTGTGGCATCATGTTTCGTCTGACATAACGCGACCACTTCGTCAGCGGTTGTGGTGGTGGAGTCGACCGTTAGACAATGTAGTGACCGTTCTGGGTTCGCTGGTTCTAAGGGTTGCTGATTGTTGGGCCGGGGCGGTTCGTGGTAGGTGAAAGTTGTGCTGTACTGTTTATGTTGTTTTTCACCCGCAAGCAAAGGGATGTTTTTTTTAGTTACTACTGGATAGTTGTGGGTGGTAAGTAAAAGAGCGCACGGCACGTTTTGAGGGTTGTAACTGTAAATTACTGCTGTTGATTCGAAAGCGAAACGCAAAAAGTATTGTGTGTCCTTTTTTACTTTGTACCATTAAATTTCCAAAAACGATTGCTTGCTGGAACTATCTGTTCGCACAGTCTTTGTGTAGCCTTTTCAGTGTTCTAGAAACTTATATGTTAAGCTGCAATATTAAATCGACAATTCGCAATTCACCCACTGCGAACGGAGTGCTGGCAAAGTGATTTTTATTGATGTCATCGTGTCATCGTGCACGCAACTTCGGTAGAAGATCCGTGTCCACTGCTTCACATTGAATAAAGTAAAGTATCAATCTATCCACGAATCCCACAAACCGTTTCTTTTCCTCCGAACAATGCGACTTTGTCAATGGCAACGACTGGCACATCGGGTTCAATGTACCATCTTGTGTGTGTGTGCAGTGTATCTCTCACTCTCGCCCTTGCCCGGATTTGACGCACCAATTCGTACACACAGACAAACACGAAATATAAAATTCCTCCGCCCGCTCACAATTTATGATCGTTTCCATAATGAAACCGTTTGGAGACGAAATTTATTGACCAATATCTGATAAATCGTTCAATGGCCGGCCATCATCCCAACCACGGTCGCGAGTGGTAGGGCGAGGGGAGGGATGGGCCAGTATGTTCTTGCGCACGCGCATCTCACAGGTCCTTCAGTGTTGTTCTCTAGCCGCGGTGACAGGTTTTGCACAGTGGTCGATCGTGCTGAATTAATTAGCTCCGACTAGAAGCGGGAATTGAGTCTTAATTTTGTGCACGTTTTCTGAAGGTTCTTGGAGTTCAGCGCTCGTAGTAAGGATGGACCATCACGTTGATTTGTGTAGCTTTTTTTTGTTTTTGCATCTTTTTTATTCAATCCATGCTCATGCTACTTTTTTTTTAATTTTCATCCTCACAGGTATGGCATAGTTGCAACAAAACTAGATGCACGTTCCGAGCAGCAACGTACACGATCGCAAGCATCATCTGAGCTACACAAGGCTCATAAATGTAAAAGAACATACGTGCAAGCGGAGATCATAAAATGAGGTTTTTTATTTGGTCACTAACGGTGATATATGGTCTTTCAAGTGATTTAATGACTCTTTGATCATAAAACAGTTTTTGCATAGATAGTACATAATTAAGCGAAATTAGATCTGATTATTGTATTTAATCGTTCTCTTCAACATATACATATAAAATTAATTCATCACACCCACCCCCCAATTCATCGTTGATTGGCGTATTTATTAAAGGATTTGCACAAGAAAGGTCACATTGATCGTTTATCCTTGTGGAACTCTCTAGGCCTTGTGTCTTACTGCGTTGCTTTTTGTCATGTAAATACGAATTAACGTCAAACTAAACGGCAGGAAATCTGGTTTACATTTATTGAACGGTGTTCAGCGAAGACAGCGACAACGAAAACTTCATATCTTCACACGAGTTCGACAGTTGATGTAAAAATGCAAATCAACCAATCGGGCAAAGTTGTGCAGCTTTACACCATCTCACGGTTATTGGTTATAATTCGCCTAAAGTTTATAACATGCGCTGCCCCGCGTGACATTAACTGGTATTTATGATCGTATCAACCGATAGCATCTTGTTTGCCTCGCAATTTAACGATTGCGGTAGAATAAAAGCTACACTATCCGCGCGGACAGTTTGCAAGGAATAAACATTGCTTTTTGACACCTTTTACTGAGCAAAATAAATGCATCTGAGTAGTTTATGGACAGTGCAATGAGCTGGATCGCATTGTTTCGGCGCAGTACGGGTTTAGGGATTCGTGCTCGAAAGCACTTTAAATGTTAATCGAGAGGAAGAGTGTTACCATCGGTGGATTATTTCCAGCGATTCATTTTGTAGCTTTGCCCAGCGAGGTCGTTTGTTTGACATTGAGAATCATCCTGCTGATGGTATGCAAATCGGCAGCATCAGCAACAACATCATCGCCATCATTTTGGCATTGTCTGGTCAGTGTGCTGAGGATGGTGCTCGCTTTAATCTCGATGCAGCTGAACACTTGTTACCAAGATGCACGCTCTACTTCTTCTGCCTGCTGCCGAGCAACCGGAACATTCTTGTCCGTGCGAGGTAATAGTAGCCATGTTTCGTGTCAGTGGCTCTCGTTCGCTAAAGTTCATCGCTGAGGTGTCCTCCCGGCTACCGGTGGTATGGGTGAGCTGCCGAGTGCTGCACTTTGCCATGGAGCAGCATCCTGTCGGTGTTACATGCGAGCATGATTTATGTTAACGCGCGCTCTTCTCATCAAAAAAAGGGGAACGGCATAGGCAACCGGTGTACCGATTGCTGCACCGGTGAACTTGAACCGATCAGAGCCAGACGGAACGAGCGTCGCCGTACCTTTCGATAACACGTAACATAGCTACCAGCTAGAGAGTAATGCAGAAAATGGAAGTTTGGGGAGCTTCGAAACCCCTCAACGGTAGCCAACGCTAATGCTATGATTTATGGCGCTTACGTTTTTGATCGTTAGGATTGTGGGGCCCACACATACATCGGACGGGAGGAACGGATGCAGGGAGAGAGTTTTCCCCGCATTAGATAATATTGCAGATATATTAGGGCCGTGGCCTTTAACCACCAGGCCATGGCTACACCGACCAAAGATTGATGTTCGTTTTATGCTCCATATAGTGCAGCAACTACCTGCAGTCGCTCGTACCACGGGAAGGTGCTCCTAGGTCAAGATTTCAACGATGATGGACGCCTTTTTAAGCGATGGAGAACGTAACACAAGTAAAAAAGTCGGAGCATCTCTCGTCTCATCTTTTGTGGTGTAAGAAATGAAAATTTCTCGCAAAAGTGGCGCAGTCGGGTAAATGATGGCACGACTGTGATTAACATCTTAAACTAAGTCTTTCTATCAAATACAAGCATCCTGAGGGACATTTATGCTTGATATCTTGGGCATTTAAAACTAGAATCAAGACTTCCATTTCCTTGATAGATGGGCGTATCTTGAAGTAGCTCTTATCATGCGCTGCAGTAAAGTGTGCCGTTTTTAATCACCTTCAGCAACAAACGATTGCAGCTCCATCGAGCGTGTACCGTAAATGCAAAATAATTCCACATTTCGTCTTCAGACCACCGGAATGATGGAATCCTTTTGGTTCGCTCGGCAGCTAGCTAGGAACGTCTGCTTATGCCAACTAGTGACGGTACCGGCCCAGAAGTGAAGGACACTTTCGACGAGTGGCTTTTCTCCTCCGCCGCGATAAGCGTCTGAGACGCCAAACCGAGCATGCTGGGAGTGTAGCCAGCCAGGGCATGTCCATAAAATCACGAGCATAAACTCCTAGCTGATGCCGGTCGGTTGTTTGTTGGTGTTGGCAGCTCGGTTTTTTCCTCGGTTTCCCTTGTGTTTGGTTTTCTGTGCTGTCTAGAACAAAGCTGCACTAGGAGATAGCCCGCAATAAGACTTCAGTAATAAGCACAAATCCTGCTGGAGGACAAAGGAGACGACTAAAGACGACACTGGCAGGCAGGCGACAGCGGGTTACGAAGAGATAGGGCAGTTGTGGTGTGCTATGGTTTTGGCCCTTAAAGCTGAAGCATAGTCTGGCTCGACCGCATCGTCCGTAATCCAGTGACAGTCCGAGCGAGCAGGACGACGGAGAGGACGACGCTTAATTGAACATTCCACCATTCACTGTCACCGAGAAAACGAAAGAAGCGCCCTCCCCTATGGAGGCAGAAGATTTGCGGGCATTTGCAGACGTTGTTTACCGCAAAAGTGCAACGAAGAGTTCCTCTTTAGCGTCCGCCACTTGGAGCCCAATCAACCACCGAGCTATGATCACGAGCATAACAATAATAAAATAAATTACATGATCAAACACATCCACCTGCAGCGACCGGGTTGCAGTGCCGTTGCTGTGGATGAAGCAAGCGTCTTCGTTCGAGAAAAGAAACTTGAGAAGAACGTCTGCATGCACTTTTGCTGGATCTTCTCTCTCCGTGCCCCGCTACGTGCTCCCACCAGGCACGGCAATGTCTGGCGCAATCGAGGGAGTTTCTTGCATTTTCTTTGTGTGTGCTGTTGGTGATGAGCTGTGCGCCGTGATTTGTTTTGAGGAAGGGTTGGAGATTTTTTTCTGTAGAGAGTAATGTCGCTTCAAGAAAGACTCCAACGCGTGCTCCTGAACTTGGGTCATAAAAAAC
Organism: Anopheles epiroticus; assembly: GCA_000349105.1. Taxonomy (NCBI): domain Eukaryota; kingdom Metazoa; phylum Arthropoda; class Insecta; order Diptera; family Culicidae; genus Anopheles; species Anopheles epiroticus. Next base: position 240,191 of record KB671820.1, on the reverse strand, counting down.
GACTGGACTCTTTAAGTCTGGTGGTTAGCGGTCAGTTTAAGAAGTAAATTTGAGAACAAGAATATTGCTCCGTTGACAACACGAGGCGGCATATCCATCGAGGTCGAAAGTTCGCATGGTTTTCGCTTACGTAGACGCAGTACCAGAAAGCTTAAGAGTTCGCCACGAGGTCGTGAGTAATTATGTAAGGAGCGGACGTTCTTTAAAGGCTCTTCTCTGGCCAATGGAAGAAAAGGAGAAACATAGAAAGAAAACAAGAATGTTTGGGCTTAACCAGCCGCTATATTCCAAATTGATTCGCGACTCGCATTTCGCTAATGTAGACGACGATTATGGGCTTTTTATTTCTTTAAACGCAGTTTTGCTTGATGGTGAAAAATGTCGCTTGAGTGTGGCTTTCTTTGGATTGGTTAAAATCTCGTTAATGTTAGCACTGATTACAATCACTCGCGATGCATTTCGGCTAATGCATGGGACAGCCTTTTTAATGTGCAGTTGGTTGCAGCGAAAGGTATGATAATTAAAAATGCATCCTTAAGGAGCGGGAAGTAAAGCTTTAAGGTCAGAACAGGATTTTTGAAGATTATTTTGGTGGCGGGAAGAGAAAATGTCGTTTTTCGCTTGACTCCTCTGTAAATCACGTACAAATTGGGGAAAAATAATTATTCCAGTATTTAGTGCTACAGCTTTTAGCGAAACGAAATGTTTTTTGAAGCACAGTTAAAATGCACATTAATTGTGCCTTCATTTTCAATTATTTCCCTCCGTTTTCTGATCGCTCGGCATCGTTCAACTATTCATTTACGATGGGAGCCGCCGGGAGTGAGACCAGAAAAATGTCCATTTTTCTGGTCCCTTCAATGGCTGCTTCCTCGGGGCGTATAATTGCGATTTCGCTTCGGGAGGCGTATCTCATTTTTCCAATTTTCTATTACTATCGGCCGGTCATAATTCTCCCATTACACCCGACTCCGCAGCCTTTTTTTTCGGTGAGCTGGGTGACGAGGGTGGCTTCAGATAACATTTGTTTCTCTCCTTCGTGTGCACTCAATATTCTGCTTTCCGCGCGCCCATAAAGAGGACAGTCTGCGAGCGATGGGGATGGAGTTTGAAGGATTTAGCGCTCCTGTCGGTCGTACTGATCGCAACCATTCGTCGGTCGATTATATCGTTACATCTATTCCGGTTGGTGATAAGAGCGATGGTGGGGAGGAGGGAGAAGACGAGTGGCGACTAGCGAGGTTGTATTATTAGTACGAGCGACATCGCTCGCCGGTTGTTAAGAACGAACTTTATGGCGAAAGGCTTCGAATTGCGGGTCTCCACCCAATCATCCCTTTCGGCTGGAATTGATTCCCATGCTGAGCGGGATGGGATATTTAGCCGAGCCAAAGTCATAAAGAATCGATTAGTGTGCCGTTCGGTGCCAAGAAGGTCTTGAGGAAAGGGCACCGTTTCGCTGACTCTGCCCATGGCCACCTTGGACCGGTTGAGATTGATTTAGGTACGGAGCGCAGATACCTTACGATCGTTGTATTAATCGCTCCCATGGTGCATTCCTCGTCCGATCCCTTATCTGGCCGGGTCTGTCGACACGCCTCTGGGAAGCCGGTGGATGTACTTCTTCCTCTAATCCTGCTCTGAGGGTCGTTAAGTGCAAAAATTGCACAAATCATGTGTGCAAGCGATCATAGCCAAGAAAGCAAAAGCCATAAAAAACGATCGACTACGACCGTAAACGGGACCGATCGGACGTGGTTCGATTGTACCACGAAACAAGGTGTCATAAAACCGAGCCCGAGCTCGGTACTTGTTTGGATTTTATTTGATTTATCACCACCACTTGCTCCAGTTAGTTATTAAATAAAGCTGTTACATCGAATGGGAAGCATCGAAATTTGTTTACAAGCTTCCCGCACAATAATAGATGCCCGATCGGAAAGCATCGCTCTTCGATGTCGTATTATGTTAAACGACCTGTAGCGATGCTATCACGCTGCTTGGAGAGGAAATGTTATGCTCTTAAACGTTTTCAAACAGCAAATGTCGTAAATGCTTCGCAATAACAACAGATTTCTTGCTCTGTTCGTACGCGCCACGTAGCAATGCATTCGCGTCCGTTTAGGCATCGTTTATAGTGTACCGGTGTTATCAGATTCACCTGAACTGGACTGAACACAGATAGCTGGTGAGTTCATCTATTCGATTTCCAAGGATGCAAATTTAGAACGATGAAATTTTACGATTACAATTTAAAGCAGTAAAATTACCAGCGCTTGCACCCTGGCCGGCCCGTTTAGTGGCGTGCAGCGAGTGAAAGAAATGCAACTAGTAAAGCATAGCAAATCTTCCTGCATACAAATTCTAACGCAAGGGAAAAGAGGTTGGCAAATGGAAATGGAAAGGTTTCGTTCGCACCCAATGGCCATGGTTGGCGTGTGTGTCTGTGTCTGCGGTGTCTTCCGTGCGCCCGTTGAGTCATATTATTTTCTCTCTCGCGAAAGGGGAACAAATTTATAGCCGGTAATTATTGGGTAACAGGGCACAAACTTCTAGCCGCGCGAGGAAACGCGTCTTCCATCAAGCCGACCGGACACTTGAATGTGAAAAGAGGAGGGGTGCATAATCGGAATCCCCTGGCAGCAAAACTATTTGTCGTTAGGCAAAGCGAGAAGTGGTTGGAGCGTTTGGAAAAGACGACGGTGGGCAGTGTCCAGTGAGGGTTGTGAAGAAGCCTTGCACTCCTGTAGTGCGATGTGCGTGAGTTTGCTGTTCAAAGTGCTGTTAATTTCACTTATCATGTTTCTGCGGAAAAATCGATCGCAATGAATTAGCGTCCATTAGGCAAGGTTGAACGATTCAAGCCGCAGAAAAAGAATCGTTACTTAGTGCAGTTGTTTGAAATCAGACTTCACTAACAGCACGATGGACGAAACGGCGAAATTCTCATAATCCCACCCTAAAGGGACACTCACCAGCAGCATGCACAGGCTTTTGATCCCTTTGTATGGTTGTTGTGTGCGCACCCGGCTACGCTATTTACATTACAAAACCATAATTAACGAGCAAATCACAAACCTCAAAAACCTGTCCAAAATACATATCGCGCAAGGATCATGTCGAGACTGCTCGCTGCTGCTGCACCCCTTTCTGCCCTTCCTTTGCCAGCCCGGGTCCGAACAAATGGTCTTGAACACATGCAAATGATCTCGGACGTATGCCGCAGTTTTCGAGCCGGTTTGGAACGAATCAGTTATCATTGGTACTGATGGTCGTTCTTTTTCCTCTCTCGCGGTTACCAGCCGCTAACAATGTTGCACAAGTCGGAAACTGGGTGGAAAAGGAACCTAAGTGCCGAAAAGAGGTGGCCATGTAGTGTTGCCCTCCTCCCGAAAAAAAACCGGTTTTGCGTGTTTCTCCTTTGGGCCTGGTTTGGAATTTTGAGATGGATTTTAAAACGATATAAAACGCGGCAAAAGAATTTGAGTGAATAAAAAGGCAAAACCGAGAACTTTTGGAGGGAAGCGGTTCAGCGACGAGCACATGACCCCGCAGGGGTGAATCTTTATTTTTCCAGTGAGACAGGCACCAGACAGTTTGATGGAGTGGAAAATATGCGCGTGTGCTAAAGCAAAAACAAAAACCCTCCGATTTGTTGGTAAAATTTTTGGAGAAGACACAAATCCGCGATGCTCCCGCTGTGTGAGTTGTGCGATTGAAAATAATCTGTTTTGTTCAAAGGCGGAGAAGTTAGGTTGAAAGGATTTCGGTGTTCAGTTTATTTCAATTGCAACGTCAGCGGAAAGCTGAAGATAAATTGCCAACTGACGGATGGATTAGCGAATGAAAAGGAGTAAGATTAGTCCTGTCCCGTACTTCATGCAACTACTTTGCATTTTGTAATGAGAAACAAGATTTTGATAAACTTACGCCAAGTGGCTTTTTATACAAATCTCTAAAGATGCAGATATCCAACGGTTGAAGCTATTGCGTTTAGTAACACTTCAGAACCATTAGAGCAACGACGACCGACACTCGATTGCGTGTGAAGAGACGAGGTAAGGCTTCTTGCCGATTATAGCCACATGCGGTCGCCGTTGGTCAATATTTATAGACAATTAGAAACAATAGAATGGCAGAGGAAAAAGCAAACCGGGGGAAAACATAAACACAGACACCGTTGTCCGCTTGCACGCCGCTGACCGAAATGGCGCAACCATTCGCCATCTAACAGTGGACATCTTTACGGTTCATTGCACAGGCCGTTTTGCGATCTTCGGAGGCAGGTTGAGTAGGAAAGGCATGTGAAAAGGGTGCAGTGCACTAACTGCACCGCCCATCGCGACCGTTGCCTGGGTGGCATCCTGCGCAGAGAGCGAGGTAAAGGAGAAAAAAAGCAACCCGTGCCTTCGTTTGGGGCGGTTTGGAAATGTGCCGTGTCATGTCCGGTTGTCTTTTCTGTCGCGGCTTTGTGCCGGACCTGCGGCGAGTGCAAGATGCATTGAAAGAGTGAGCTCGCTTTGAAATCCGGTGATGCTGCAAAGGGCGGGTCAGTGTATGCGAACGGGAGGAAGAAAAACGTCACCCTATCTCCGGGCGGACACATTGGGGGCGTTGGTGGTAGTCTCTTCGCTGCTTCTCTTTGGGAGGATCAAACGAGTTGCAGTTGAGTCAAACTCTTACTCTGGACGGCATCCGATCGCAACCAGCACCACTCGCTTCGATAGATGGATTGCCATCAGCGCTGGGAGCCTTGGGGATGCAAGGGGATGCATTGCTTTCGTGCTCGCCGGATTTATGGACTATAAATAATAAGCAAATTTATGTCATCACCATCTAGGGCGATTAAAATAACCTCGATGGAGCATTTATTCGCGCTTCGCCGGCCTTCCACCATGCCCATCGATCGTTTCGCAATTCCGCATCGGCCCATCAAACTTTAATCGGTTCCTTTTTTACCCCAGTTTTAGTACACCCTGTGGGGTAGATCCGTGGAAAAGAAAGTGAAAAAATGTCGTCCCGGCCGCTTGCGTTTGCAATATGAAATTAAATAAATTAACACAACAGCGAACCGCCGTATCATTGGGTGGGAGGATGTCGTCCAATTGGACCGCCGAGTGGCCAAGGAAACACCATTTGTGAGCCGTACACAGATCGCATGGTGTCTTAGCTGCGCCTTGTATGGTGCTGCTTTAATTGATCTCATCTGTGACAAGGGTGTAGTTGGGTTACAATTAGCGCAGTGGTGGGATTGTTTTTTGCTGAGAAATAATATAGCAGGATGTCTCCCGTAGATTAGCAACAAAATATTGATTTGAGCCGTTTCGATTCATCATTTCAAGAAGTCAAAACTAAATTTAATTTTGAGATGAATGTATCTGTTCATAATCAATTTGCGTTTTCAACTCGTTTAACTCACTTTCGCCTCTCGCCGTCTGCATTTCGGCGCTCAGCAGGGAAAGAGAGAGGTGGGAAATACATTATCCTCGTCCATCAGCTGGCGCTACGACTGTGCAACCGTGGGATGATTAATATACTTCCCCCACAGCCGTAGAACTTTGTCTTCATCATTCTTGACAGCAGGCGAAAAAAAAAACAGGACAAAAACAAAAGCGCGAATCCTAGAACAGCTTGAAAGATCCCGAAACTAACAAGGCGACCATAATCTTACTCCTCATCTCTTTGCACAGGATCGCTTCACTCGCTCGAGCACACGGATCGATTCTATTTTCTTATGCAGTTCCAGCAATTTCTCGGAAAGAAGGAAAAGTTTTCACATTTTTCCTCACGCTTCACGCCGTGCGTCGCAAGTTTTCTTTGTATTTCAAATGCTCGTTAGGAGGCAAAAACTGTTAACACTTCCACTGGCGGATGGTTCGAAACTCGCGAGATCCTGGCAATGAATCATGTTTGGGCGGGCAGGGTAGTGTTTTGTTGCAAACTGTCGTCATTATTTTCTCACTTTTCATTGCTACTCAAAACAAACACTTGTGTGACGTTTCTGCCAGAGGATGGAGTTGGATGATAAGCCGTACAGAATCTTTGTGCAGTCCTCCAAATAATCAAAATTTGAAGCTCGTTTTAAGAATTATTTACTTAAATCGTTTGCTTAAATCAATTTGAGAACCTTTTTGCACACGGAAGGCAAACACGAAAAGTGCACTGGGCAATTAAATTATCTCCAGTTAGGGAAGAAAAAAATCAATGATTCCACACGCGAGATCACACGCGGTTTTATTTACCAAAACATCACTCTGTTCGCGTTCACCTCTCGAGCCAGCGTGTAAGGTGTGCTCACATCTAAAACAAACGATGTGCAAACCACCTTACCCCCCCCCCCCGTGCGACTCTCCAACATTGCAAACGCGTTATAGTTTTACGAGGCAGTTTTCCATTAAATTTATGTGCAATTTGTATTTACAGTTTAGCCGTGTCGAGTTTGAGAGAGCGTTAGTGATGATTTCGCGTTCTGCTGCTGGTAGAGGGCGATTGGGAGTCGCATGTGTGCACCATATTGGTGGTGAACATGTCACAGAAAGGAACAGGAAGGCAAAGCCTAGGTGTGAAAGGGGTGGGACCAATCGTTAAACTGTCACAAATCGACATTATCCGTTTTCACCCAGCTGAGCCCATTTCTGCCACATCCGAAAACGGCTTTAGCGGTTGGGAAAGCAGATAACTCCCTCCGGGGAGCTAGAGCTCTTTCACGTAGACATTGTGGTAGTTTTTTTTCTGTGAGCATGTGAGCTGAGGAGCAAAAGTGGAAAAATTATTACCTAACCAAACAGGAAAATGTGCAAACGTCAGCGATACGGTTGTGCAGCTGGTTTGTGCACCAAACCGCCAATTCATATTGGTTTTAGTAGGCGTGCAAAATGGTAGACAAAAAAGCGCGGACATCTTTATTCGACGAAAAACTGAAACACACCATCCAAAGTGTAAACGTTTTGCGTTCTTGTGTAAAAAAGGAAAAGCGGGAAGCAAGTGTCATAAATTTTCCAGGAAAACTGCATTTTTATGGTATCTGTTAGCGGGGCTTCCAACCGGTGGTTGGTGGTCATTTGCTGTGTGACCATTGGCGTTTTAAAGGGTGAGAAAAATGGCATTTTTTCAGTTACTTACGCCTTGAGCTTAAGAATAGTGGCATACAAACGTAAACTGCATGGCTGAAATAATAGCTGAAGCTCCTTCCAGCACCATGATTAACACTATCGCGCCAGTGTTACTGTTTCATTCAATATTATTCATTTTGTCAGGGTGGGTTCCCCGATTGCACGACGACATTCCTGACAGGGCAGTGGAATTAAATTAATTCTCGCTTCGTATCTTGTAGAGAAAATCTTCCGGTGGCTTCTTCGGCAGTTGCATTTTCATTCTCAGCAGTTCCACTGGATGTTCCCGACCCGTCTCTCGCCCGCTGTCCCGTTGGGCGTGCGTTAACGGCACAAGTGCTTCAGTCTATGTGTGCATATTAACGTAACCGAGACTCTACTGTGTGCTAAAGAGGGGCTGGTGGGATTGGGTGGAAACGCCCGGGCAAAGCAAAATGACTCCGACGTTTATGGGAATTTGATGTGACATTTTGTGCGACCTGATCCGACCAAATGGCACGCTCCTATCTGTTCGGCGCAGAGGGAAGCAGAAGAATGGAACGCTGGCTGGTGTCTGGCTGGTTGCACCCAGGTTCAAGTGCACCGGGAGGTTCGTTGCAGTCGGCGGGAATTAGTGGAACATTATTGCTCTCGAGCAGGTTTCATTCGCCTTCGCCCCAACCGCAGAAAGAAACGGTAATGGTTCTACGAAATGCAACGGTGGCATATTTTAGTGTGATATAAAGTAGACGTGTTTCGTGAGGACGGAAGATTAAGGCGGATGCATCTCATTGCTTGTTGTCGTCTGTAGGCAAGATGCATTTATTGATGCCATCTTTACGACCCAGTCACCTCCCCACGCAGAAGGCAGCCATGTGATATGCAGCGAATGGCATCACCTTGGAGTAAGGCGCATTTTATTGCCACGGATCAGCAATCCCGTGGTCCGAAAGTGTTGTCCTCTAATGGACATCAGATTGTGTCAGGTTCGGGAAGAGCTTTATGTGTGAGGGTGTCTGCTCCACTCAGAAGGGTTCGGTCATCCGGGATATACTGCAAAGAGAAATTAGTATGCCAAATCAATGTCGGGGATCGGCATACTCCTCAATGCAATTCTCCTCCTCCCAGACAAGGAAACACCGGGCCGACTGGATTAACTGTATGCATTAAATTTACGATTTCACCTGCAACACTGCATTTCAAATTGCTAACAGCAACATTGTTGCAACCGGCTGTTGAAGACAATTAGTTGACGTGTCCGAATTCTTGTTTTCGAGGCGTGCGTTGCCGAAGGCGCGCTTGGGGCGAAAAAAAAAAACCTTGCCGGCGTATCGTCCATCGCGTGCTTCTTGGAATGCCATGTTCAGCCGTGTCCTACGTCTGATGTTTCAATCTGCACAGCCAGACGGAAATTAATATTCAACAGTCATATATAGCCCAAAGCAAACATACAAGTCGTCACTGTCGCTTGCCTCTACGGCACTTTAATCGTGGGAACTAGGATTTCCATATCCCTGGCGGTGGGTGGGTGTGTTGTTTGTGTTTGGCGGATGAAATGTCGCCCGAGATATTACGTCCAACGACGAGATCCACCAGATCCTGGGATATCAGCTAGCTCAGCTCGGGCAGGCAGCCACGCGACATGAAGGCGTCTGCGAGTCTCTTTTCTGCGTCAAATGCGTGGCATCTTCTAGACGTGAGTTGGTGTAGTTTTGTGATTGACGGAAGCTAATTTTATGTGCATGTTAAGCCCTAAATGCGACGGTTCAGACACGAACGCGTTTCGCCCGGGTATGGCCGTAGGCAGCATGCGGACAACCCGGACCTTGGTCTGCACCAATTTTGGCGTTAAATATACGCAAGCACGCACGATGTGTACCATATATACGCAAACGGAGGGCGAGCGCACATTGTCGTGATTTGCATCTGGGGTTTTTCGTTGGGCCCTTGGCGTGTCCGAGTCCTCCTGCGGAGCTGGCCGGCATCACTTGAATGTCAGTTTTGCTGTAAGGTCCATTCTGCTTGTGATGGGGTTCGTTAATCCTGCCCTCGGCGCTAGACTTCTTGAGCACCTGGGGTGAAGTTGGACCACGAAGAGGACTCTTTCCTCGACTCCCTCCCCGGCAAGTCTTCGAAGGCCATTAGCATATATTTACCATTTTGTTTCTTTGCCTCCCAAGGTGGACAATTTGCACTACCACGTTCCACGGGGTTGAGCGAGTTTTGATGGACGTTAGAATGGGATCTGCGTCGTGGAGGACGGTGTTTCCGGATTTGGGATACAAAAGTTGTGGGTCGTATGCAAAAAAGATGTCATTCACGATAATCCTCAACCCGTAGAACGAGTTGAAGTACAAGTAAGAGAGAGAGAGAGAGTGAGAGAGAGAGAGAGAGAGAGAGAGAGAAAGATGATTCTGAACGAGTTAGAATATTTGAAAACTATCAAAACATATTAAAATGTTGATGGTTGTTAGTCTCCTTATTTTCATTTGGATCTGGGTATTGGACGGACGTGTTGTGGAATAGAATCTTTTGTAATGATGCACCAAATGTGCTGAAACAAGTGAAATAGAAATGAGAATAGCTAAATCATTGATATGATCATTATCGTCCCTTGGAGTTGAAAAATCCTTCTCTAGGCAAGAGCAAGGAGTGCTGGAATGATAATCAACATGACACCAGTCCGTAGAAGATGAAGACAATTCTCTTCTGCAAGGTGGCCATAAAAGAAGTGCTCCGTCAGCGTCATAATCAGAGCAGGAACGAGCAGATCAGCTTTCATGTACCGTGGTGTTCCTTCCGTCCGAGCGCAGTGTGTCTTGTACATCGATTGATGGTACCGCGGTGAAAAGTATTGCAAGGAAACAAAGAGAGTGGATAGAAAAAGGTGAAAGAAAAACAAAAAAATCACCCCACTGCGGGATGCAGTTTCCCATCTTCCGCTGCAGCACAACCGCTTGCTTTTCAATTGCCCGCCTCAGGTGGCACAGTTAGTGATGGTTGTGCGATTTCGAGCAGACGTCGGCAAACCATCGCTAAATCATCTCCATTGCAACGGCTCCAAACGCTGACGGCTGATTACCCCTTTCTTTATGAGGAGCAGCAATCCCCGGGGTGTGCCGAGATATGGCGCGCTGTTCCGAGGCAACCGTCGGGTCTCGTTCTCCGCGGTGGTGCAGTGATTTCCGGTAGGCGTTGATTTATTTTCTCATGGCCAATTTGTTTATCGCGTTAGAAGTGATTATGCTGATGCTGCACACGGCCACAGTCGGTTCCGTGTGCTCTGAGAGGAGGGGTGTGTGATATGCTGATGTCGCTGCGGGTGAGTAGTGGCTAGATTCTCCAAAGCGCGTTCAGTGCGTTAGTAAAGCAAGAAAGACCGGATGGAACTAGTGAAGGGCAAATTAAACGGGGGTTGTGTTACAACAAAAACTGGGTTCGCAAACTGCAGCTCATAATGTGGTGGGGGACAGGTTTTAAGGCCAATATCTGCAACTGCACGGGAAGCATAGTGAAGCTTATGGGGAAGATAATGAGATTATCTCCAAGCTCATCTCGTAGATATATGGCTGTACACTTGTCTTATCCTTTGAAGGCAGGCGCTGTGGCTATCCGTAGAATGCGTAATGAGAATTTAGTTCACGAGTACGGTTAGCTTACTTGATGAAGCTTGCTCCGTAGCGGTTTTGAGATACAGTTAGCAGAGCAGTTTTTTTTCTTTCTACGTTTTCATTCGTAGGTAAATGGCCTGTGCATCGCTAGTGGCATAAAGAACCCTTTAAATCATTTTACAACTTTTGTTAAGATGGGTTGTGCAAACCCAGCTAAGATGCCTAACAAAAACACAGAGCTACTTGTCCATTGCTCTGCAAAAGCATTTCAGAAAAAAATCATGCTTCTTGACAAGCGTGAAACGCACATCTAAAAGACATCAATCTCTGGCAACAGTGTTGCGCACGAAACTGTTTTGAAACACTGCCTGAAATCTGGAACCGTTTCGGAACCCTTCTCGGCGCACATGTGCGACGCACTGTGTCGCCAACGAAACCATTTCTTAATATTGCCAACAAAATCATCCGAGTGTTCCGAGCGCTGGAGATTAATCCCATCTAAATGGTTGTGCGCATACTGTGGCCTTTACACCCGATTGCCCAGCGTTTCCACAGTACCTTCCTCCAAATAAAACGGAAGCTTTTTTCCCGTTGTAGCGAACGGCGCTGGGTTTGTGGTGTTTTAATATCTGTTGTAAAGGTTTGGATTTTACTCAAACTGCTGTTACCCCATGTCTCTGGCGGGACACGCCGCACGCTATCCCAACCCCAAAAAGTCAACCAGAATTATGCGCGCGGACCTTGAAAAGTATCAAATTTCGGCGTTGCTTCATCTCGGAGCGAATGTTATTCGCAGTCCGGGCAGACTCGCGTCGCTTTATGGTCCCTCTGGTAAAGGAAAAAGGGAGAGGAATCACTACATTGTAAGCATGGTGGAAGGGAGTAACGATCCCTGACAACGCAACGCGCAAACCACGGTGTTGATTAAACGTTGGAGACGTCGGACAAAAAGCGGGAAACTTAACTTTCGGGACTCACATTCGGAACACGGTCTTGTTTGTACGTTTGCTGAATGTATCAGTTGCGCACTTTCTATCCAAGGTTCGGGGTTTTTTTATTGTCCCGCGTCCTTGTGTAAAAAGGTTCGATTGGTTTCTTTTTATATGTAAAAATGCCGGTTTGAGTGAAATGCTTTTGGCTGGCGTCTGGCGATGAATTCGGAACGTTGCCAGTATGTGACAGCTTTGGTCGGTTAAAATAAATGTCTGGAAAGGTTGTCGCGTGAGGATACTGCTCACTTTTTGTTTCGTTTTATTTGATCGCTTCTTATGCTAATGCAGACGACGTATGGGGTAATGGTGCGCGAGAGCTTGTGTCAATATTTTAATTGAGGTTTCTTTACTCGCCTCGCATCCTGGGTTTCCGGTGGTCACATTTACCGGATCAAAGGGGTTCTCCCTCGTTCCCTGCCGAGCGGAGTGGTAATGTGTTACATTCTTTCAAATGTCACGACGAACATAAATAAAGACCTCAGTTCCCGACTGGCCCGTCGTGGAACCCGGGAGTGAAGCATTGCTTCCACCATTTGGACCTGAACTTCAAGGTTTTTTTTGTGACCGCTTGCTTGCTTGCTTCTCTCTAATGATTGCTTTCTGCAGTCTGGACGGGTTATTCTATGCATACAATAATGTAACCGTTTAGGGGCGAAGGAAGCGAGAACGGCTACACTTCACTCAACTCTCCCGCGTCTAGCTCAATCTGACACTTCACAGCAATCACGCGGCAATGCGAATTACGCCACGGCGTGAAGCGCAGGGACATAGGGCTAGAGAAAAACGAGAGAAGCACAACAAAAAAAAAGTATCACGCCGCTTCATGCTCATGCACACATCATAAACATTAACGCTCGTGAACATAGAACTGAAAGGGATTTGGTGTCGCTTCGGCTGCTGCTGCCGTGAGTGTTATTATTATTTTCTTATGCTCCTGTACAACCGAGCAGGCAGAGAAAAATACACAAATTGCGCCGTATTGATGGAAGTTCCAACCGGCCGGCTCGTTCCGCTTCCGTGTAAGGACATAAATTAGGATTTGCGCACCACCACGTAAGACGGTGATGACGATGAGATGATAGCAAAAAGCGGGAATCGGTTTTGAGTTCGTCCCTAGCCATCGTCATTCGCCATTTCACACACAGTTCGAAGATGCTCATCACCTCACGTCCACGCTTGGGGAATGTGTTTGAATTGGGATGCAGAGGTAGACAGAGCGTTTCTTTCTCGCGCGTGCAGGTCATGGGGTAATGTGAATAGTCATCAATTTCGTCGTCAGAGTCTCCGTGTGGATTAAACGTAGCATCAATCTAACGAACGGGCGAAGCAACAATGTTGCCGTTGAGGGTAACGCTCATTCAACTTCAGAAGCGAGTGTCTTTTATGAAGCATTAGAAGCAATAGTATAGGGAAATGAAGCTAGAATTGTGTTTTAAAGTAAAAGTCCAATCATTTGCCATTTGAAGCTACCTGATCGTGTCTGTTCCATGCCGACATCTCCGTAAGGTCGTTAGTAAACGCTCGGATGCGATCGTCACTATCTCGCCCGCATGATGCATCAGCTCATCAGGTCAGCTCTAACGGGAAGCGTTAATAGAATTTTACTGCAAAATCACCAGAGCCCGGCGAGCCTTTCCCATCACCGAGACCGGGGACTGGTAGAGTTGTTGTTTCCGGGGCTAGAAAACGAGCCGATTTACTTCGTACCCATCGCTCATGATGCTGCTGATCATCTCATCTTCAAGACACCGACAGTGGTGGTGTTGTCGATCCACCAGTGGCTTTTCCCGTGTCGATGAGAATACACACGATCATAATTGGATCTTGATCTGGTAACGACCCGCGGTCTGCATCAGCACTGCATTCTCGTGCACCGGCTCGTTCACTCTCCACCGGCTGCGTCTGGATTCGTGCTTGCAGTTCAAAAGCAGAAATGAATGAGAAGTAATAAGAGGTGGATTACGACACAGGAAGACCGGGAATGCACCACGGCTATAATTGCTACGGAAGTGTGACAGGATCTAGGTTGAGGATGACGAGCAGAGATTGAAATACTTCTGCGCTGATCACCGACATCGATTCGTATCCATCGCGTGAGAGGATAATCCGCGTTCAAGCACTCCGTTGCTTTACGAAATACACAAATTATCGCACGAACTGCACGAACCACCCAGCATCGCACGGCGGGTCGGGGAGGGGCATGAGGGTTGACGGCGCTGGCGTTGATTGAAGACGTTACCGCCAGTGTTCGAACACTAGACACTGGCTGGCGGGCAGCAGCTAGAGCATCGTTAGACGCAAAAGATGATGAGCCAGTACGCCGCGAAGATGGTTAGTCCACCAGCGCTAGGGCAGGACGGAGGAAGGCGGACCGTCCGATGAAACGGCGGGTGTGTAAATGCATCAAGATCGCTGTTAATTTTGCACCAAAGCGGCGTGTTTGGCTCCCTTTTATTTTTACTCCTATTATCCTCGCCGTTTATTGCACGCGCCACTACACCGACCAGCACGGCGGACACTTTGCGGTACTTGTTTTTTTTTTGCTCTGGCACAGTTGTGTTGAGGTGCACCATGCAACGATTTAAAAATATAGGATGAGGGGGAGAAATCTCCACCACTATCACACATCACGGGGAATGAAAGGCGAACGTGTACCAGGGCGAGTTTCTCTACGACCCCGAACCGGCACTTTGACCACACCGATTCGCCCGGATATGTCAATGTCGGGAAATCGTGGGGCAGAATACCGCAACGAAGAAGGTCCCGGCACATGATTCGGTTGAGTGGAGAGTTGCCACCATCGCCTGCACCGGCTAGTGTGGATCAATTATATTGATTTGGTTTGTGATGCGTTTAACATGCGTCAGGGAAGGCATCCGGTCGTAGCTGTCCGGGAATATTTGGTTTGGGAAGTTTTGTGGAAAATGGCTCGTGACATGATTGCAACCGACGCAGTAGAGCTGTCATATTAGCGCAGAGACGGGCGAGTAGAGCGTTTAACACGCCAGGCGTGACTTCATTTGCTCTAATGGCCCAATTGTAGACCAAAGAGACTTGAAATTACTTTCAGTTACTATCTTTTAAGCACAGTTATCGTAAAAAGGCATTTAAGCTTCTTAAATCTCTGGGCAGGGCGTTCAAGATCGGTAGAGCGGTAATGAAAATAAAGACTGTTTATTGTGACAGGAACAGGATAAACATTAATCCACTGGAGTATTCGTTTGACGTGAAGAATGCATCAATGTTTGAATTCTCCCCGGTCGTAATGTTTCTTCCTGTGTCTTCCTTCCGCTCGGCGGTTCTGTGGTACCGCCGACACGCACAATTGCACCAAAGCCGCGTAATCCCACCACCGAGACGACGGGGCCAGGTATAGTGGGATATGCAAACCTGTGCGATCAATCCAAATAGGATTACGTTAATTGATTTAATGGCATCTTATAGTGTAACAGTGCGTCGAAACACCTCGGGAAAGGAGCGAGTTGCAGCATTAATGCATTTCTGGCTAGTTAAAGCTTCGGTGAGGTTGAGCAGAGCAGGTTACCATACAATGTTGCTGAGTGTAAAACGTCTAGCACCGCCAAACGTACAGAGGAATGTTTGCGGGAACTATATTGAAGGTAGAATTTCCCTAGCTCAGCTCAGCGGAAACATTGTTGCAGTGTGCGACTTCGGAATCTAGCATCTTCATTATCGATCGTTGCTCTTTCACTTCTAATTACAAGATAACTCGATCACGGCCGCTCGCACAGCACAAGAATGCAGCACCATAATGTTCGTTCGACCACAGGGGCTGTAAATTTTGTCGCTCGTCGCACTAATGCGCACCCCGCAAACTTGTGCGAGACTCGTGCCCCGTTGCAACCCCTCAAGCCACTTCATTTTTCTTTCCACCGCAAACTTCACAGCAACACTTGCGTGTGTGTGTGTGTGTGTGTGTGAGTGTGTTTGCATCTAGTTCCAGAAGGGGAGTTTTCCGAGGGCGCCGTGCAAAGAATGTCCCAACCGCCACCGAGACGCCGCGATGTCGTGAAGTTCCTATTAAGGTGATAAATTAACCGTCCGACGCGGTTCTAATTAGAAAGATTTAGTAGATATCGAATGGCACGGTCGCGCACGATGGGGGCTGCTTCCTTCTCCGACTCTAAGCGGAAGTTGGTTGGCTGGCTGGTTGGCTGTTGGAAGCGTAACGACATTTCGTCGACAAGCATGTCGACAACGGGTTGGCAAAGCGTCCCCAATTCCTCTCCGACACACGACAGCGGCGGGCTCTGTGTGCATAAGTGTGTCCGTTTTTGTTCGCGTTGATGTTTTGCTACTATTCTCCGTCTCGTTTGCTTGCATTACACAATTTATCCTGGCTAGAAAAAAATATTGTGGTCACGCGAAAAAAAGGGCAGCATACGACATAAGCTTAAGCTGGTAGGCCAGGCTAGGCCATGAGGTGAAGTTTGTTCTGAGCTTAACGCGTATTGTGCGGATTATTTTAAGATGGTACTTCAGTCGTTCCATGTTGGTCTCGCTCCACACAAGTGCAGTTTTCACATTAATTTAGCGAAATAAATACATAAGTTCATGTTTAAGGAAAAAAGAACGAGTTTGGAACACATTTCTGCTTTTAAACTCATCCAAGTCCATTACAGCAGCCGCAACGGATTAAACATTTTGAAACTTTTTGCTCTGCCTCTACAGAAGATGTGCATCGCCTGAGCAAACAGCAAAATAAACCAACGAGAAGACATTCTCAGGGTCAGCGCAAAACGCAACAAAAACCGCACAACAAACATTCTCTCTAACGTACCAAGATGCTCCAGATGCGAACGCCAGCTGACTCGGTATCTTCCGCCCGTCGCCAAACAAAAGTTAGACCACAGGAAAGTTCAACACAAGCAGCGAGAAAAGGAGACAGAATGCTCGGGCACAAAGCAGGAGGTTACCCTGAACATAATTTTGTTCCCTTCTGCCGGGCGCGTATCGTGCTGTGACAGCGAAGGGACGTCTTTCGCGATGCTCCGTTGCAACAATGTATGCACGCAGCTCGTACACAGTAAGCAGATCGATTTCATCGGTTGCCCACGGCGCGGATCGTCTTGCGGATCGTGCCATGTTGTCTCTAACATTAATTATGCTGGGTATCGCGTGTTAATTTGCGCGTTTGTTTGTTTTTGCCTGGCGGCGGCGTCGACGGCGGCGGCACCGAGCTGTTTTAATGTCATCAGGCTGGAGTTGCTTAAAGTTGTATCAGAAAATGGTTTTGATCGTACTCTGAATACAATGTTGTTTTGATTGCAACCCACGATAGCGTGTTTGGAGGCTTTAGTTGTAATCGATAAAATTGTTGTCGACAATCGGCAACTGCTTTAGAAATCTTGTACCACACTTGCCACTGTGTAAAGTCATCTGCGAGTGCTGGATCGAGAAAACGCTACATCTTTCATAGAATAACGAGGTGTTGCATTTACGACTTCAACCAGTTTAAGTGGCGATTGGTTTATTTTATTGTCGGATATTGAAATATGCTTCACAGCTTATCGGAAGAAAAGCGGCACACCGAGAGGAAAAGGGCTCTTATTAATCCGCTCGTACGCGTCGTCTTGGATTTGCAACGTGAAATAAACGTTAAAGCAATTACTTGCCCCGCTCGTGTCCGGTGCGTTCGATAATTCGTAATGGAGGTGAAAACACTTTAGATACGATCTAAAAGCGCGATTTAAAATAAAAATACGTGTTTGGTTCCTTTCCCGATGAATTCGTGTAAAAGCGAGTGCTCTGGAGCACTGCCAAGCGACAAGTGCACAAAGGTGGATCGGGTGTATTCCGCTAGCAACAGCAGGAAGAAACCTGTTCAATTATCAACTATGCACCCATGCCAGCCGTCTGTCTCGTCGTCGTTTTGCACACCGATCAATGCTGCCGAGCCGGTGAGCTGCATTCTCAAACGCCTTTCCCACCACCGGCACAACCGCTTCAGACGATCATCCCTTTTTGCCCACCAGCAGAAGAGAGAACCCTTTGCTGTGTGCTCGGTCACCCGGTGGAAAACGTCGCTCTTGAAAACAGTCGAAAGAATGCAACTGACGAGTGGTGGTGAATATAAAGCAATACGAGTCGTCAGAGCAAGAGTGGCTGCAGCTCTTTCGCGACTGTCAATGCTATTCGTCTCGTGTTACTGGGTGCGCACGCACACAGTTTGATCGATGGCTACGTTTCCTTCTCAAATGGTCGATGTCGATTTTCCCGACTTTCCACGTCCGAAGTCGGTTGAGACAGTGTGGCGATAGTGTGCCGGGGTTTCCCTATGTTTCCACGTTGTGAATGGGGAAAGGAGGAAGACACTGTTTCATTCTTTTGGTTTTGGTTCGCTCACATTAACCGACGTCACCGACGCCACCGTCACCACCTGCCTGACAGCATAGCAGCACAGTTGACAAATGCAACGCGAGCGGACACAGGAATGTCGAGTCGAGCGCGTAAGAACGGGGAGCATCCACCCCACCCCATTTACAGCCCCGGCTCGTTGTGATAACTTAATTTATGAAATGGCTTTTTCCTTAGCCGGATGACGAGCAGGTATGCGACATGGGTATGGTCCGACAACATCCGACCGGGCTCCATGGGGCTTATGAAAAAGACGATCGCACCGAGCGCCTTCTATGGAAGGAGGATGTTGCCGTTGATAGAACGAAATAGCTTACTCACTTTGTTGATGACCTTTTTTCGCACGGTTAAAGAATGCCTCGTTGCACGGGAAAGCAAGAGACGACTGGAACTAAGCTGGGAGACTCTTTTACGAATTGCATAACGCAGTGGAAGGAGCATTAAATTGAGTGTTTTTTTGTAGTTGTCTTGTTTAGGATGTAATTCTTTGTTCGTCCGCAGTCAGTGCAATCAACTAACAGGCGAATTTTCACTTTCATTATCTCATTTTAGGCGGCCTTTGAGGATGGCGGTCCGATCGCCATCAAAGCGGAACCTCTGGACATTCCACTGAAGAAACCAAAGCTTATGGGCGATGTTGCATCACTGTACCACTGCAGCAACAGTAGTAGCAGCAGTAGTAGTGGTAGTGGCGTCGGCAGCACCAACCGGGCACAGCACTATGCCACCCAGCAGCAGCTACTGGTGCATTCGCAGCCCCATGGTCTGCTGCACCATCACCAGCAGCAACAGCAGCAGCAGCAAACAAGTGCAGCCTTCCGGCCCTGGACGGCTCATCAGAAGGCCCAGAAGTACGCGCAACAACAGCAACAAGCGCTACTGCTGCAGCAGATGGCACCGTACGCGAACGGCACGACCACCACGATCGTGAACGGCACGCTCCGGGCGACCTCACCCGGTGGCACCATCCTGACGCTCAGTCAAGAGCCGCCACTACTCCAGAACCCGGAGAACGTAGTGCCGATGTCCGAGACGGACAAGTTCGAGCGATCGTTCCAGCCGAACGTAGCGCTAGTGCCGCGCAAAACGATCCTTTGCGGTAAGGAGTCCTCCTCGGTATCGGTGACACCTGCCCAACGGCGGGAATACGATGGCAAGGATCGATCGGTGATCAAGTGTGAGGTGGTGCAGATTAAACAGGAAAGTCCAGCGACACCTCCGGCGAGCGTGACCGGCAGCGGCTCATCGTCGGTGATCAAGTGCGATGTGCAGATCAAGCAGGAACGTCCCGGAACGCCTCCGCCGACGGGATCAGGCCACCTGGACCATGTCGGACGGGGAGGCAGAGAAGACAACAGCCGATCGCCCGGTCCACCATCGTCGGCACACATTCCCGTATCACCACCACCTCCGCCCGGACCGTCCCACGCGCATGGTGCGATCGCGATCAACACGATCATCGCCAAACAGCAGCAGCAGCATCACCAACAAGTCTCATCGATGGCAACGTACGGCGGTAGCAACAGCAACAGCAACAGCCCCGTCCCGATCCCGCTGGACGCACAGCACTCGGGGTCGTCCGGTTCGAACGAGATCACCTCGTCCACGTCCCCGCTTCCACCGTCCGCGTCCTCTATAGTGGTGAACATGAACGGTGGCGACGTCGTTGTTGGCCGAGGCGAGGAGTCGGGAGACAAGCCAAAGCTAGTGCTAATTAAAGAACCGATCAGTCCACCGCTCAGCGCTCGGACGCCCACGGGTCGGCATTCTCCACACGGCCATATGCTTCAACAGCATCAACAGCAGCAACAAGGTGGCGGTTCCGGACACCATTCGCAGTCAGTGTCCCCTCCGCCGCCCTCGCACCACAGCGAACACCATCAGCCGCTGTACCTGCACCACCACCAGGTGCTGCAGCAGCAGCAACAGCCGCAGCACCACTTCCGATCTCACCATCCGGGCACGACGTCGACTAGCACCACGAGCTCCGGCACTATCATTCACCGGAACGGGCTTCCGCTGGTGGGCAGCTCGGAGTTTGAGCTGTCCACCGATACGGACGACGACAGCCAGGCCGGTGAGCCCGACAGCAGCAACATCGTCCCATCGACGATGGAGCTGATCGGTGAGGTGCTGAAGGAGGTGGAATCGGAAACGAAGCAGCAGATACTGGACGTGTTCAAGGTGTTGCTTCAGGAAAGCCGCGTCGAACACCACCGGCTGCAGATAGAGATCCGGTCCAAGGAGGAGCAGCTAATGGAGATGCAGCGGCACAATATGGAGCTCCAGCGACAAACGGACCATTTCCAGCAACAGATCCATCAGCTGCAGCACGAGCTGGACCGTGCGCTGCTCAAGATAGAGTCGCTGCGCGAGCACCAGCATCCGCTGTCCCAGCAGCTGCATCAGCAGCAGCACCAGCATCACATAATGGTCCGGGAAACGTTGGGTGGGGTGGGCGAGTCGAGTACATCCTCCACTCCTCCCTCGCCCCTCTCGCTTGTCAGCAACGGCAGTAACAGTAACCACAGCCACCAGTTGATCGAACGGCGAAACAGCTTCCCGGAAAAGTCGGAGATCATCATGAAGCCGCTGAAAAAGCTTCTCCGCCGCAGCCCGGACGATGCGACGACTGTGCTAATGTTGGCATCGCCACCGCCGCCGCCGCCTCCGCCACCACCGCCACCACCACCAGCGCCGTCATCCGCTAGCAGCTTACCGCCGTCGCTTCCAGCCTGTCTGTCAATTACGGCTACCACCGTGTCGGTGGTCCCGAAAGCGTCCTCCTCCAGCGTGTCGGATGCGGAAATGTCGGTGCGTGAAGAGGGCCGGCGGCAGGCGCACCGCAGCTCGACTTCGACCTCTCCGTCGCCAACGGGAGTGTTGCAATCGTCTCCACATCAACCAACAAGTGCCACCAATGTACCTGTATCACCGACAACGATAACGGCCGTCAGCACCGTGCATGGCAGTGCAGCGCCAACGACCACTCCAAGCATCACCAAACCGTCGTCTGCGGTCGAGAACGGTCCCTCACCGTCACCGATCGTTGTCGTTATCCCGGTGAGCAGCAGTGGACCATTGCCAAACGATGTAGCGGACGATTCGCCACGATCACGATCGCCACCGTCACGGCCCGATTCACCTGTAGCGCCGCGTTGCGAAGGAAATGGCGACGGTCACGAGAACGATGATGAACCGATGGAAGAACGCGCGGCGCCTGCGGATGGGAAATCTTACCCTTCGACGGATGGGGCGGGGAAAGCTGTGATCACCACATCGTCACGAAGCAGTGCCAGCAATCAGGAGAACGATTCACCGAACCGATCCAAAGGCGGCAACAGCAAAAGTAGCTGTGACAACTGATAGTTGGTGATCCGTTGGCGTCGCTGATCCAGGGGATACCGTGGCGGCGGATCGAACCAGCGCTAAGGAGCAGCAGCAGCAGCAGAAGCAGGAGCGGCATGCTCGTATACCCTTAATGTTGTAGAGCGTGTCATTATCACCTTAAAAATATTATTTATCTTTCGTTACCAACCATGTGGTCCGGTTGCTATCGCGGAAGCACACAAAGTGAAGCATTTTCGTCCCACTCTCGAGAAGAAGAAAAACAGAAACAGTTTGCTTCGAGTTTCGTTCAAGCCAAAATCAAATTTTGTGTTTAATTGGTATTCGTTTCCTTCCCACCTAAATTATTTATACAGTACGTTTTTTAATGCTAGGACAGTGAGGGAAGACAGCGGGGCACGAGGGTAAAGCGCCGCTAGTGAGACGGGATGGCGCAACTGGCAAACAGTTTTCATTGTGGAACTGGAAATTGCTTCCACTATTACGACGCGCAAAACCAAAAAGACGATCCGCACAAACCGGGATGGAGATGAGGACGACGCGCAAGAACGAACAGCAGTCGTAGCGGTGCGTTAAACAGTAATTACCGATGGCCACTAACCGGGAGTGTCGAAGAGAAGAAAGCCATTATTGTGTCACCCAGGCCAGACTGCGCGCGCACATGAAAAACTTCTTCCCCATCGTCCACCGTTGTTCTGTGTTGTGGCTGTCTGGGGGTAGAGATTAGGCCAGCGACGGGCGCAGTAAAGTAGTTTTAATTTCTTTTAATTAACCACTAAGTGGTTTTCTAAATATGCTACATAGTATCGAAATAAAAGGACGCGGACGTAAGATGTGGTGTAAAGCAAATCGTCAGGAGCGGAGGAAAACTAGGGATAGCTAGCTAGCAGCTACAGCGCGAAGCAAGAAAAACGTAAAAGTGCATACAAACGATATGTGAAACGTTATAGCAAGCAAATTCGAACACCTGCTAGCATATGCATATACAGTGTAAAACAGTAAGTAAACCTTTACTGATAGAATCGATAATTACTATATAGAAACCCCACAAGCACACAAGTGTAAACGGTGTAGTAGAAGAAAAGAAAACTAAACAAAAAAGCAGCATAAGGTGAGATAGGCGTAAGCAAAATGGAACCATCTTAAACTTAAGTTAAAACTGTTTTTAAAACAAGCGTTTCAAGTGTTAAACCCTAACGATAACGTTAAAGCATCTAAGCAAAACACACAAGTACAGTAGCGCGAGGACAACAAAGGCGGGTTGCTTCCGCAAGTAAAACTAGTGAACTAGTGAACGAACTGCGTTAAAGTCATCATCCCGTGTGTAAATAGTGTTCCCACTTCATGCGCAATAATGCAAAAAGCGAGCAAACAAGTTGAAAGCACCCATTAATGCACACTCCAATGGTTTAAGTGAAGGTGAGGAAGCAACCATTTCATTCTGCTTTTTCACGGTTTTTCCGTACGCTTATCTTTTCATTTGTGAATCCCTCGATTCCACTGGATTTCGTGCAGCTGGTCCTTGGATCGAAAAAGGATGCATGTGACAAGTGAAGGGGCTCAGCTCTAGTGCCAGTTATTACAATCGATTCTTCTTGTAGGAAAGCTACTGACAATGCAAACAGATACACCCTGAAACGATGTAAACTTGCTTGGTAGAAGCACGTCTGTAGTAGTGCTCATTATTTATTTCGTTTTGTTGGTGTTGTGCTACATTAAATTATTACACTTTTGTTCAAAATGTATGCTCCTTTCTTTTCCCTCACCCGTTGCGGAACACTCCTCAAAGAACTAAATACGGGCTGATGCTAGGGGGAGAGAGGGATGTGATGCCAAGCAACACTGGTCCTGCTCCCTCAGTCACGCAGTGCCCATCCGCAAACGGGATCCTTCCTTCGATGGGGCATCTCCATCGTTCCCTTTTGCACGCCGTTACACTCGGACCGAAACACATGCCAATCCTTACATTTATTTATTGCATTGCAGCGGTATGCCATGGTATATTTGTGTATTTTTTTTGTTTGTTTGTTTTACCTTTAACTTACCTGCTTAAAGCATTCAACTCTTTGGTTAAACTAAGATTGGTAGAGAGGGAAAGGGAGAAAGTGGGTGCATCCAAAACCAAGATTAGATCCAAAATGAAAGGTCTTATGTACATTTGTTTTTACACACTGCTTATGCTTCCTTCTTTTGTTTTTACTTTACTACACGATCGGTCGATCTACGTGAGAGTTGGGATAAAATTCCTGCTAGCTTCAAGCTTCCTTTCTTTCCCTCCTTTATTCCAGCCGCACGCGCTGGATACATCAGAATCGAGTCGAAATATATATAGGCATACATAAACACACATACACGAAATTACTGTCGATCTTAAGTATAATTTTGTATAAAGAGGTTAAGCTCGTAAGTGAAAAACAACCTTGCTTCTAGAGTTAGAGTGAACAAACAAGTTACAAGTAAAAGGACGAATCATCCAAACAAAACCACCCCACAGGTAGTTCACATGTCCTCCGTGTTCCGAGCGGTTGTTTGTGTGCTGAAAGAAAAAAGGAAAACAACGCGATAATTAAACTAAAATTTCGTAGTGTCCTCATTTAGCGTAAAACCAACGATACTAATAGTTGTGCACCAGCCCTGTCGCAATTGTGTTCTCTTTCGTAAAGCGTAAGTTCAATACGGCTTTCACCGCAATAATCAGTGTGTCGAATGCATCTAGAATCGTATGCGGGCGCGCTAGCAATCCCACTTTCGAGTAACTGCCAGTTCAAAAAGCAACAAGTTTAAAATTTAATAAGTGCGTGAAAATTGTCTTTTAACCTGTATTTAATGAACAACAAAACGTGAAGGCTTCTGAAGCTTTCCCCCGCTAGTTAACTACATGTGGTGTAATGCTTTCCGTTCCGTTTCCTTTAACGTCAGTCGAACTCGGTTGTGTTTGGTTGGTTCTGCTGCGCTAGCGGATAGAATATACACGTACTTAAGCAACCAAAATGCGCGAAACTGTTTACGTTATGCGTGTAAGAAGGTCGGAATAATGATCAAGATCAACTCGTTCATCCATTGCACTCACCTTCATCCGGGCGATGACGTCAGCCATTTTACGTGGATTCCGTTTTGAATGTGTTTTGCTGTGTATTGTTTTCTGTTACGCTACGTGTTTCCGTGCTAATATCCTTTGCGATGCGCGTGTGTGCGCGGAAAACGCGCTCCCAGCAAACAATATATGGTGGTTTCATGTTATACGATGGAGAGAACCTCGCTGCTCTACTTTACTGTCTATTGGTTTAGAGGGGCAGCGTAGACAGGACAGCAAAAGCGTGTTATGGAGACAACAAGCAATTTAGTAACTTAAGCAAGCGTATTCATCCAAGACCTGGGACAAAAAAAAACAGAAACAGTTACGAAGGATTAACGAGGGAAACGACAAACAAGTCACACACATCCCAGATACAGCTACAATCTTACCATTTTCTCTCTGGTAGAGCACCAAAGCACACAATACACAACACCGACACCGATCATGCAAATATGCGAAAAACTTACACACTTACTGTCATAATAGGCCAACCGACGGTGCGGAAAAGGGAAATCTAAACGCATATAATACAATACAATAAATAAATATATAGATATATATACATGTACGATTCACTATCGTCAAGATTCACTTTCTAGACTCCTGATTGCGAAACGAAGTACAAATTAGAATGTATGCTTTAACAAACAAGAAAAAACTCATAGGAAAATGAAGAACAAAAATCTTTCACTACCCATGCACTCAATAAGCTACAGTATATAACAAGAAGTACATAAGTGCGCCAATGTCATCCGGTTTTCGGTAGGAACGGAAAACCGCAACAGCTTGGGTATTGTTTAATACATTAAATTTCCAAAATTATTGTCCCTTTTCTGTTATGAGTTGTGTTACCATGAATGTTTAATCGCATGTAGAAAGCGTTTTGTAGTTTGCTTCATGTGCCAAATTTGATTTACCCGATAAAGTAGTCCATATTACCCGATAAAGTTGAATTGTTGATTTGCTCTTTTCCATTAAATAAACTGCTTCTTCCCGTCCTTTTCGGCATGAAACCATCCCTTCGTTTGTCCGTGTTCTAGTCCTGGTAGATAATCATTTGTAGCAAAGGTAAAAGCAATGTCTGATATACAGGAAAAAGGGAAAACTTTTTCTTTTAGGAAGCCAATTACAATTTAACGCAAACGAACAATAGACAGATAACAATGAGAATCAAAATGATACATGTATAGAACAGCAACAAGATAACATCAAATACATAAAAGAAAACTGCACCGTTAGTAAAAATACCAACCTTAGCCATACTATTTTTCTACACTTAAATATTGTAAAATAAATGAAAAAAAAAACAACAACAACAATATGAACAAGGCGAACGAAGGAGAACATAAATAGCAGCGGTTAATATCGACCGTACACGAATTTAATAGTAAAATGCATATTGTGCGTTAGTGCAAAACTGGCTTAGGATGCTGAAAAATGCTAAAGTTCAAGCATACCTGCTAAGAAAGTGAAAAAGGAAACGAAAAATACACCCTGTATTTGCTGTATGCTGTATGCTTTTCCTCATGGCATCGTGATGCATTTTCCATTTCTGTTTTTGTGCTTTAAAAAAACAACTTCACCCCGGTTTCTGATCATAGTAATTTTGCACCAGAACTAACCTGGACGCTGCACAGAAGATAGAGAATCAATAATAACCGTAGATCATTTCTTTTCTGGTTGCACCTGGTGTTGTTCAGGCTGCACAACACTTATAGCAAAATGAGAGAGAAAAACAGTTTAGAAGTGAAGAAGAAATCGTATTTATAGTAGCCAAAGTAGCATCTATGAGGGTTCCAAAGAAATAAAAAGAGTAAAAAACATTATACACGCACACAAAAACACATCTCAACTCAATAGAACATTTTTAATAATAAAGTAAAAACAACAAACCAACATACAAAAACAATGCTACGAATCGGTGGTGGACAAGTGCAGCGAACCGTTGTATAAATACCTAAAGCATAGCATAAAAGTGAGTAACACAAACGCATTAGCAAACACAACTGATATAAGAATTACCATACAAAGTGAAAAATCGACACACGTTCATAAGAGCAGATCTCTTTGGGTAAAGAAATGAAGCAAACGAAACGTGTAGAACATTAAAAGTAAAAAACGCAAACAGCAACAGGCAAATCATAAAAACATAAAGCAAACGAATCAAACATTAAACAATTGAAATCATTTTACATTGATAGCAATGATGAAAAAACACGTGAAAATCCCCTGACGGGGGAAATACGGTTGCAGACAAATGCAAGATATGGTGGATAACAAAACGAAAAAACATCCAAACCAAACGAAATTCCCTTGCGCGTGTGCAAAACAAACAAAAAACCGAGTACGATACATGGAAGCGCGACACACGATGTTGACTGAATTAAATGACTAACCAACACATAAAAACTTAGTGGTGAACGATCGTTGCTAAACGGTGAAAACGAGCAAACAAAAGCAAACAACAAATTTAACAACTTTAGGTTTTTTGGGGTGTGATAATTGTTTAATTTTATTTTTGGCTGTGCTTTCGTGAAAGAAGGAACCTACATTTTCGAATTGGTACAGCTACATTCTGCAAGCTACATTCACACCGGACGATGCATCAGGTCTCCCCACCTGCCCCCCAATCACCGATTTGTAACTTGTTCGTTTTATTGCGAAGTAATTTCACTACATTAGCGATCGATCGGACGCAGAAGGAGACGATGTTGCGATGATAAGCGAATTAGTTTTAGCCGTGTACTTTATCTGTAAAAAGTAATGTAGTAATCAGTTCGATAAGTTACTTCTCTATGTTTAAAACATATAAGCTAAGAGCGTATGTAAGGCTAAAGTTTTGTTCTCCTGGAGTCAGTTGTACATTTTGTTCGTTTTGCGATCCGGTGACAGCAGTGATCAGTGTCTAATGATTAAGAAATCGGAGTAGAGACAAAAGAAACCCAACGCTAGCGTTGCTTGCCAATCGCTTAGGATTATTCTTTTCCGTTTGAAGCCAGCGGTTTCAAGTGGATTTGGAGGGAGCAAGAAGACGCACGTCGTAGAAATTTCCTTTTCTTCTGCGCGGGAGCATGTAAAATGGGGAACGATTATTTATTATTAAACATTGATTTTGTGTATAGATTTGCCATTTACATGTTATTTAGTAGCTACGGTTGAAACTTTAGAGAGAACTGAAAGTCACAAAACAAAGGGACAAATGTCAGGGGAAGAGCGCATGCAAGCAACAAAATAAAAGGATGTAATGAATCATAACGACACGCGTCACTTGACAGCTTTGAAAGGTCTGAAGGTGAGAGTAAGGCTGATAAAGTGGTTAGAATACGCATAACCTGTCCCCAAACAGGATACGATCACTGGCAGGGGAAACAGTTAGCGGTATTGCGCACACTCTCGCTGCAGAAAGTTGTACAATGTTAGCGAATGCAGAACATTTAGACAAACACACATAGGTGTAAGCTTTACACATTCAATCGAAAAATCACGCAAACATAAATATAGAACGAAATTCCCATAGAAGGAACAACCAAATCGACAGCAGAACCGAAGTTAAAGGGTAGATGCTTACCTACCCCACGAAAACAAACGTTATATTCGTATTGAAACGAGTTCACTGTCAAGAAACGTAGTGATCGATATAGCTGCAACACCACTCACACACCGCACCACACACACGTGCGCCCCCGTTTCATATTCTAGCAAAACTTTGAGGTAGCTAAATGTTTCTAAAACAAAAAGAAAGATTCAATTTCTCCTTACTCAACCAAACCATCCCTGCAAGAAAAAGAGTATAATCGTTTATATATAGAGGAAAAACGGATGTAAAAAGATGGCTTAAAGAGGCGAAGACGTCTCACTTTCACTGTACCGTTCGCCCGCTGTATGTATGTATGCGACCGTGTGTGTGTGTGTGTGTGTGCGTGCAAAAATGGTAAATCAATTCTGAAAAATAAACTTAGTAAACATCAAACGAAAATGAAGCAAAAACTACACACACATACACATGTGCAAAAATAAAAATAGATAAGCAGAAAAAATAGAAAAGAAGATGAATATATAAACACAATAGCTGCAAGCAATAGACAAAAGGAAGCAGAAATGAATGACGATACATATTACATAAAACAACAATAAAAAAATGCATTCGCAAACATTTAATCATGTGGTGAAGAAAGATGCCCATGGATAGGTGAACACAGATGTGCATACAACATGTGGCAAGCTGAGAGGAAAAGGATGAGATATGGGAGTAAAGATGAGTAACACAACTACACAAACCATGAAGCAGCAGCTTACAAGTACACACACATACACACGATACCGACTAAACGAAAGAAGGCGAAAAAGAGAGAAGAAATGAAAATGAAAACAAATTTACTGAAATTATTCTAGATACTGAAAGTAATTTAAAACCAGAGAAATAAAATTATAAAATAATTCAAAAAAAACATTGCAAGCGACTTGTTATTTGTAAATAAAGATGATGGAAAGATTGCAAAGATAATCGGTAACGGGGTGCAAGAGAGTGTTTCCATTATTCCTGCAACTCGAGGGACACGAAAGAGCTTCTATTTTACGTCAGTTTATCAGCGTCTATGTGCTCCGCTCTTTGTTATCTTCTTTCGTGTATGCAACACACACACTCACACAAGATTCAGCGCAATTCAAAGGACATCTTCAACTCTTTGAGTGGCTTTGCGTCGTCCCTGTTGTCGTATGTCGCTCATTCGCTTTACAAAATCTGTTTCAGCGGATATTTTGAAATTCACTGATGCAGCGACTAGCCGCTTTCCATCCATTGAAGGTCGTCGCCATTGCATTCTTTTTCTTACTTTTTTTTTCTCTAGCAACCCCTCCCCCCCACATTGCAGTGGCAACTTTTCACGATGTTAAAATTGCGCTCTAAAAAACAGGGAGAGACATATTGTTCTGGGAAAAGTCGTCCCTTCGATGATACGGTGCAGTGGAGCAGGATGATTGGAGTAGCTTGGAGCATGATGACGGTGCCATCTCGGGACTGGTTGGTTGATTGAAGGCAACGCTCACAACGTCCTGTGCGATGGGAGTGTTGGTGAATAATTAAAAATCCATTTCCTTCGCCAGCCAACTGTTACCGGGGTACTGCTGCCGTTGCACTTCGATTGTAATCCGTCCCCTTAAGAGAGCGTCGCTCAGTGTCTTTTTGCAGGTGGAAGCAATTTTAAGTGGATTGTCAATATTGTACATTCATTTGTGCAAGCGACATTCATTTCTTACCTTCGTGTGATGGTAAAAAAGGACGTTGAAGGGGAATATTGTACCATTCTTACTTGTGGTTGAGATGTAACTAGGGTGGAATATGTTGATCAAGGGAACATGAAGAAAATTTATATATGCTTTCTTTAAAGATTTTAATTAACAGTCATCGCAAAAGAAACGATTCGCGCTTGTTGAAAGCTTTAGTTTCACAAATGGCGCATCAAAACCATTAAATTAAATTACCAGAGCGCGTATTGCGGATTGCATACGCAATCCACACTAGGTGCATGCATATTGCCTACGCACAGGCGCAACCTATTTATGTCGATATATTGTTTTTGAATGTCGACCTAAAATTGAAACGATCGTCGCGCACAAATTTCAGTCGTAATTTAAATACAAATTGTAGGAGTTTTAAATTACAAATAAGATTATTCTTCTTGGTTGGCACAACATCTTCTGTGTGGTCAAGGCCTTACCAGAGGACTAATGTGCTTTGGCTTTTTTCTGTGATTGAGTCAATCCTACGTATGGGGGACGACAGCGGTCTGAACGGGATTCGATGCAACGTCGGACTAAAAAGATAAATATTTGTTTTCTTCAGCATTCTCTCGCTTTATTGTGCATCGTCATCGGGAATACATTGAGATTTACCACCATATTTGCCTTATTGTTCCCTCCTCATCATTAAGCACACCAGCACAGTCATTATTCTAAAAACTCTAGTAAGTAAATTCTTACGGCAAAATCTAAATGGGAAAGCCATTTTACCAATATCTTCCGCGCAATCGCTGCCATCTCAAGAAGTACATTAACAGCTAAATCCTACCGCTACTACAGCGCTACATGCTGCCACATTCACTCAGCGGCTACGGCTTTTGGGTTGCTTTTGGTACTAAAAAATACTTTCCAGCTCACCGAATTGGAGCTGAGTTACAAGGCGCTTACTTTGTAGTTTCATTGCCCAAATCATCAATCACCTCCTCGGACGAGATTCGATGCGGTCCGGGACCCCGGACACGATTGGATACCTCCGTGAAACTACCCTTAATCTCATCCAATGCTGCACCGAGACCGATTTTGATGTTGTTGAATTCCTGCGTTACCATCGACAGACGTCCTAGAAGGTAGTTTAGGTTGGAGTCCACTTCCGTCATGCGATTGGTGATTAAGGAGACCTGTGAAAGAAAAATGAAATCAGCTTTAGTGTGACAAATTCAAGAACCACACTACTGTTACACAGTTACCTTGCCCTCCATGCTGTCCATTGTGTTGAGTGTGCCGTTGACGTACGTTTCCGTTTGTTCTTGGAGACGGTCGAGCGCCTGCTTACTGGAAGAGATCTCCTGATACATGATACCAATCTGACGCCACACCTGACTGATCTCGGTCTCGATCTTCGAGCTGAGGTTCGTGAGCGCACCGTTGTGATTGTCGAGGATCGTAGCACCGATCTCATCGAAACGCTTCGAAACGGTCGCATTTAGACTGCCCGAACTAGCTTTCACAACATCGCCAACTTCGCGCGTGATCTGCAGTATACCGAAGTCTATACCTTGCCTAGCATCCAGCATGCTTTGCCCAGCCTTCATCAAGAAATTCGACAAACGCGACATACTTTCGTTCATCGAGCTGAATTGATCCCTGGCCGTGTTGTGGAACGCCTCGGCAGTGGTCAGCTCCTCCGTAAGCGTTTTCAATATCTCGTCTACGGATAATTGAAGTACCTCGTTGTTCTCCTTGATGCGAGTGGCCGTCTTCGTGAAGCTCTTATCGGAAGCAGTCAATACCTCCAAGCGCATATCATTGATCGCTTCCAGGGTTTCGTTGACCAGACCCTGGATGAACTGCTTATCGGGCAGTGAAGATGCGTCCTTGTACTGGGAGTTGCTGACTGATCCACCCGATGTCATTGAACTGCTCAAACTGTCCAGATGGCGCAGCACCTTATCCTCGAACTCCGCGTTTTGGGTCATAATCATTGGGCTGGTGAGGTAGAACTGAGACAATTTCTCTTCCATCTTGGAGATGATCTCATCCGCAGAGGAAAGCTTGGAGTTGACCAGCTTTTCCGTTTCCTTGAGCAATTGTCGATTGACGTCCTGTGAGATGTAAAAGAACGGCAATGTTACCTATTTAGTGGAACAGTGGAACCTATAAATGGAATCATTTATAGCTACCTCAGTGGCATCACGATCACTCTTCAGCTCTGCCAGTTCCCGACGCAACTCACGAACGGTAGCAGAAACCTCGTCCAGCTTGCTTGCCACACTATCCTCATCCTCATCGCGTCCTGCTCCGTTGGAGGAGCGTGACTCCAACACCTGTGCGTGCTCGGTCAACCACTTCAGAATGTTTTCCAGAGTTTCACTCATTTTGGCTTGGTGTTGGGTGAAAGTGGCAATTTTGTCTCCATGCTGCAGGAAATTGTGAACGATAAAACGATTTGCTTTCCCTAGCATCGTCCTGACACTCACCTGCAGCAGAGCCGTCTCAATCTCTCCGGTACGTCCCTCCAGGCGACTGATCATACCGGGTAGTGGATCCAACGCACGGAGATTCTTCTGCACCGTGATCAAGCTCTTCTTGACTTGCTCGGCATGGGCACGTTCACGTTGCTCGTGACGCTCTAGCTTGTTGTCCAGCGTGTTGTAAGAGTGCACCAGCGACAGGATAGCATCACGGATCTCTTGGTTGCTGTGTGTTGAATAACCCGTAATTAACGCCATCGGAATGAACCATTTGGCACACGTCCAGCCATATGAACGTACAATCCAGTGTCGAAGCCATGATAAACAAATCATCCAAAAAGGTAAATTTTAAAAGCTTTCTCTAAACAACTCATCAAAAATATTTATCAAACACTTTGATAAGTCGACCCATGATTCCAAATATTTAAACACAGTGCGATAGACAGGTTGCACAAAATAGCTTCCAGGTCCAGAAGAAGATCGTCCGATCCATACGATCGTGTCTTCCTGTTTACACGATTTGGCATGTGTGCAGGCAACAAAGAGATCTTCCTTCTCCATCAATAAACATCACTCTGGCAAGACGTAAATCACTGCAATTGCAGTAAATATAGAAACCTCGGAACCTCCAAAAGGGTGTTCTGTCCCATCGTAAACCAGCAGCATTGTGTCTCGTGCTAATGCATCCCGTGTACTGCGTAAAAGCGCACCATGATACGCGTGAAAATGGTAAAGCAAAACGAGCTCTCTGCCAAGGCGTGAAAGATGCACATGCAAATGATGGATAAAGGGTACCACCGGTCTGTGCGCACCAGATGCACCGAGTCATCGTGTGCGCACGGAGCACAGCGGACGTGCGAACCCATAAAATCCAGACCATAAGATCACTCGGAGCAACAAGACATGGCTGCCAGTTTTCGGGCCTAAGTCCCACCAATTATGATCAATTATGGTAACAAATGGCTGCTGCTACGGCTGCTGGTCGTTATCGATTTGCGCGTTCGTTTAGCCGTTCGACGGCTCCCCATGAGCGCTAGCCGTTCTTTGGATCTGACCGCGTGACGAGAGGTTATTCTATCGTTCGGGTTCATTGCCATTCGATGATAGTGAAAACGAGATTGAGTTGGGGGAGCTGGACAGTTAACTCGCGGGGTCAA
The DNA here is from genome assembly GCA_000349105.1 of Anopheles epiroticus. Taxonomy (NCBI): domain Eukaryota; kingdom Metazoa; phylum Arthropoda; class Insecta; order Diptera; family Culicidae; genus Anopheles; species Anopheles epiroticus. The sequence goes on along the minus strand of KB671820.1, from coordinate 206,829 downwards.
ATACATGCCACAAGACATGGAAGCTGACCCTTTCTACTGCACCCAAAGACCCTGAGACAGAGCGTTTGATTGTTAGAACTGGCGTACCAGGGTCGAAAAGAGGGCTCGGTCGTTAGCACCGTCTTGCAGCCTTCATTTTTACAGTCCTCGATTGTTTTACCATTCTTGGGCTACGACGAAGGGTTTTGTGTTGCGGTTTTGTGCAAAAAACAGCTGCACGATCGTGTCCCCGAAGGCAACATGCAAAATGAAGGCCCATGTACTTACGTAACTTCTGCAGCAGGATGTGCGGCACCGGCAGTGCGGTAGGACAGGGTGCACAGACCCATCAAGATCAGCCAACAGAACTGAGTCGTCATCGTCATCGGCTGTACAGAATGCTGCTGAAAATGGAGAGGAAAAGGAGAAAAACAATTTCATTTCAATTAAACACTTTTACACCCTCGGTTGGAGTTTATCCAAGGAAAAGGATCGTGCATTAAGGGGAGATTGCATTAAGAGGCATAATGCATGTCATCTGGCACAAGTGTGAAGCAGACACTTGAAATTTTCGGACAAGGCACAACGTTTTTGAGGCAGCAAATGGAACGGAATTACGATTATTGAAATGTAATAAACCCGCCAGCAAGGAGACTATAATTTAGACGCCTTTCGGTTAGCGCTATGACAGAATACTCTTTAAAACAATGTAGCTCTTAGTGTAGGAAGCGCTTTTGCTCTATTTGCTCCAACAATTGTGGATGCGTTGCTTTTGAAGCTCAACTGCCCCGAAGTGCCCTGATTAGCAAAGACGCCGGCAGACAGCACATCCCGCCGTTTCCTTGTTGATATTTGCAATGGCGGGCTTGAGCGGCAGCTCCTCTATTTTGCTTTGCTTTTGCTCGGTTTTCAGCCTCAATGCGAATGATGATAAATTGATTCTAAATTATTCAACATTTGCAATCGAAGCCTGTGGGCGACTTTGCTAGCAACACACCGAGTGTCCCTATCAACTGCGATGAGCGACGCGTCTGATTGACGGCTGTCGCGGGCAAACATCGTCTGCGTGGGTCTTTGTCGGCTTTGGCTTTTATTTCATCTTGCAGTAGTGTGAGATACGACAAATTCAACCTCTCCCAACAGTCAAGGTGTACATAAATCAGAACTTTAAGAAAGAAAGTTCACCGTTCTGACCTTTCCAGTGAGCTGGTTCGCGAGCGTGCTACCGGGACCACTATCTTGACTCACTGGTTTCAACTGATAATCGATTCACGGTTTATTTAACTGGCTGTTCTTCGAACCCCACGAGCGCTTACGTTTTACCGGAAAAAGGGAAATAAAACCGAAGAAAACACTTGATCTCATAAATAAATCCATTAACGACAACGGCAACGAAGGGTACCAACCGTGTGGCGGCTAAAATTTGATTTCATCTCGTAAACAATCTCAACAAGACTTTGGGTCTGGGCGAGACACGGGCACATATGGGCCCGTCCAATTGAGCCTGAACAGCAGAACTGAGTTCAGTTCTATTGATAATTTGAAACATTTCTCTTCTAATCACGCGAAACGCTTGCGTGCCGTCTTGTGGTGTGGTGGGGCTTGGAAGTAAGCAATGTCTGTTTGAGTGTTTGGTTTTCTAATGGCTTCGAATGGTTTTGGGATAAAACACGACCCCCTGCACAAGTTGAAGACACTTGATCCTAGAGCAACACATGCACACGAGTGCTGGCTGCCAACACAGAGAGACAAGACCCGGATCGTATTTCCTTTGCATTGCGCTGCCCTCTTGGAAGAACAAAACTTCCCTTGCAGTGCCCGCTAGGGATACGTCAAATTAACGTTGGTCACTTTAAAATTATATTATATATTAGTCACTTTAAAATTATATTATAGATATTTGAAAAATAAAAACCTTTCAACTAGAAACACTTCCAAAGACGATCCTCACACCGTTCGTTAATACTGAATGAGGTACTGATCACCACCTTTCTGGTTCACTCCGAAGCACTCAACACTTAACACCCAACTTAGCAACTACAATTTCCAACTAGATCCCTGCCGAGAAGCGCGATCCGATCGTAGCGGAAAACGGCCACCGAATGAACGAAGGATGTTGCCGGCTAGTGCGCGAGACTTGCGTACACATCCCGCGGTTCTTTGTGCAGCGCGATCATCTCCCACGGATTGGGTTCTCTCTCTCCTTCCTTTCTCTGTTGGTGAGTGAAAATTGTATTGAGAATAGAGATGCATGCTGGGCGGAAGAAGACAACGCGTCCAGCATATGTGAGCATCAAGAGAGAAAGAGGGTGTAAGTGCCTGTGTCCATTTGTTGTTTGATCTTTGCTTGAGACATGTGTGTGTCGGTTAGGAAATTACGATGAAAAGGGCATAGGGTAACAGGAAGGATGCCTCGACCTTTCTACTGACCCAACAGCCGCTACAGTGCTGGTCAATGTAAAGGATGTTTAGGGGCATAGTTTAAGTTTAAATTAGGAATTTAGACTTTTTACAATAGACAGAATAGATAGAACAATAAATTTATTCGCAAGAATGATCCCTTTTAACTTAATGCATTACAGTGCACTGCAACATGAGTCGCTTGTTGCCAGAACGTGACGGTATCATCTTCTCACGATCTGTCGGACTATACTTGCCGGCTATTAACGAGCCACACACGCCATATTCTCGGGCATCATGGTTCAACGTGGGGCAGATATGAACACCAACGAACACCAACGTTTGTGGTCCCGGGCCGGACCCGCATAGGCGAGTGAGGCGAGTTTTGTTTACTTTCAGGAACCCTCCCTTGGCGATGGGTTGAAGATACATCCCTACTGCACATCTCGGATGCATCTGCAGCTTCGGAGGAAAAAAACACATGTGTGCCTTACCGCTTGATGGAATTATGTGCGACGAGACGTAGACAGACCGGGAAAGATGTCCGGGGGTTTGTGGAAAGAAGATGTACTGCATTCTAGTCCTTCTGCATTGAATGATAGCCAACACCCATTTGCTGTAATCGATTCTGGTGAACTGATCGCATGAAGCGATGAGGAGATGTGTGTGGAATGGGCGATTATGTTTATGGAGCTTCTGTGAAGATGTAATAACCCTTTTTCGGTCGTCAATTGAGGAGGACTTCGTTGAAGCAATTGAATGAACTGATTTTAAGGGCGGCCGAGTGACGAAGAATACGAACAACATATTTAGTAAAATGTGCATGAAGCGATTGAGACAATAAGAAGGAAAAGCCATCGTCAGTGCTTACCCTGGTTGGTAGGGGTAGATCTTTGAGTTTTTTCCAACCTGCTTCTGATCCTGCTCCACCTGCTCCAGTCACGTGGCTCACTGAACTTTGCACCTTATGATCGTAGCTGTGTATTACTTTCAAATTGACAAGCCAGCATATCACAGATTTGCTTCCTTGTAGAGCCCGTTGCGCTAAAATGAAACGTTATTTCACTGTTAGTTTTAGCTAAATATACATTTGTTTGAATCCTTTCATATGTCCAAAGTCATTCCCACAGTGTAGGCATGATTCAACTTCTCAACCGCACAGTATAACCACTTGCTAGGCTCGGTCGCCTTCACAGCCGCGCCGTGACAGTTTTGTTTGTTTATGTTCTCTTCGTCTGTCTCGTGCTCGCCCCGATGTCTGCGTTCGTCGGCGAAGTTCCATAATTTTACACAGTGAAAATGTTCCGAATGCTGAATTTGCGAAGTTTAGCACAAAGCAAGAACAAGCTGCTCGCTCACAAAAGTGGAATCGTGCGTGTAGACTCTACCAGCAGCGTGGTATACTGTCCGTTCCGAAAAGTGTTTCATTTATGTAATCGGGAGCGGTCGAACAATCTACTGCTAGCACGAGGTACGTATCGTTCCCGGTTGATCGCGTAAATTTAGAAAATTATCACTTTCTCTTCAGTTTCCAGAAGAATCTGCGCTTCCGACAGCGAAACCCATTATTACATCATCGTCAGGAAAACATGTGCTTGCACGATATTGCGTTTTTCTTATTTTACGCCGCGCGAAAGCATGCAATTTGACAGATGCATACTCCCCTCGTTTCCCCCCTACTACTTTTCCCCATTCTTCTGTCAACGAACCAACGGAATGCGTGATGGTAAACAGAGTGACCTAAAACCGGCTTTTTACGTTATCTCGCTTTCAGACATCACATCCGTGAACACAAAACGCGTTCACTCAACCACACCATCGGCGGAAATTGTGTCTGCCCTCGGAGGAAAAAAAACGAAACGCAGGCGCTCCAATGAGAGCAAATTTACCGAACTGCTTGCAGGTGTTTATCAAAAGTATTGAGCATAATGTTTAGATAAACTAAATGTCTCTTCTTTTTCAGTAAAGGATGGCGATACCAAAGAAACAAAAGCAACGGTACAGAAGCTAAAGTCGAAGAAGCTGGCCAACTTTATCCACGGTCAGATAGCGATTGAAGCTGGCTCGCATAGTAGACCGCTTTTAGCTTACTCCACAAACAATGATGAACTACCTCAAGCAAGCAAGACGACTGCCACTCCTAGCCTTCCCGCCGATATGTCCCACTGGAACTTTGAAGAAACGCCCGTAATTTACATTGGCGGAGATATGCAGGAAACGGACATATCACCGGACGTTCTGTCGGAGATTATGGAGAGTGTGCAGGTTCTGAAGGAGATACACCAAAAACCGACCAACCGTGTGAGTGGAGCAATTGCGCCTCACGACGAACTGGACCCGATGCTTGAGGAAGAAGCGGCACTGTCGGAAGAAGCCGAACTAGCGTTTGAAGATCCAACAGATCTGGTTAACTCCGTTCATGTAGTCGGCAGCTCAAAGAAAACGAAGCGTGGAGAGACACAACAGCAACAGCAGCAAACGCTAGATAGTTTAGAAAAGGGGAAAAAGTTTCACTCCAAGTATTACAAAACGTCGGAAATTGAAAGTCTTGCCCGGCAGCGTAGTTTTCAGATGACACTGAATGCATACCTCGACATCTGCATCACAACCGGCATGGTTAACCGGGCGTATGCAACCACGCTAAACTATCGGCACAAGCGCAAACGCCGAGAGTTTGACGTAGGCACGTACAATCAGCTGATCCATGCATACGCCGGAAAGGGGAATTTTGCACGCGTAAAGGAGATTGTGCGAGTGATGGAAGAGGACACGATTATACCGAACGCTCAAACGTACGCTGGTATCCTGGAATGTTTGGGACGGTTGGAACCTAAGGAAGAGGTGCTGAAACAGGCGAAACTGTTCATCGATGAAGCTAGCAAGGCGGGTATCACGATGAACGATATACTGGATTTGAGCAAATTCACGCACGATCAGCGAGATGTGGTGCAGGCGCTCTGCCATCGAATAGAACCAGGTTTTGTTGCAGAGTATCGGGCACCAATCCTTACCTACAACAATCATCTTGTGGATGTGCTGAACGAGCATGTATTACCGATAGGAACACAGCTGCCTGAAGAAGGAACTTGCCCAGGTGCCGAGATCATGACTTCGAAAGCTGGATTTAAACGTGAAGAGCTACAGCAGATGGCTCAGCAGCAGGTAGATCTAGAACTGAGTGGGTATTTAACGGTGAAAAGCATCGAAAAGTTTCCTCCCCCAACGGAACAAGTAAAGCAGTATGTAAGTATACCTTGGCCGTGGGTCTATTTTTCAGCGATCGTTATTGTATGTTTTATGCTTTTTGTCTCTCCATGTAGCGCAAAGAGCTTGAAGAACTGAAGAAAGTGTGGTCCAAGCAAATTGCAATGGCGTTCCATCGGGACTTTAACACACTGAAAGCGATCACGGAGACGAAATCATCTCGTACGATCAATCTGTTCCCGTACCTCAAAGCACTATCCGTTCCTCAGTTTACGGAGATCCTGCTCGATGAGGTACAGATGCTTCTCGAGGGATCCGATACGTTCAGTTTCGTAATGTCGCACCTTCATCGAGAGCTAGGACGAAAGGTTGAGTCACGCTACCACGTCGAACAGAAGCGAATGAATGGAGTGTTGACGAAGACATGCGAAATCTACGATCGGTACGCGTCGGAACTAGCTGAAGGACGCTCGAGCGATAATCCAAGGCAGTTGTGGCAGCGACTCGTGCACGAAACGCGCAGCTTCGGTCCTAGCATGGACATACAGAGTGTCGGTTGGCCCAAGGCGGCCGTGATGGGCGTGGGCAAGTTTCTGTACAACATTCTCAAGTGTGATTTGAAGATCAACGTGAATGCAACGAACAGAGCGAATCGCAAGGTGAAACTGGTGCCAGCTTTTTACACCCTCTTCCGGTACGAGGCAAAGATGGCAAAGGAACAGATAAAGCCTCATCCAGTGCTTATGAAGCTGTACCGTAAATCGCAACCGGACACACTGAAGTTTGATGTAAATCTCGTCCCGATGATGTGTCCACCGCAACCCTGGAGTACACCCCGAAATGGGGGATACATCTTGGCGGAGTCGGATCTTATTCGATTGCCCCATCAGGCGCATCAGCAGACGGAGCGTATCGATGACGCGGATCCGCAGGACATGTATCCAACGCTCGACGCTCTAAACCAGCTAGCCAGCATACCCTGGGTCGTGAACGGACAGATCCTTGACGTGATCGTTGAGGTCTTCAATAAGGGAGGCAACGCAAAGTTGGACGTACCAGAACCCCCATCCTCGCTGCCACCTGTCGTGGAGACGGTCCCGAGGAGTGAGATGAGTGGGTACGAAAAGTATCACCTGCTAAGGAAACGTCTGTACCACCGACGAAAGCAGGGAGATATGTACAGCTTGTGGTGTGACGCCCTGTACCGTCTCTCACTGGCCAGTCATTATCGGGACAAGGTGTTTTGGTTGCCACAGAACATCGATTTCCGAGGACGCGTGTATCCCATCCCGCCACACTTAAACCATCTCGGACATGATCTCGCCCGTTGTCTGTTAGTGTTTCACCAGAAGAAACCGCTCGGCCCAGACGGGTTCCGTTGGTTGAAGCTGCACTGCATCAACCTGACGGGACTGAAGAAGCGTGACTCGGTCGAGGAAAGACTGCGCTACGCGGATGAGATTATGGAGGACATACTGGACTCGGCCGATCGACCGTTGACCGGGAAGATGTGGTGGAGTAACTCGGACGAACCGTGGCAAACCCTCGCCTGCTGTATGGAAATAGCGAAGGTGCATCGAAGTCCAAATCCGGAAAGTAAGTATCGAGCGTTCAACAACAATTTCGTTTCATTTAAGGCAATAACAAATTATTACTTTGTTCCGCACAGAGTTTGAAAGCGGTTTCCCGATCCATCAGGACGGGTCCTGCAACGGGTTGCAGCACTATGCCGCGCTGGGTCGCGACACGGCCGGAGCGATCAGCGTCAATCTGGCACCAGCTGAGGTTCCGCAGGATGTGTACAGTGCCGTGGCGGCACTGGTCGAGGAAAACCGTGCCCGCGATGCACAGAACAACGTGAAGGTGGCAGAAGTGCTGGACGGTTTCATCCGGCGAAAGGTGATCAAACAAACTGTGATGACGACTGTGTACGGAGTGACCCGTTACGGCGCCCGGAAGCAGATCGCCCGCCAGCTAGAATATATCGACGAGTTCCCGAAGGAATGGATCTGGCCAGCGTCGAGCTATCTGACAGTGAAAACGTTCGACGCGCTCAGTGAGATGTTCACCTCGGCAAAGGAAATACAGGACTGGTTCACGGACTGTGCACGGCTAATATCGGCCGTGTGTGCACAGAACGTGGAGTGGGTGACACCGCTTGGGCTGCCCGTTGTACAGCCGTACAATCGGGCGGATCGCCCAGTCGCTTCCAGCAAGTCTGCCCAGCTGCCGGAGCACTTTGCGATGGATTCGTATGAGAAACCGAACATCATGAAACAGAAGAATGCCTTCCCGCCCAATTTCGTGCACTCGCTCGATTCGAGCCACATGATGCTGACGTCGCTGTATTGCGAGCGGGCCGGTTTGACGTTTATATCCGTGCACGATTGCTACTGGACGCATGCCTGTACTGTTCCAACGATGAACAGGGTAAGGAGACACCTTCGTAAGAATTAATTTGCCCAAAATAACCAATTTCATGTTTTCATTGTCCATAGATTTGTCGCGAACAGTTCGTCGCCCTGCATTCCGAGCCGATTCTAGAGGATTTGTCTAAGTTTTTGGTACAGAAGTACAGCTACGATGAGAAGTAAGTGCTGAATAGGGTTGAAATTCTTAAGGGATATTACATAAATTTGTATTTGTGTCCCTCTTTCAGTGAAATCAGCAACGATGGTTCGGTAATTGATCTCACCAAGCGCAAGCTGAACCGTATCCTGCAACAGTGTCCCGACAAGGGCGATTTCGATCTACGCAAAGTGCTTGACTCGGTTTACTTCTTTAGCTAAAAAGCAATCGCTACATGCAATACGTTATCCATCTCGAAGGATTGGTCTAGTCATGCTGCAACCCAAAACTGCGCCCGCGAGTGTGTTGGCTTCCGTGGTCGAGTATGCCCAGTATTTTGCTAACAACACTAGCCAATGTTGGATCGGAAAGTCACATACACACAATCACACAGCCTTCGCCTTCTACCCAGTGAGTCCAGTCCAGTGAAGGGAGTTTATTTTAAAACTTGAATCAAAAGCGATGGACGCGTGAAGACAGTTCTTTTGCCGACTATTGTCAACGATAAGTGCTAAGATGTTTGATTGGTGAGCTATCCGTTCGATAGTGACCCAACCCCGTTGAAGCTATAAAAAAGTCTTTTTGTAGGTAAGAAGCTTTCTATTCTTTGATGGAACTGAAAGAAATGAAACCATCTTAAGCCATCGCCATTTACGTTTATTGTTGTACATCGAGTAAAACACTTTAAAAAGCGGAAGTGACTGGAACGGAAAAATTAAAACAAACTGTCCCTCGCAAGCCGTTTTACGCGAGAACACACGATTAAAGCTAGACATCTAACCACCTAAAACACGTGCAAAGTACATCACAAATAGTTTTTGAACTGACGAAAAAGAGCTTCATAAGCATCCTCAGGTTAATCGAGCGTTTCGATGCTCTGCCGTAGCTGGGCCAGGGACTGTTTGGCCACGTTCGCCAGTATGCCCTCTGGTGTGGTCGGATCTTCCCATTCGAGTATCGCACCACACTCCTCCAGTATTTGTGCCGCCTCGATCAGCTGCTGTTTGAGCGACTTGCCATCCAGTTTGTCCTCGCCGCGGGCGAACGCTGACTGGGCGAGCATAATGAGCGGTGCGTGTAGTTCGTACAGTATCATTGCCCGGGCGCGCGATTTACCTGGCTCAAACACATCCAACACACGCAGAATACTGCGACAAAGCTCGACCTTGCGCTCGAGCAGTATATCCGGCAGTTCGGCCATCTCATACCCAGGAATGCGTCCGTACAACTCGATCAAGCTGTGCCGGATGGAAGTGTTGATGAAGTGCTGTGGGTGCAGAACGCTGCGATACTTTTTGTACACCGTCTCGTACGCCTCCAGCCGGCTCGCTTCGTACTCGAGACAGGCCAGCTCGTCAATCTCGTTGTGTATTGTCAAGACGGCTTTCTGGACGGCTGCACCGGACGTTTTAAAGCCACACTGTGCACACTTCCATTCGGCATTTTCGTCTGCGAATGGTTCGAGAGGTTAGCGATCAGTGAACTGCGAGCAGAAAGAGTACCCGCACTTGCTTACCTAGTGGATCTACGGAGGTGATGAATCCACCGCTGCATTTGCTGCACAGCAGCGTACTGAAATGCGTTCCGAGCTCGGTTGGGTCGAGACAACGATCACAGCGACAGGTGAAGAACTTGCTCAGCTTCAGTATCGACTGACGGGCGATCGTTCCGGTCAGGGTGTACGTGTAGGTCGTGTAGAGCTTTTCGCCTTCCTTTACATCAACTGCGACACGTGCTTCCATCCTGTAAAGAAATTAACAGAGTCAGGTTAGAATTTTACCCGACTATCTCTTAAAACCCCTTCCCAGCGAGATGGAATTCCACATAAACATTGTTGGCGATGGTGCACCGCACGATCATCAACCTCATCATATGATCATCGGTTCTAAACCATCTCTATGTCTCGGTCTCTCGCTCTCTTTCTCTCACTCTAGGACCGCCGGGTGGTGTTTCTCCCGAAAACGGTTTAAAATCTATTTTTGTTGTAACCCGAAACCCATCCACCGAGCCACGGTTTTCGCGCTCGATTGAACGGGAAGAATGTCTCGCTCTCCCTCCCCTCGATCCGCAGGTCAAGGATCGATGATGTTCGAACTCAACATACTGACCTGATTGATGCAACAAAGTTTTGATGCATTACTTTCTATCCGCAGCTGCCCCCACTCACCTGAACCCATCGCTTGGATGAATCGAATGGACCACGTTCGGCACACAGTTGTGCGCCATGATCGCCAGCTGCGGATACAGTCCCCGGCAGCTGTACCCGCTGCTCGTACGGCCCTCGAATGCATTCACATCCAGCAGTCCGATCGCACGTTGCACCAGCTCAACCGAAAACCGTTTACCCAGCTTGCAAGGACCGCACAGAAATGCCACGATATTGTTCTCGTCCACCTTCCAGTTGGCACCCTCGCGTCGTTCCGCATCGTGATACTCCATCGGTTCGATCTCGCGATTCCATCGCGCCTCGTCCGCCTCCTTCGCCAGCAGCACCCTCAGCGGAGTTATGCAATCGAGCTGAACACAGCCTGCGGTCGAATCTTCGACCGGTCGGAACCGAACACCGCTCGTGGAAAACACCTCACACTCACCGCGATGGTACGTGAGCGCACCGTCACCGATACAATCCTCGCACAGCGGCCAGCCACAGCGCGGACACCGAGGGCCACATTCACCACCGTCCACCGGGCAGCAACATTCCAGACACAGCGGTGGACTGTCTAGCTTCGGACCGATCGCGAAAGGAGTTTCCTCGAACAGAAGATCGCCCGCCTTGAGATCACGTGCGGCCACCCCGTACCGACCCAACTCCGGACATTCTAGCACTTTGTAAGTACTGTCACCCATTTACGCGTTTTGCTCGCCGCTCAAACACAAATTTTCTCTCTCGTCACGTCACGCTTGTCGGGACCGCGTGGTTTACAGAAGGCACGTTATTTCCCGCTTGCTAACGAATGAATTAATGGCGCACTTCGGGCACGGCGTGGTTGCATTTATAGATTTTGGGAAGCTCGCCGGCAGTGGCTATCGGAAGCCGAACCATCGCAGACTGCACGGTGGGTGAACTTGGTGGCAAACATATTCGGTTTATTGTTGTGTGATTTAAGGGACTAACAGGCCTTTTCTTGACAGTGAACTTGTAGGGAAAGATGAAGCAACTTGGGACCAAGTAATGTTTTACTGCAAAGAATTGAATGTTGGATGTCCAGCCAAAAGTCACTTTTGAAACATTGAGAAGAACTAGGAAGCTTAAGCTTGTTCGAAGATATTTAATGTGTTGTGAAAAACGAAGATGTTCGTTCGTCCCTTGCTTCAGCAACTTTTCCCATCGTGCAAGACAGGGTCTATGGGCAAGGTGCTTTTTCACCCGAAGATGGTGTTGCGGCGGAACCGGCGTTCGGTTATTTTGTGTTTGTTGTTTCGCGGTGCTATTTTCACTGCGCTCCCTTCACCGTGTCCCTAGCGCGGTTCCATCCCATCTGTCTCAGTGGCCGTTCGATGTATGTATTTTTAACCTGATCCAAAAACCATGCCGAGCCCCCACAACCGCAAGGAAACGTTCGCCTGCCTTCCAACCCACTGCGGAGGGTGCATCGTTCGATTTGTCATTATTTGTGCTTCCCCGCCAGGGTGGGAGGGATTGTTCCTTCGTCGTTATGTGTCATGAAAGATGATCCAAGCAGGGAAAGGTTCTAGAGTAAACCAGAAACGTGTAGGTGATACAAGCAAGCATCCATTCGAGAAAGCGGTCGAATGCTCGCAAGTGCCTCATTTGAGCGGGTAAACAGCATCCTCATGATGTTTTAAGGCTGTTTTGCAGCGTATTTGCGTGCGCGATCGTGTTTATCATGTGTTTGTTTTGCAATGTATTTTTTTAAGTTTTTTGGAGGTGAGTTTATATCACGGCCTTTTCCTCCAACAACTTATCAATCCGCTCGTCGATCAATCGAGAACATCGTATGGGAAGCGTGTTTCTCGCCCTGCTGCGTTGAACGTGACGGTGGAAAGTGGTCAAACAAGTGTTGCATGATGATGGTAAGCTAATTCGACGATGGAGATCATGTGCAGTTCGCTCACGCAGCTCCACGGCCTGCCTGCTCCATCATCGTCCTCCTGGGAAACTGGTTGAGTCACGGAGAGTAAGAATGTTCTGCGTGCGTGTGTAACACGAGTCGTTTGCGCATGCGAATGCGTTCCCGCGTGCTGGGAAGAAACTTGGAAATGAAAAAGAAGAGCGTGAGAAACGTTCCGCATAGAACAAGGTGGTTGCTGGCTAGTATTATTAAAATATTTTAACTAGGTAGAAATTGAATGATTTTGGCAAAAGATATTAAATACGGAATGATTTGCACGCTGTCTTTCAAACCAAATTTCCAACGAATTTTTCGTCCAACCTAATTGTTTTACCTTTGAGCGGGCTTGCGTTCAATATGACGTCGATGCTACACGTTGTTTGCAACACTTGCGTGCAAGCACAGTTTCCACAATCTAACTTTTCTCACAGTTTTCCATTTTAAAATGCTCTTCAACGGGAATTGATTCTTCGTTTTCTCGATTTTTTATGTATTTACGGATTGCTTTTATATTTACACTCCAATTCAACAAATTGTAAGCGCGACAGACATACGTTTTCGTCTCAGTATTTTTTCCCACTACTACTCGACGATCAAATGGCTTCAGCAAACGGAGGAACCCGAGTGGACATAACGTTCCCCACCTTCAACATACTCTTCTAGTGTTCACTGGCAGCATCACCTTCGACTGACTTCATGCCAGTTCCGACCGGTCCGTGGCGTCTTTCCCAGATCATGCGATGCTTCTGCTTCATGTAGGCCGTCTTCGCATTCGCATAACCGCCGAGATCTCCATCTAGAGGGAAAAAGGGAAGTAAACAGACAAGCTTGTTAACCTCCCAGGGATGAAAAAGAGCGGAAAAAGACACTTACACTTGATGAACCAATTCTCGGCCGCCTTCTCATACGTGTCCAGTATCGAACGGCACTTGCGTTCGTGGTCTGGCTGCTCGTACAGCACGCAATCCTCGAAACGTTGGCGCAAAATGGCCAGGATTTCGTTGTCGACCATCCTGTAAAGGCAGCAATTTGGAGAGGGGAGAAGTAAAGAGAGCGAAAATATTAATCCCATTTATCAAACCACAAATATAGCCGCAAATTATACATTTTCAATTACACACCGCCATAGGGAATCAAACTGTACGTGTAAGTGCTTTATTTATTATAAATCTTAAATGGAAGGTTCGATTAAATCAAATTTTGCCTAAATGGGTGCCATAATGGACATCATCCCATGCGAGTTCAAGTGGTTGATGAGGGCCAAAGGATCGATCTTGCGGTTGCTCCCCATTGGTAGACAGATAGTCTCCAAGGTAAAAAGAAAACAGGGCAAAATAGAAGGCAAAACAAACATCAATAGCAGTATCTGATGATGATGATGTTAGGTTTTAGACCATCGAAGTGATTGTGTGTGTTTGAAAAGAGCAAAATATCCATAGTATATCCAAGTCGACGACAAGTGATTGACATAAGAAAATAAACAAATCTAATGAGGATTTAATTGCGGTAAACAATAACCCTTCACAAAGAGCAAAATGATAGAGAGTTGCAGAAAGGTTCACAATTAGTTGTTACTGTTGTAAAACTTTTTCAATCACTTTATTAATAGCATTCTGAAGGCAACCAGGCGTCTCCATTCAGCAACCAGGCTGCTCCATTCGTTTTTATTCTCAACTTGAAGTAGAAAACAATAACAACAATAAACCGGAAAAATTCAATTACCAGCTCCAACAGCAGCGCCAAAAGGCTGATAATGTTGTCCCGCTGCAGACCAAAGATATAAATATCTTTTATTTACATTGTGTCCAACAAACAAATTCACACAACTCGCGCTTCACCCGGCGTGTGTGCGCGATAGGAGGAAAGTGCATTTGTTTATGCGTTCCAGTGGCTTACCCTCGTTGTTGCGTTGTGGCTTCGGGGTTTGCATTTTGCTCATCTGGAACACGCTGGACATGTTCCATCATCTAGTGTGCCAGTGTGTGTATTTTGTTACGCGTTGGTTGGAGAAGCAAGTCGCTGGTCAAAATTAACCGTGCGAAAATAATTTGAACCACGCGTGTTGGTGAAAAGCATTTCTTTCTCAAAGAACGTAGATCTTTAAAATTGTTTTAGATTTTACGGTCCAAAGTTCGGAGAGAAAATGGAACAAATATTCCATATTGGAACTGTGGACGTTTAAAAAGTTGCTCATAGTAATTCTCTCGATAGCCGTCGAATCGAAAGTTGGACTGCAGTCAAACAACTTAAGCTATTTTGTAAGCAAACTTGTACACTTCTTCAACACTGTCTGCTTCAATAATCAAAACCAGATTCGTCATCGAACAGCAGGCGTGATCGTAAAAGCTACACAGAGCGTGCTCGTTAACCTTTACGATCCTCTCTCCTTCTCTCGGTTCTCACAGCAAACTCAATTCAGGGTAGCCGCAATGGCATCAAAGATCCAATTAATTAGAATATCTATAATCTGTCAACGCTCACTGATCACTTCATTGGCGTCGGGAGCCATTGCAATGCGCCGATCGTCACACTGAGAAGTTGCGGACAATTTTGGCAATGTTCACGACGAGCACAAGACCAAGACTTTCAGAGTAAACATACACGGATATACCGATGCTACGAATGTAAACGTTTACCAGTGGTTCGTGAGGAGTGGTTGGGCGATGCAGGTGTCTGTCGTACGCGTGTAAGTTTACATTTACCGCCTCGCTTTTCGCTCTGTAACATCCTTCCCCTTGTGGTTTGCAAACATAAAACAGATGATCTTGACATTGTGTACCGTTGTATGGTAGCAACAGGGATGTTTATGGAGTGTGGCGTGCGTCCGCACCTTTCCAATGCTGCTACTTAGAGACGTCGGCCCCGTTCGGTACCACTTAAGCTGAGCTTTAAACACCATCAATCGGTGAAATGGATTTCCGGTAACTCCTTCTTCTGCAGGGTCGGTCATCGAGAGATTTAGTACCTTTCAACCTGGCTACAACACGGGAAAACCACTTGAGATTTCAAACGGGAGAAGATCATACGGCGAACTGATTGCGGTAAAATTGCACGATCATCAGCAAGGCCGCCCACATATACACGATCATGCTTTTTATAGCGTTGGGAGGGGAAAGGGGAAAGATAACGAAGACGCGAAACAAACCCTTTGTGACTCGATGCCGCGGTGGAAAGGAGGAAGAATGTACTACGGTGGAGCCATAATCACCCTATAAATACGAGATCGGTAGTAGTGAAAGACTAACCTAGTAACGGGTATCGACAAAGACAGAAGGTAAAGAGGGAATCATTCGCTTAACGGTGAAAAAGGTGTAATGAAGCGATCGCACCGATCGAATTCAAATATTCGTGGAACAATTATTACCATGCTTGAGGCGCACATTGGATGAATTTCCAGTATGCGTTGGTCGAATCTATCGAAAAAGGTTGAATTTAGCAAAAAAAAAAAAACACCTCAAGGCTTCTTACAAAGCAGTCGGTTTCTTGTTTGAAAAGCATATTTATATTTTAGTGTAATATTCGAACACTGCCGCTGTTTTGACCACTGTGGGAGACTATATTTTCCTACATTGCACGCTCACCCAAACCGTATCGATTGTGGATCGCATTGGCAGCATCCGAAATCGATTTAAAACTTCGTACCGCAAACACGAACTGGGAAACGAATACGGTTCGGTCAGTCTTACTTTTCTATTCCATCTTATCGCACACGATTCGTTGCGTCGGAGGATCGAGACAACCGAAGCTATCGAGACACGACACGTGCCCACAATATACGACGTGTTGTTGGATTTGGGAGTGACTTATCCCACACTACCTTCCCTCTTTTTTCGCATTGAACCAATATTTTGTACCAATTGCGATGGGAAACGCGGCGAACCCGAAGCAATACACCAAGTACAGCAAAAACACGGCCGAGGTGCGGGTGAAGAAATGTGTACCGACGCAACGCGGCATGTTCCGACTGGGCACTGGCAACCTGTTCTATCTGATATTGATCAAAATCTTTACCATCGTCAACAACATTGTCAACAAGTGTCTATAGTGTGTGTGTGTGCGTATGTTTGAATGTGTTTCGTCCTTTATCTGTTACTGTCGAGATTCATTCCGTTCCCCGTCCGTTCGATATCACAGAAACGGACGCCGGATGCGGATCGTCCTGCGCGCTTTTTGTATCAACGTCCAACATTTCTCTTTCATCGCATGTATGTTCCGCGATCAACATGTACTATTTACCTACTTGGCCAACCACAAACACAATGTGTTGGGGTTCGGTGCCGTTCATAAATATATTAATTGGTGCGTTTATTTTTATGGTCGCGCGCATCTCAACAGTGACGAATCGGAACACTCGTCAGCGATGAAATGGAAAATGGTCAGGGCGACTGGTGAGGTGCCGAGGCAAATTATGATCGATGGCTAATGGATTGTGACTGGATGCACAGCCAGAAACAGAAATGCCAACTTGCCCAACGTTTCCCCGTGCGGCCGCCACCGTGGGACTGCTACGACGAACGACGAACCTAGTACTACTGGCGTGGTTCAGCGAACCCGGCGCCGTAGAATGCGCTACCACCATGTGGTTCGCGCCGCCGTCTCTACGATATTTTGGTGATGTTTACTTTAGCGAGTTTAGATCGAGCTAGGCAAAAGATCGAACTGCATGTGATTGCTTATTAGCATTATGTGTGTTATGTAAGGAATTTTGTACCAAATATACAAATGAATTCTCTTTCCGTCAAACGTCATTGGCTCGTGGTGGCGGGATTCACGGTACGTTCAAGCGAAAATTTGTTTGATATTTAATCTACGCCCACGTTTTTTTTCCGATGGTGCATCCGAAATAAGGTGTTGTAATTGCTTTCTGAGTTTCAATGTAAAATAAACAGCATGCAGACACTTGGAGGTATAATCGTCTAGCAATACGGCCTGACCGCCCTTACGGAAATAAAAAAAAAAGGAATAATCGACTTGGTACAATAGAGACGCTCTTTGGTCGTCATTCTGATACGAAGACTGTCTAATAAGTCAATTAATTAAAAGTCCAAAAGCAAGCCTGGTGCTTTAGAGAAACTTAGGACGGGTCAGCATTAATTCAATTATCTTTTAACAAGCGGACCACACATGACATTCTTGAATTTTGATTATTATCATTTTAGAATATGTCGTGGTTTAATAATTATACTTTCATGGATGGCATTTCAAATGGAAATGTCCATATAATGCTAATTTTCTGGACCAAGTACATGTTCAATGGATGGACCAAGTACATGTTCCAAAGTCCTTTCTGCATTTTATAAGATAAATAGATGCCCGGTTATCACAATCCTTGTTTCACACATCACCAACACTGCACTTACTTGTCGCGCTTGAACTGTTGGTTAGCCTCGAAAATGCATACCGCATCGTCGGTGTAGCACTGGTCGATCGAAGGTACACGGCGGAACTTCTGATGGTACCACGGGTAAGTCTGTCGGTTAGGTTCGACGATTTTCTCTGCAAAGGAAACAAGGGCAGATTAGTTGTTTGCAAACCGCTTGTCGGCGTCCGCGTCCGACATCTGGGGGTTAGAGGGAATTATGTAATGAAATTTTCGCTTGTAGAACCATCATTCTTTTTGGTTATTTTCGTTCTTAACCAAACACAAGATCGAATGATTCGAAAAAATATGGAACCTAAAAACTTTTAGTAGCCAAGACCAGCAAGATATTCCTATCTTTTCGGCGGAGAAACAATATTTATATCCCGGTTCTTTGTGCTCACCCCGGAACCAAGTTACGGGTCCATCGATGGTTGCCTGAACGGCATTCAGGAAGCTGTCGAGCGGATTACGAGCTGGAGCCTCCGGCATTTTGATTGCTCAGCAAGTTCTATGAAAAAGAAAGGCGAATCAAGTTAGTTAACACGATATTTTAGGAGAAATTTGGAAAACATACACCAGATAACCAAAATACCGAAAAATCCGTAACGTTTTGACAGCTCGTTGTGCAGGCAAGTTGTCAAAGATCGGGTCGCTTCGTTTATTGTCATTTTGCCTCCCGGTGCAAAAGCTGAGCATTATTATGACACACGATTCGAATCTGGTACATACGGCCGTTGCTTGAGTATTGAAATCCTCCTAATATAAGCTGTTATTTAACAGCTTAACGAAATATGATCGATTTACATCAAATGAAAATTATAAGTTTCTCAATTCACAGTTGACTGTTGCCACTATTATTACTTAAGCACTCAAGTGCACAATGAACAAGAAAAAGAAGGTAAAATCGTATTATTTTTATATGGTTTTGCTATCGTATGAGAAATTGTTCTTTATTTCATTGCGATACATGATTCCTGCTCAAGCATATGCTATATTTTATCAATGTAAAACGGTTGAAAGGTAGCAAAGTAGTAGCAGCTCTAATGACTGCAGTGATAACGATACAAATGCGCTTCTATTCATTCTATATGAATCATTGTGTCCCTGTTCTACCTTCTGCAACATCTATATTCCAAATCCAAACGTATTCGCCCATCCTTTGTTCGAGGAGTTTTGACGAATTAAATACAAATTCTCTCTTGGTACTGCTACCAGTAGTCCAGTGCTGTTCGTATGGCTTATTTAAAGTTTTATCTGTTTGGTGCAAACGACCATTTGTACATTCAATATCGAGTCGAGTGATGGAGAAACATCGAAATACAACTGAAGAGAACCCAATGTCAAACCATATTGTCTACGTGCGATCGACACATTTAAATTGCTTTGCAAATTAAAGAAATACATGTAACGCTGCCTGGAAATCACAGCAAATAAAATCGTTTTAACATTCTACCCGTGCATTGGCTTCATAAGCTTAGCAGAGATTACCCTTTTTCCAATAGTATATGCACTTTCCAGCGCGTCTCTTCATCAAAGTTGCACAAACCAAGTCTGCTCTCTTTCTTTTTAAATGTTTTTATGCTTCATATTTTCTTCATTTTTCATCTTTTCTTACAATCAATAAAATTATACTTTTCTCTTAAACAATACAAAACTATGAAAGATTCCTTTTTCCTTCCCTAAACCTCACCGCTCCCTCCTGTCTCTCTTTTTCTCCCTCCATTTCAATCTCTCTCTCCTTCTTTCCCGCCGTTTGCGGGAGGCTAGGTTCGGTTGATTGCAGTCAATGAAATCTTTCACATTTATCACAAATCACCAGTAGGTTCCATCTAAAGAGACAAAGGTAGACAAAAAAAGGATCAACTCGCATCGTGTGAAGCGATTGATCCAGATGCTGACACACCGCAATTCTTCCAGAACTTGCAGCTCCGCTAAGCTAAGGGATCAACAGACAAATTCGGAAGGTTGTGACGTGTATGCTAATGGAATTCTGAGAATTCATTGCTTACATTTCTGCTGTCCGCTTTCCAATTCATGGCATACGATAAGTAGGGACACAAAAGAAGATCTCCTACGATCTCTTCCTAAAGTGAGTTCCTGTGAATCATTCTCCTTTCCTTATGCTTAAAGCCTATCAGAGAATGATCTTCGACAGTGACAGTAACCAAATTGTTCGCTCCTTTCCATCGTGGCTCCCTTTTTCTATTTTCCTTGTTCACTGGATCCTATTTCGTCCGTTTACGATACGATGGTCCTTTTTTCCCTTGCTGGTGATGTGAACCGAACGCTAATTGTCAAACTACAAACAAAAAGGATGTGTCGTTTCGCTTTCTTACGTGACTACCGTGGGCGTACGTTAAAAAACACATATACGAATGCTAATCTTACTACCGAAGGAACGATAAACTTATAAAGTCTACATCCAACGATTTATCGAGATGCCTACTCTCTCTGGGTGCCGTTGTTAGCGCGTTCGGTTAGTAAAGGGTGACAGAAACACTGTCGGTTCTGCCAGCCCCGTCTGCCCTCGGGCGGCTCACAATATTCAGAGATGCTAATATTACTCAAAAGCACGTGCTCGGTCGGGTCGGTGGGACCGGGTGCCCCAAGCGCACGTGCGCAACAAGTTAACAAGACAACGAAAAATTGCAAAAATGGGAAATTAATAATAATATCTTCTCCGCATCCGGTCTGTGCATTTGCCGATGTGTGCTTTTCTTCCGCCTGTGCCTGGATGACTCTCTCCGATTCTTTTCCATCTTTCCACCTGTTGTCACTTCCGGATATAGTTGGTGTTACAATGCCACTACGAAGGAAGAGGTAGAGATGCTCTCCAGACACAAACTCCACCGGCAGCAACAACAGCAGCTTACAGATCCATGTCGAACTGTTCCTGATGCTCGTCGTACTTTGGCGGGGAGTTTCGGGCCGGTTTCTGCTGCTTGGTCGACAGTGTCGACATTGGTTTCGTGTTCGGACTGCCGACTCCACCACGTAGCAAGTTCAGTGGCACATTGTTTGGTGGCGTGCGGGCCAACGGGGAGTTCTTCAGGTTCATCAGGAAGGCACGCTCGTACACGATGCGAGTACCTGAAGTGAGGGAGAAAAGCGGAAAGACAAATCGTTAATAAAAACCGTCAACATTTATTGAGTCGTTTAAATTGGTGTGTTGAGGGATCGCGAAAAGAGCAAAACGATCGTACACGCAGCAACCGAGCTAACCGTTTTCTATCTTCCTTTCTCGCGATCGTTTTTTCGCGGCCGACTGTGTTGGTGTGGATGTTTTGCGAAGCGGTTTCACCCGTTTCACCACCACGTTTCAGACGAGTTTGACCTTCAGAGAACCCCGAAACATTAGCGCGTATTCTCGCGTCTGCGTATCTACGAATCTTCGTGAGATGATCTGCTCGTGAGATCACAAAATTAACCTCCCACGTGGTTGCGTTTAATGCTAAGCAAGTTTCTGACCTGTCATTTGAATGCCCCAACAAGTTTTGCTGTGCAATTCTAGAACCAAATAGCTCAATCACAGCTGAATACCTACGTTGGAACGTTCGAGAAGCATCTTTCACTCTGATAAGCCCACCGACTCGCACATCTGAATCCACAAACCGAACCAAAGAGGGGCGCACAAGGAAATCTGGCCCAGAGCAGTTGTTTGCAGTTTTGCGCACTTCCAGAAGCTTTTCTACCGTTGTACCGTTGTACCTCAGCTGCCGAAAAAGCGTTCTATCGAAATGTGTACTTTACTAATAAAACAGTGTATTCGAGAAGATAGCACGGAGATATCTCGCGCACCTGTGTACATATACACGCGAATCTGGAGTTGGTAGGTGATATGGCACCTCTGTATATTGTACCTCACCAGCAACGCCTTACCCCAAAACGAGATTGGTTTTTTTTTTTGCATTTGCATATCGCACCATGTTGCTGGTGTTTGGATCGAAAATTGAGGCCATGTTTGAAAATTGGAAACGAGATTAGCACACCTCTTCGCCGTGGGGACACGGTAGGACAGTACGCAGTACGCTGGTTGATTATGCCAAAAAAGAAAACAACATTTCAACGGGGATGAGAAAACAAGCGCAGATTATAGCTGTATGATGCCAGTGCTATTAAAATATCGTAAACAAAATCTTACGATCGCGATCCTCTGACGCAATGGAATCCTTTCGAAAGATCAAGTCAACAACGTTCCTTGTCTTTACCAGTGTGGAGGGTGCGATCCGAAGGTTGCAAGAGTGGAAGAGGACCTATATTTAAACAATTCGCCTGTATGTCTGGCGAATGTAGCCATGGTAAGGTACCGAACAGTTTGACGATCAATTGTGAGTGTGTGAGTGAGTGATCGGCAGTAGCCCTTCACTATCTTGTCTGCCATTGAATCAGCTGCTTCTAAACTGAATCCAATGAGAAAGTTTAACTAGGTAAAGGTTGCTGTCCTCCACCGAGTTCTTTCTTCCTATATTGAGAGAAAACCTGAAGAAAGACAAAGTCGACGACCACGGGCTGTTTCTGCAAAGAGCAGCACGTTTGGATGATTATTTTTAACTTGCCATCACACCCGGTCGTCCGGAAGGTGCGTACCACCAACTGCAAACTGTCGGAGCCGTTTTGATGATGACTACTCGCGTTATGCAATGTCCTAAGTATTTTCTTATTTCTTCACTGCTAATGATCGCACAAGTTCCATCCAGCAAGTATTGAGGTCAAACGCGCTTAGAAGAGGGAAAGAAGTAAGAGAGAGCGCGTAGAACACACAAGATAAGATTGGCCAAAAGGACCTTGGAGCGGGTGCTGATTAGAGACCGGCAGTAGTACAATAAAACAAGCGTGTCGTCGGCTTGTGCTAACGAAAGATTAATCAAGAGCACGAGGCGGTAGAAACGTTTGCTTCCTCCGTGTGTATTCCTATGCGCTTTGTGCTCCGTTCATTGGCTTTTTCGTGGCCAGTTGATAAGAGGAAGCGTGCCCACCGACCGATCGGCACTAGCGGACAAGCGTCCAAGTTCCAGCAGAAATCAGACATGAGAGACGTGTGCAAAAATGTCCAGCTAATAGAGATTGAGAATGGAGTCTCGTTCCTATCAAATCAGTAAAAAGCGTTCACTTTTACTATCTTCCAACCCAAAATCCACTGTCTGGATTGGGACAAGTTGCTAGGGTGGGTGAGCTGTCCAATCAGTTATGGATCCTGTTCTCGGGTGTGTTGTTAGGTTTTTATTTTTGGTAGATTTAAAGCAGATCAAGATCGAATGAAAGTAGTTCCCAAGAACTTCGAAGGACGCAGTCGCTGGATATTATCAGCTTCGAAAACAACAACCAAACGCTCCATTTCAGATACCTTTCCTTTCGTACAGCATTCGGTGGGTTTATTTTTGGCCTCAACCAGTCGTAGGCGACTGGAATCCTGTCTCTAAATTGCACGAACAACTCCTCAATCTCCAGAGTCCTTTAACCGTTTCCGAAATAAATTGGACAATAATTCTAGCAAAGCAGCTCTGAGGTTGTTGCTGTTATTTAAGATAAGTTACCCCGTCAAGAGTCGCTTGTTAGTAGCCTTAAGCAACACACTCAACCGCCCATTCTTGGAAAGAAACTCTCCAGGGACGTATGGCGCTGGGAGCAGCAACACGACAGTTGGCTAAATTCTCAAACCCACTTGGGCGGAATTAAATGATTGTGGAACCGTTGGGACCTAAACGAACACGACACCAGCGACAGTCTGGGTGGGAGGAACCGGTTTCGGTAAGCTTCTGCGTGTGTATGTCACACGATTCGCAATATCCCAGTTGCCGGGTGTCGCGTCTATTGGACACCAAACGCGGAACGACCGACGAGCGGCTCTGCTGAATGCCTGCTCTGCCCAGAGTAAGAGCGGGTCTTTGTCCGCCATGTTATGGTAAATTCAAATCTGAGTCGAATACTTAATGTCCCAACGCATACTCGCACAGAATCTGCGTTTTGTGTGACTGTGGTCTCCCGAGGGGGCAAAGTGCGTCAAAAAGACGAATGAAATACGGGAAGTGTGTTCTCACCGTGATGGCTGGCCCGAGGACCAAAAATAGAACAAACTACCACCACACAAAGACGTTTCAGCTTTTTTTCTTCTGTCGTGCATATGGCACGGTAGAGTTAAAAAGAAATCACTCGAAGAGAACTTTTTTGATTAGCTCAAACAAGCTCTACGCTTTGGCGGCCAGATGTAAACTTGTGGTCTTGTTTCGTATAATCAAACGCCACACGGAAACACGTGTTTGTGTTCTTGTACTGTTGAAGGTATTTAGCACCATCTGGCAGCACGTTGTAGGCAAGATCGTGAGAGATATTCTTTGATGGGATTAAATTTCCAACTGCCGGGTAGCTTCCAACCACCGGAAAGCATTCAGATCAGACTAAGGGAGGCTGTTCTATTTTGTTAAGAGGCACGTTTCCTCCTCTCATCTGCATTATTGCGTAGTAACATTTTTGGTTGATTCGCACCACGTTGCGCGCGTGTCCGTCAGGTCGGTGCCCAATTAACCCAAAACAATAACACACACTCACTTTCCTTTTCTGGCCACCAAGAGCACACTTTCTAGCAACACAACTACACACCGTAATAGAACGAATCAAATTAAAGAACGGAGTTTGCGCACTAGAGTTGTCGCCCGATTGCGTACGTGCGTTTCAGCACGCGTAACCTTCGCATCAAAACACACTCCGTTCTGGATAATAGGAGGAGAAAGGCTAGGTGTGGGAGATATAAAGATTTGGGCCGCTTACCTCCGGGTGTGGTCGAGTAGAGGGTACCGCCGGGCGTGGAGGAGTACAGGTCCGGCAGCTCGGATGCGTCATGGATCAGTACCCGCTTGGACGGGATGGCTTGGGAGATGGTGGCACAAGCCTGACGTGCGATCGGCGATGCGGACATGTTGCTGCGTCTTTTACAGGTTGACAAGTTTTTACAACACTTTCAGCACTTGGCTTTCGCTTTTGGTATCTTTGCAGTCGGCGGACTAGATGCGTTCCTCTCGGAGGGCTGAATGTACTTTGTACTAGCAGGTAGGGTTGGTGATACTTTCTCGGTTTGTACTTCCTTGCTGGCAGTGAGGGTAGTTTCGGTTTGGGCAACGGTAGTGTACACACACACGCTTGAGGGGGTGGTAGTAGTACACGGTGTTCTGAATTGGTACAACACTGGGTAGCTGCAGTCGAGCAAATGTTGTGCTTGGCGTCGTAGCTCTTCGTTAGCGAGAAGGATACGCGCGGAACAATCTCTGAAACCGAACTAGAGCCAGAACGCGCCCTGCCAGCCCCATTTAAAGCCGTACCAAAACACAAACACCACACCAACACAGCGGCAAGGGCACAGGGCTCGTCGGTGTGTTGTTCTCTCGCACACAAAGGAGCGGTTCGCGATTTACGCTTACCTAATCGCGCTTCGGCACAGTGGGATTTTCGAATGGGATAAAGAAACACGGAAGCTTGGGATATAAAAAACATACAAAAATCTATATATTTCAGAAAGAGAAGGTAATAAACTGCGTGATAATGGCTGAAAAATGATTGGAGAAGACAAACTAATTGAAAACAGTGGTAAAAGAGACAGAAGAGCCACGAAGACGAGCAACAGATGAAGCTTATGGTAGTTGAATTTTAACTAAAAAAATTGTATCGCAAAATCGTACAAAACATTGAAGAGTTTGTTCATTTGAACTCTAAATCAAACAGATTGAAAAACTCCGAAAACATTTAATTTTTTCCTGTAAGGCAAACCTACTCCCATAGTCCATCACTTTCCCATACCGCGCACCGTCGGTTCTTATCCATGCATCATCCCCTACATTGCTAACCAACCCCGTTTTACGCTTATACAGAGCTACGCAGCAGCAACGTTCCGTGCGTATTGGTGTGCGTTGCGCTTCAAGTTGCGCCGGGCCACTTCTCTTATCATGCCACCCCGCCTGATTGCCACCCTGAAAGGGGAGGTAAAGGAGGTGTGTTGGTTCTTTCGGGACAGAGGAAAGAAACTGTGGAGCATTTTTAAAGAACTTCTTGCCCTAAACAAGGAAGAACATATTGAATAATCCAGAACTCTGTAGTGCTACGGTTCGATTTTGTGAAACTGATTCATTTTGTAGCTTTGAGTGTGATCGGTTTCTCCTTTTACATCTTATTTTGGAAAGAGAACCCCCTTTTTATGCAATTGAAAAGCTTTGTATAGCAAAAGTGCGTAGAATAAAGTACGTTTAAGCGCTTCGTTCGTCGGTTTTCGTATGTTTTCACGAAAAAATGCATTTGCCGGTAAAATAAACCAACCAAACGCCGGCAACAGCTCCGCGCTATGTGCTGCGCGGTACCTACCTACACACACACACGTTCCCTCCGGGTCCCGAATGCCGATTTTGCTACGACGCAGTTTCTCAAAACAATTTCCACTCCACCATGCGCACCCTGCTGTTTTCTTTTCCCCGTCAACTCACCCTTTTTTGCCTCTCAATCGCAGATGGAGGCGCTCCGGGAACAGGCCGCCCTACTCAGCCACCACCGACTCACCACCAGCTCGTCGTCTTAAGGGTTTGATGGTGCTGGCGTTGTGTGCGTACGATACACACGGGTTGAAGCGCTTGTGGAACCGGCTTTTTGTGGGTAGGGTACGGGGTAACCGGGTGGTTTACGTGTTTTTTTTTTGTTAGTGGATGGGCACGAATTTGATGTGGCCTTCAAAATAATAGCATGCCGGTGTGAGCTGAACCGGGGTTTTTGTGGGGAGAAATAGTGTGAAAAGCGTTTGGGTAATTTATTAGCCAAAAGACACGCTTCCATTTCCTGCACAGTTTTCCACCGCTTTTCTTCGATGGAGATAGTGGCTTGTTTTAGTGTAAAATACATAGCAAATCGTTTTTTTTCTTCTCTTTGTTGCTTTGCTTTGCGTTTGTGTTGGTGGAAGTAACGTGAAGCCAAACGCACAAACGAAGACGGTGTGCGTGCTGTCGTGCCCGTCATCCATCCATGAGCAGCATATTAGGCAGCCACTGTGT
The DNA here is from genome assembly GCA_000349105.1 of Anopheles epiroticus. Classification (NCBI taxonomy): domain Eukaryota; kingdom Metazoa; phylum Arthropoda; class Insecta; order Diptera; family Culicidae; genus Anopheles; species Anopheles epiroticus. Next base: position 180,220 of record KB671820.1, on the reverse strand, counting down.
CGGTCCTGCCCGCCCCGAAATGCTATTATGTTTACTGTTCTCTCATGCTACCTACCGCCTTCCCTATTCTCTTCATTGCCGGTGCAATCATAAAAATTTGGACATGTGTTTTTCTTTATCCAGCAAAGCAAAAAAAAGTCTACATCGAAATAGTTTGGCTCAGTGCAGAGCGCGAAGCCCTTCTTCCAGATGCCGCATTCTATTTACGGTCTTCTCCCGGACGGTTATCGGGCGACTGTTTGTTTGGGAAGGCAGCTGTAATGGCACGGTTCCAGAGCGGCGAATTTTCCTAACCCGTCTATTTTGGAAACCGTTTTTGGACGTCTGGTGCGTCTGTCTAGCAAGGCGTGCACGCGCCACGAAGAATTGGGTTTTGTTTTACAAATAAAAAGAAAATATTGAACTTACCGTGGAACCGGGTCGACACACAGTCTAAAGTGCGCTACACTCGCAGCAAGCAGACCAATTTCCACGCTCGCACCTGCTGCGTAGTACTTAAGTTCAAATAGAACGTTTAAACAAATCGAAACGCGTTCTGCGACAAAATAATGCTTTCTACGACTTGAGTTTCATGCAAAACCCCTTTAGTGTGATCCTAAAGCGGAAGATCAGTTCCTCATCGGTGGATTTGTCGCAGTAGAGATCGTGATATGAAAAGAATTATGTTAATTGTCTTGTACGCACGACTCTCGCACGTTTTGTTATGGTCGTTTTGCTCCGCCTGAGAAGAAGCTTCCTAACGCTGCCTCTTCGTTACTTAATGGGGCCAAAATTAAACGCTTCCTCGGCCTATTCCTTCCTCCAAAGACCTCCCATTGCCCTTGGACGTTTGCTTCAAGTCGGTATTTTGCGGTATCTTCTTCTCTTTTACCTTTTCATTTCAAGCGAAGGCACGGCATGGCGAAAATGAAAATGAAACGCTGAAGACACGCTGAACACACCGAGATGAAGACAAAATGTTTTGAATGGTGGCTCTGGAGCCCTTCGGATGGGCGGTTTGGCGTGCGTGTGTACGCTTGGAGGTGTGTATCATGTTCACAAACACCAGCAACTGCGAACCGGTTTGGCCGTAATGTACATACATTGCGTGCTCGAGCTCTTTAGTCATCTTAGGACGTTCTGGAATGGCCCTCCAGTGTAGGAGAAAATCTATTCAAAAGAAAAGCACAAACTTTTGAGTGAGTTCTGCAGACCGATACTCTATGCTTCGATGGGTGGGTGGGTGTTTGTTCAGTCGCAATGCATGGTCGCGGTACACACGATCTTCGATGCGCAATTTGTTGTTTAGACTGGCTCGTTCTAGCGCAACTAGAACAACAACGCGCAGCACCAGCTGGCGATCGGATGTTTCGCATATTTTGCTGCAAAATTGTTGGGTCGATCAAGTTGCGGGGGTGTGGATAACGAAGCATTATGTCCGGTCTGGTGTTGTTGTTGTTTTCATGCTTGTGGGGCACGATCCTGGTGGTAAGAGATTGAGCATCTGGCTTAACAGGGTGGCTCGAGGAAGAGTTGGCAATAGACTAATAAGTTGACTAATGAGTTGTAAAATATGATCAGTATGATCGATTCTAGCCTGGAGTTCGGCCGTTTAGAAGGTGGAGGTGTTTCTTCGATTTGTACGCCAGACAAGTTGTCCACCCTGTCGGCGGACAACCCATGGCAAGATAATTCTATGCAAAAAGGCCAACCACGCCACGCCTTGTCTGCCGATGCTGGCGGGGGGAGTTTCGCCGCATATCGCCCTGCCCGACCACAGCCAGGAAGAAACAATTGCGCTTTATTTAGCAAACCACACGTATCTGCCCCCGACGTTCGACACTTTGACGAGCACGACAGCCCGTTCCGAGCGGCAAAGAAAACCAAGAGTGGAGGCAAGATTCCAGACTCCGATTCCATGATGACGCACAATCCCGCTAGCGAAGGCCTTCTCCCATAGGGCACGATCCTCACGATGCAAAACTGCACGAAATGGGCGATGGGGAGTCTCTGTTTGTGTTGATTATGGGCACCCAGTATTTTTTGTAGTACTGGGCAGTGCCTTCGTAGTACTGGGCAGTGCCTTCGAGAGCACTATATTATCAGACACAAGCAATAGCTAGCCGGCAACGCGTGTACAGACAACGGACGCGTCCTAGAGTTTTTGCGCTTCTTCTACTGCGTCTGTAATTGGCCCGTACCGATGGTGGTGTCAGCACTCTAATCTTTCACCCTTACTGCAAAACCGCCCCAAACCGGTGTGCCGGTGGGTTGAGAAATAAAAATGAAATCTTCCTTTCGCGTGTTTCATATTTGCTTCCCTTCGCCTTTCTGTTTGTGTTATTCGGGTCCCCATGGCATGAGGGTTACAACAACACGAACAGGGCCAGCGTTTTGTTAACAAACTACACCTGGAAGATGTCTTATCGCGTGTGATAAGGAACCACTCGGCGGAAAGGTGACTAGGTGGTATAGGAGCGTTAGGTAGCGCTAACTTCTGGTGATTACTTCTGGGACCATGCATATGACGTGCCCCAGTACAAAGACACACGCGCGGAATCGGATGAATTGGGCAGCAATAAATTGTTATTTTTACTAAAGCCCAAGAGATTTTCGTTTGCAAAATCATTCAAACGATAGCGGAGGATATTTCCCTTTTTTCCGACTCGGACGAGGCTCAAGTTTGCAAACTCTGCAAGGTCATCATGGCTTACGGATTGATTCATCCAGCAAGCTCGTTTTGTAGGGAGATTGTGAAAAGCGAATTATCACCGGCAGTCTGGGTCGATAGCGTGAACCAGTTAATCGTGGTGTTGGTACGTCTGTGATGGAGAGGGTCTTAATCTCTTCGGTCTGTGTATTATGGTTGATAGGACAATATATCACGAGCAATCAGCGCCTCTAATCGATACAGATTAACCCGCTCCCTTTTCTCCTGGTACTTCGAGACACGCTTCAACGCTTTGCCTTGTTTAGTAATTAAAAGTGGAAGTCCAACGTATGAAGGTGTATCACGACGCATCAAAGGATTAGACTTGACTTCAGAAATGATTGTCTAGTTGGTTCAAACTGGATCTTTAACAAGCTCTTTTCAAGTGAGCACTATCATCAGAATGCTCTGGGATTAGCGTAGACCCACAATTAATCTTATATTACGGCGGCATTTTCTTTGACTTTGAACAGAAAATTGCTAACCCAATAAAACATATTCTAGACGTGTTGTGTGTGCATTATGATAGCGATTTCTTACGTCATTAGTGCGAACCTATGCTGACGACCTACTAACGATCATCCGGGGAATCATTTTCGAATGTCCTACAACGAAGTGCGTAAACGAACCGTTGTTTTGTCATACTAATCCCTCTAGTAGATTCGAACTTTTCGCACAGTAGAGACATCCGATTTACACGTTTTGACGAGACAGCTATTAAAAAGGGCAATCCGTTGGATTGCGTCAGTCCGAAAGTGCCTTTGGCAGATAACTTGATCGCGTTGATGTCACTGCAGCAACGAAGGAAGGGTTGTAGTTACCGGTAGTAGTAAACACCTTCGTAACAAGTGACATCGTAGCATGCTACGAAGTGTAAATAACGCGAGAGAAAGTCAGACTATACAGAGAAGAAATGTGTGTGAGGGAGAGCGAGAAAGAACTCTCACGAGATAATCTGTGATTGAAGGGAAGGAAAACACTCGGATGACAGCCAACGGGGCGCTGTTTTCGTTTGTCACTGATTAGTTGACGGAGGTTGATGGCGTTGTTTGTTCTTGTGCTTCTTGTATCTATCGGAACCAATTTCGTCATGGTCATTACAGGGAGCAGGTCAACATTTCTAGTGCTTGCAAAACAACATTTCAATAAGTGTGTTGCAATTATCGATTGGTTGTATCGATATTGTGTTGGACATATTATAGACTTTGTTTATTTGATATTTTGATGTCGATCCTGTAGATCTAATTGACAGATCTACTGTCAAAAGTACTATTCATTTAAGGCTTTATTCTTGCTGATGCTATTAACGTTTAGCGCTGATGTAATAGCAACTTTTACTTGGGGTTGCTTCATGAAAAAAGGCCACAAAATGAAAGAGTGTCACAGAGATAGCGACCAGAAATAACAGCAAAATATGCTTTCCCAGTGGTTGGTTTATCTTTCTACAGCGGTCTGGAGAATGCTTCAAACATTCAGTGACTGAAACCGGTTTCATCCCCCATTCACGACCCCATGTTTGAAGGGCTCTTTCCCACAAACAGTCGGACATTATTTTGGGTACTGCGTTGTTCAGCCGAAACGAACGAAGGTCAACGATGAAGGGCATAGCTTTTTTTTGAAACGGTCCGAGCCGAGCCTCCAAGACGAATGCATGTTTATGCAACGTTGCAGCAGCATAACCGAAAACTGCATTTCATGCCAATCTTCCCATTATGGCCATCGCCATGGTCCGACGAGCATAAACAAATAGTCCCCGCAAAAACAACGATTTCGAGCTTCTCGTCTCCCGCTTGGAATATTTTTGTATTTTTAAATACCGCTGCGTGCAAAAGAGGGAAAGCGAGCACGTGTAATCGAATACTCGCGAAATGTTGGGTTGGTTTCTGTGGTGTGGCCATTACACACTTCCTCGTTATATTTCATTCGATTGAGGCGGTTTCTGCCGGCTTGCGGCTGGTGCATTGAACTTGAACGCGCACGCAAATAACTTCCTCCTAGGAGCAGGCCACCACCCGGTGGTTGGAGTTTACTTCTATTTACATTACGCACAAACTCATAAAGCTCGCACGATCGCAATCATTTTCTTGCGGATGGTACCGCGAGAAGGCAAGGGCATAATAATATTTTATCTACATCTTCACACGTTGTATTATATGCGTTTTATTTCATGTGCGCTATTTGCAACATTGCGGCAGAGGCTGGCAGAGTCCATTTGCGCGGTGCGTTATAAATCATGATCGCTTTAGTGCGGTTGCGTTGTGAGGTTTTATGGACTCGAGCGAGTGTTTTAGTGGTGCTTCAATTAAACTTTGCTTAAGAGGTTCTAGACACACACTCTAAATGAATGCACTCACTATTCGCTCCGTCTTATTTGTTGTTATAGCTTCTCTCGGCTCAAAACATAAGGCAAGCCCTTGTTTACCGGCGTGACTCACGCGGTTGATAAGAATAATCTCTCTTTTTGGCTGAGGGCAGGTAAACACAAACAACCATCCAGAAGCTCAGTACAACGTGTTCGTTTTCCACCGAGTGGAAAGTTACTCAGGTAATTCCGGTTGGAGGAGCTCCAGGCTTAGCCTCATTGCATCACCACCAAACAATTCGATCATTCGATCAGCTCTTTGCAGATGAAATTCCTCACGTCTGTGTACATAGTTCTGGGAAAGGAAAAGGATAATAAACTCACAACAATGCAACACCTTTGTACACACTAGAGGTGTTCTAAGCCACATCGTCCATGAGAAAGGTTTTTGCACGGTTAATCATCAAGAATGCCGCTTTGTTGCAGGAGTCGGACGAGGTTAAATGAGCTGATTATGGATTACTCATTGCTTTAACAGCTGTTTGTTGAACGTGACAAAGTAGATCGGTTTATCTAGGGACATATAGCCGACGCTCTGGATGATTCATCATACCGAGTCTCAGATTAGGAAGGAGCTCCAAAAGACATTTACATCCAATTTTATGGCGAACTCTATGACCCAAGCAATTGCTTGAAACAATCAGCGCTACAGACATATTTTATAGGGTGGAAGCGACTGGCTTTACGGACTTTCCCATTCCTATGCCCATATATTGGCACAAGTGTTCAATTTCAACACACCAGAACCGATGAATGAAGGAAGACGGCAAGAAAAGGCGATCTATGCAAAGCAGCGAATCCGGAATGTAGATACCACGGTAACGGTATTGACATGTCGGTACGCCGTCCATCTCATTTCCATGCCGCTTGAATAGGAATTCGCGTCCGATAACACACTCGTCCGTGTCAGACACCTTTGCCCGCCACACAGCGTGATGATTAGAAAACTGCGACTTCACCTTGAAGTGGTTCCTCCCGTCTTTCATTTATCTCCCCGTTTTTTCGGGGAGGAAGTTCGAAGATCTTGCAAATGTATTCATCGCACATTGCCTTTCGCCTCAAGGACACGAACTGCTAAAAGCGAGGAAGAAGTCGTGGTTGTCGGATGGTTTGCGGAAAGGAATAATTAAGTGCCCGTTTTGTGATCAACCCACACACAGATGTTTGTCGTTTTTACGAAACAAATTTAGTAAACAGAACAGTCTGTGCCTTCGTTTCGGCAACGATCGTCACGGATTGCATCAGCCACAACGAGAAGATGGCGCTTGCTAGGTAGTATTCCGTCAGCGCGGTGTACGTGATAAACGGATCGTATGTGCTAAGACCATTCGGACGCCCATCTGTCAACGAACTTCAACCTCTCCCAACTGACAACCTGAACCACGTGGTTTTATCTCGCTGCACACATACCACGATCGGCGAAGTTTTTATCAATCGTCACACATCGCCTTATCTACGCGCTACCTGTGTGCGCTTCCTGTATGCCACATGCAGCCAACCTTCCTGTAGGGGATGGAAATTTTCTCTAAAACAATCTTTCCCACGGCTCGAGGTCACTATGTCTATGTTTACTACAGTCGCTTGTGCCAAACGCCACGTTCGCCACTCGATGTGTTAGATCGGTCGGGGGTATGGGTAGAAGAGGGAAGGGTGTATCTTAACGAGTACGGCTGACCATCGCCTACTGAGAACAGCGAAGCTTCACTGAAATTAGGTCAAATTTTAGCTTGCTATGACTAGGCGCGGTGAAGGGTTCGCTTAGTGCACGATACTAACTGGTGATGGACATTCACCCTTCGTTTGTTGGCTCGCTACCTTTTGACAACTATAGATATGAATTATGCTGCATCGAATTGCGTACCTTGCTACTAATAGCGGTTATTATTAGCCTACACTGAACACGTGTCAGCGTGAGGTGAGCGGGATTGAAAGCTGTCAGACCACTAAAAACCATCAAATTAGCTACTACCCAAACCCTGCAGAGCCGGGTGGTTCCGTGGTCATTGGACGTTGGAATGGCAGTGTTGTAGTTGTTGTTGTTTTTGGTGGTGGTGGCAGTAAAAATGGGTTTCTATTTTGGGGTGTGTACCGATAAAAAAACACACATCACGAATGGTAGTTTACGCGCGGCAATATGCGTTTTTCTCACCCAAGAAATGGCAACACGTGGTGGCGGGTGGCCTGGTGGCATTCCGGAAGAGTGTGTGATCTCGCTGGCATTATTTTGTTGCAGATCAGCGCAGACTGTTTTGTGGGGATAGGCATGCCTTCTCGCGTGCAGTTTTGCCTCTTCGCACTTCTTCCCGCGATAACACAAACCGTCTGATGCAATATTACTGACACCGTTGTTATCGGTTCGGGTTCGCAGCCATTTGTCAGCGCGACATCTCATCGTGCGAGCAAAAACAAACGAAATCCGGTTTTATCGCATGATAGATCTGGGTGTTGTTTACTCCCATACATCCCGGGCGGCAGAAAGGAAGCGGAGGGTGGGTGGTTTAGATGTTTTGTACGTGCCCTTTAGCGTGTGTACTATCCGCTTCCGATGTTGCGAGTCGCCCGTAAATGCGTTTTCGTTAATTCTTGTTTACGGTAGACGCGAAGGAAAACAAATCCCAAATACCAACGGGCTACGGGGTGGAAATAGTTCAAAAACACCTCATTTTGTGCCTCGGGTGCATTCGGGTGAGTTGTTAGAAAATAAAAACGACAAGGTCAGTTACGACGGAACCGATCCGTATCAGGCACGGTAGTGTTGTTTTGTCAACTTATCGGAAAGTAGTAGACCAGGTAACACAATGTCTTGTTGTTTGCTGCACCGGTTGGAACTGGATTGCGAGAAACTGTTCGGTCGCATTGATGGGCAAATCTTATCGCCTTAAAAGGATTGAACTCTGCACAGCTAGGTACGTGGATGCGTATAAAATATCATCCAGGCGGTATAATGCCTCATTTCCTGATCGTAAATCATCGGCGATGGGCTGCACTATACATTATCGTTAATTGAGCTGCTACTAAGCAAACTTTAACCTTTGTTCGGTTCGGGTACGCGGAGGGAGGAAACAAAAACGACCAAACCATTGCTTGGCGCACAAAGCGCTCGAAAGATAGTAGTAACTTCACCCGACTCCAAGACGCCGATGCGTTACAACGACGCATTGCAAATGGCAGGGGACACTTTTCACTCCCAAATGCCGGTCACGAACGGCGGGGCATTGAGCGGGCGATATCGTGGGTGCGCAAGTATTAAACTCATACTCATTTATTTTCTGTTCTTACATTCTTTGTTGTAAGTGCCAGCTGACTTCAGGAAGTTGACAGCTACGCGGAGTTGCTTCACCAAACAGAAGAATTCAAGTGCTGGGCGCAAAGGCTTTAGAACAGCCGTGGAATAAATTTGAATAATTACCTTAAGAAATGGGGGGCGCAAGAGAGAGAGAGAGAGAGATACATTTGAAGAGCTGTCGTTGGATTGGGTTACAGGGAGTACAGTGGATCGGAGTTATAGATCTTGTCTTGGTTTGGAAATAGATCCAGCTGGTCAGATTAAGATACATGAGTATTCTGACGTTACGTTAGACGTGCGAAGGCGTGAAATGTGTTCAAGAAAGTACAGAGAAAGACACATTCGTGCTAGAAGGCTCGCTCTCTGTTTACAAACTGAATCAAGTGCCTTCTCGGGGCCACTAATCAGTTCGCAAACGTTTGTCTGCTGTCTTTCCCCCCTTTTATTTAATCTGATCGACGAGCATACATTGTGGGAAGTAGCAAGTTTCAGTTCGAGCTGGTTCTCTTCTATCTTAATTGCCGTTCCCCGGCCTGGTGGCTAGACTCTACAGACCGTTCCGGCATGCCGGCAGGTCTCCGTCGCTTCCGTCAAGCTCTCTTGGCAACTGTGCTTGTGTGTTTGCGCTGAGTACCCAGAGTCAGTAGGAAGCAATAAATATTTTGCTTCCAACGTTAGGGATTCTAATATTTGAGGCGAATGTTATTGTTCAAACAACGTTCATCTTTCAGTAAACCTCCTCACCAACGAACCGGGGACGAGGAACCATTTTCAGGAATTATAGTTAAGTAAACAGCTTCCATCCATTACGTTTCGTGAGCGAGATTATGATCCGTACGGGGAAGTGGCCGGCCGGGTGTACTGTTACGGGGTGAATTCAACCGGAACGTCACAGGCAATGCATTGCTAGTATGGCAGCAAGCCAGACGAGAATGACACTGTTCGAACAAAACACACTTACTACTGCTGTATGTTCTTTCCTCTGGAGCAAATGCAAGCCAGTCTGGGCATCTCGCATGAACTCCAAACACATCTTTCCCTTAAACAGCTCAGGGCAGTAAAATGCACGCTTCCCCAAACATTGGCCCATTGGAATCACGTGTTTACAGCGTTGCATCAAGTGTGACTCGTCGGAGCTCCAATCGCATGGGTGTGCGATTTTGCGTCGCAAAAGTCCGTAAAAAGCTGCAGTCAAAATACGATCCCATGCCGCACATGTCCAAGCGGCCCAGAAGAAAGGTGAGAAGCAAAAGGGCGAGAATAAGAGGCTTTTATCACCTAGGACAGTGGGGCGCGCATGGGGATGATGAAATTTCAGCCCAGTGAGTCGGCAGATGTTTGCAAACCCGTGGGTTAGAAAAGCTCACCTTGCCGCGTGCCGTGCCGGTGGCTTCTTGCATGACTGAACTGACTGGGCAAAACGGTGGTACTTCTTGTTTCTGACGTCGTTTCGGGATGGCCTATCAGTTCTGCTGTAACCCAATTCGAAGGTCAATCGAATCTGGTACTAGCGTGGTCTGTTTTTGTTGGGATCTTTTCGTTCCTCTCTTTCTCCTTGCGTGGAAGTGATAACCTGAGCCTGAGAGAAGGCTGAAGCGCAGTTTGTAGATCTGGATCACACGATCTGACTGCCAGTTGGGAAAGGCATTCCAAAGTACGCTGCTCAGGATGATTGGATCGTGACAGGTTGTAAATAGAGGAAAAACAGGAGACTTCTCTGTTCAGAAGATCATTTAATCTTCTGATGTGTTCGCAAAATAAGTCTAGAGACAAGAGCGCTTAGCTGATTCAAGATGTAAATTGAATTGTGCTAACCGAGATCAGTTGAACAGGAAAGAACTGTCTCGCAAACTCCAAAGAAGCTATTAGCACGTCGTATTCTAGATTCGTGAGTAAACGATCAGTTACGCACCACTTGCACTTGGAAGCTGATAAGTGGCAGCAGTGTACTCGGTTCCTCTTATCTTATCAGAATGTCAACGTTCACTAGCCATCGTAATTGTTGTCCCGTTGTTTGTAGGGCGTTTCTTTTTATAGTAGGGCTTGTCATTATTATGTAAGACTTGGCCGATCCCCTCGCAGGTACACTTGTGTTTTGTGTTGTTGTTCCTGGGGATAAATGATAGTAACGGTATGTGAGTAACTCCTAATCTACCTTTAGAAGTTTTTATCAGGCCTCCGTTCGGAAATGTCGCAGTTGTGCGTCTCCCGAACCAAAAATAACAACATTACCAAAAATCGAATCGTTAACCTTGAGGTGGGGTTTGTAATTGAATACCAAATTCGCCTGTGGTCCACCTTGCTGCTCGCTCGGCAGGTTGCAGCAATGTTAAACGACCTTTCGAAAGTATTCAATTAAAACGTTGGAAACGGTAGCGCTTTTCACCATTCTCGTTCTCGAGCACCGAAGTGTTCGCAAACCAAAAACGGTCCACCGGTCCGGCTTCCTTGACCTATATATTGGTGTGGTCAACAACACCATTCCCAAGCGCCGGATGGGTGCTAGCAGATCCTTCCTTCTCTCTTTTGGCAAGATCGAATTACAACCAATTGAGTATCGTTTCATTGAAAAATATCCCAAAGGTTAGGCTATTTTTAGTTTTTTAGAGCGGGAGAATACTTTTTTTATGTACAAACCGAAGATCACACGTTCTTCTTCGATCTATCTTTGGTGTGGTGTGGTTTAGTTAGTGCACTGTGTGATAGAAACAGTGCGCCTCGATTTTTGATCACACTCCTGCAGCAAGCTGCTCTAGACTACTCGTCTTCATCAGAGAGCTACTTGGATGCCAACTGCCGTCGCAGACTAATCGTGTGCATCTTCTTACCTCACGGTGGACGGTCAGATCGAGTAATCGCACGATCGCAGGACGCAGTGACGCCGAAGCGTTCATTCCTAATCGGATGATATAATTATCGGTAGGCTGTTTGTTTACTAGAACCGCTCTTAGTGCGCAGCGAAACAAACAACACATTGTTAAGCGCCAGGCGTGTACTCATCACGTCACCTTGCGCTGCGCTGGCCACGATTCAACCCCCTGCTGGGAGGAAAGGGTAAGTGACTACGGGCCTGGTTGGCTTTTATATTTCTCTCCATTCCGTTGTTTATTGCCTTCCCTCTTCACACTGTTGTTTACGTGCACCGTCCAGCGGCATTGCCTGTGCCGGCCACGACGACTCTCGCCGTGGGGGCACGGCACTTATTAGCAAGCTTAGCCGTGCCGAGTTTAGCATATGGGCACGATCCGTTTCAGGTTGCCGTTGTTACCCCTGGACAGGAAATGAACTGAGTGGGAGAGAGAGGAGGGGAGAGGGTGTGCTATTTTTGTCCCCCGGGGGGACGTATTAAGACGTTGCTAGAATTAATACATAAAGCCAGAGATTAATCCAGTTTGGTGGAAGAAGGAAGTAAACAACTTCGGCGTGTAAGTGTGAAGCTAATGAGTCATTTCTGAGTGATTCCAAGTGCTTGGGTCGTAGAGGATAAAGTTTCAATGCGTATATTCTCCCGTTTTCTCAATATATTTGTATTCCCATAGCCATTCGCACACTCGAAGCGAGTTGTTTGTTTGTTGAAGATGGCCAGGAAACACAAGTACACGGGACATACACGTGAGGGAATAATATTGTTGTGCGACGATTGGCATAAACAACATTCCTGTCATCCGATCGCATCGGATCGTTTGTCCCGGGGAGTTGTGTGCAACTTGGAGTTGGAGTTGGTGGTCAGCCAGGTCCAGCCAGGCCCATGACTGACGATCATATTTCACTGTCAATGCCGAGGCAATCACACGATGCGAGGGAGCGGAGTCAATCACTGATAATGGCGCTGTTGACTTACGGGATTAAAATATCACCGGTTAGGAGAAGTACAATTAGAACGGTGACAGATTCTACATGGTGAAAAAGGGTTGTTACAAATTCGCGCTCATAAATTTTGCACACAATGTGTTACATGCTTAAAAACGGAACAAAACTGCGTCATTGAAAGGGAAAGTAACGCTCCCTCTAGGAGTGTACAGTGCTACTGACTTATGCACGAGCTGCACGAGCTTAATGTTGATCATGCGCTAAACAAACGCTACCGCCTTGCCAATAATGTGCCGATGTTAACAATTTATCGTCTTGCTGCTGTCTCAGTGGCGCATGTTCAAACAAGCCGTCTAGACACCCGCTGCCCGAAACCGGTCCAGTGTTTAGCGGCGAGTAGCTGCCCGCGATGATCACGGTCCTTGCCGCCTTCGGAACTAAGCCAGATATGTTGGTCGAGGCACCGCTAACGGTATTCCGAGTGTGGGGTAGCTTTGTGTCGGACGGGACCTGCTACCGAGGAGCGAAAAAGGAGGAGGAAAATGGAATCAATTTCCATTTGAATTGTGCTATTTCACAATGGAGCAGGATTTTTGCATGTGTTTTGTGGGTGTTCCAATCAATGTTCGAGGCATAGAAATCCAGTAGTTCCGACTGTTTGACTGATGTTTTTAAACGAGAATGGAGGTCTTGATTCTGGTTCAGCAAGTAGAGATAGGAATGTGGTCATTTTTACATTTTAATTTCCTTAACTCCTTTTAATGATGATTTTGAATTGAAAAAACTTATTAGAAAAAGCGTCATCTTTTGTTTGTTCTTATGAAGGAAAACAAATATTTTTTTTAGACAAATACCTTTGCATTATAGCAAAAGTCGCTCTAAACGACTCAAATCGAATAGAACGAATCATGCGTTCGCCCTTCCAACGGCTCCTATGAAACCTTTCGGAGAATATTCAAATTTATGTCAGTTCTGTTCTTTTCTACTTTCTCGCATAGATGACGCTAGCATCGCATGCTTGGTTGCCCCTGGTGGTATGCAATTGGCAATACAACACTCATACCCAGCTAACGACCTTAATATAACAGAAATTCAGTTGTAAACAAGGAAAAACAGTTAGAACTCCCTTATACTTATTCAGTTCGCTAGAAAGTCTGTACACGTTGGCCTTAATGAGCAAGGTAATTCATGTAGTGCTCACATGCAAAAGCAAATTACCAATAGTAAAGTGTATCTGTTATCGATCATTTATTCTTCAACACATTCGCCGATGCTGGTATCTCGCCAAATCATATCCTAACATGCTCTCCTTCCCCCTCTCTCTTTCTCGCTAGTAAAACTCGTATGCCGCTAACGGAAGCTCTGGATGCATTTGTTGAACGGTGGTCGCTTGAAACGTTGTGCCACCGTGCAAGGGCGCCATAGACGATCCTTTGGCGTAATTACTCCCAAACCGGTAATTATCACCGGCAGCATAGGCATAGTGTACCGCTTCTTGGTTGGGCGTCGTCGCTCCTGCTATCGATGTAGAGTTCATGTAGCTGCAACTGCTAGCACTGTACGTTTGATCTGCGAAGGTCGGGTTGCTACTGTGGCTACTGGGCGGTGTGGTGTGATCCGACGAGTGATAACCATAATTGACGGATGACTCGTTTGTAAGATGGTTGTAATTAACCTGTTTACTGCTGGGTGGCACCACCGCAGGATGAATGCTGTTGTTGTTAACAATACTACTGCTGTTATTGTTATTAATACTGTTACTAAAGTAGGTCGCAGTCCCTCGGAAGGAGGTGTAGGAAGCTGGTTTTTTGTAATGGTTTTGATCACATTCGTACTGTCGCGATCGTGACATACTGAGGGAGGTGTCTGCATGTGTGCCCTTTCCTGAGCTAACCTCCTTCTTAATGTATCTGAGGATGTCCTTCGAGGCGCTCTCGTCATGGGAAAGATTACTGTAGCCCGAGTCACTACCAAAGTACTTGCCGAGATGAAGATCAGAAGCTGCCGGTGTGCTACAACTTTCATTCGTGGACGGTGCGTAGGAGCAGGACTGGTTGGAATACGTTCCAGAGACTGGATCTCCACCGTTCGTGCCAAATATGTATTCTGCGCTGATTTGGTTACACTTCTTGTAAATAGCGCCACTGCCGAGATCGAGCAGGGTGGTCGGAGTCGTGGTAGCCATTTGATTCCCTATGGCAGGCGCACTTCCAGTACTACTGCTCTGGTGTTGATGCTGTTGCTGTCGTAGGGGCTGATCAAGCTGGAATATTTCCTCAGGATGGAAACACTCGTTCATTAAGCTGGCAGCGCAAGATCCATTAGCAGAACTGTCTGCTGTATCGTAGCCAGAGGGCGGTGTGAAGGATTCCACGTTCGGTTCATACGGTTGCCAATTGTTGCCGGAATGATGATGGGTCTGGAGGGATGCTTGATGGTTAGACGGTTCAAAAAATACACCAGCGCCAGGTTCTTCAGACTGTCTTGTAAGAGAGGAGGGCAAGGTGTTAACGCCAAGCTTTGTCCTACAAACGCAAGGTGTCCTTGTGCACGTGACACACTTGGAAGAATCTTCTGAAAACGTGAGCATTGTTTAGTAATGTGAATTAACGTTCCAGGTACAAGATGTTTACCATAGCTTGGATCAGGGATCAATGGAGGAGGCTGCAGAATTTCAGGTCCCGTACTACCATGTGCCTTGCTGGATGCCTTCAAGGACATAAGCTGCAAGCGGAGGGAGTACAAAAGGCCTTTAGAATAACAAGTAAAAAGCTAATGAACTGGTCTTTTCTACCTTATTTCCCAGCGCCGCATCTCTCAGCAACAGTACGGACAGCTTCTTGCTCTTGGCCGCCGCCCCTTTCGTCGTCCCGTTCCCCGTCGCTCCTATCATCTTTCTCGTTTCTCCGGACGTCTTCGATTCTGGCTTCGGATGGTCATGGTTACCCTTCGCCTGAAAGAAGATGGCTTTCTCCGTGTGTCGCCAGTAGTGCGTGACGGGATAGCCACAATGACCGCGACACGGTAACACCTCCAGCCGACCCACCTTGCAGTGGCGATTGGGACAGGCTCGTCCCTGCTGCTTCCGGCGTGCCTTATCACAGATGGCAGGCCGCAGGTTGATTTGACCCCCGTTCGGTAGCTTACAACGGGCAGTACAGATTAGCACTCCGAGGCAGCTTTTCTTGAGGATGCTTACATTGTGGTTGTTGGTGTTGCGCATCGCCCAGCCCGAGATGTGCTTGCGTGCGTGATCGTCCGTCGGATGGTACACGTGCCGCACGTGCCCGTCGGCCCATTCGTTGAACTTCTCGTACGCCAGTTCCTGCATGAAGGGAATGTGTGCATCGTTGATGTCCCATTCGCCGGCCATTTTAATCTAACGAATGTTGAATTGAAACAGCATATAAATAACTGAGAAACACGTATGATTTCTTGTGCATATGGTATATTGAACAATCTTTAAATTTTATACACGTTATATTTTCTCTACTACAATTTATTTCCACTTTGTAAAAGATATAAAAACAGGGCTAACTAAAAATGTAACAAAAATTGTAAAACGCGAAAGTTAAGGTTTTTTCGGTCACTTTCAGTCCTAGATTAATCATCGCTGCAATGTTTTGTCTAAATTGGTAAATGGAAAGAGTAAAATCTATCATAAATTTTGTGTTGCAGCAGTGGACTGTTACATTTGTATTGCCGTCTTTAATTGAGATAAGTTTGATTGGAACAGAAATCAAATTTATTACATGGGATCGCGGTCGTAAGCAGCGATAGAAGCAAGTGTAATTATTGTATCAGAAGCAGTTAAAAATCAATAAAAAACCATGAGTTCCATGAGCGTCAACAGGAGATGTTCTTTGATCGTTGCTATTCCTAGACATATACGATGACTTTTTGGACGTAAAGGTATAACAATCGATCGATAACGTGCATCGTAATCGATCGAAAAAAATATTAAAAACTAAGCAAAATATATCGCTTACTACTTATTTTTTTATATCAGGAGTAACGTGTAGGCCGTATCGCTTCTAACTACTTTGAATTATGAATTATAAACTAAACTAAATAGTTTACATATTTGTTTACGAAATAGATCGTATATCCGCTCAAAAACCGCTCAATGTCACTAGCTGATTTATACAAATATGTTGAATGATACTCACGTGTTTCTTATCTTAACAAGATGATTAATGTACACAAATTAAGTATTTAAAAATTCCACACTGGATCACAATAACTATTCATCGCTTGTGGGTATCACTCAATGCATACATTTCGCTTCACGATGTGCATGTTCCTTGGTAGTATTCTTTTTATTTCACTGTTTCTTGTTCAATAAAATCTCAAAGCACTTTCTTATTTAATTTAAATTTGTATGTATGTAGTTCAGTGTTTAAAAATCACTTCAAACCGTATTAACTGCAATTTCAATCACCCTCACTCAACATCCGAGTACGATAGAGCATTTCCATCAAGCTATCGAAACACTTTTCCCGCAGCACCTTATGCATAAACCGACACAGAAGCGCGTTGCAAAACCGAGGGCGAAAAACTCAATGGCGGTCGACTCGCGTGCGCCACCGACGATCAGCACCACACTCTATCCTATCGTCGCGAGCAGCAGGAACAATTGAACGAAATTTGATGAAATGTTTGTTTCTTGTAACGCTATGCATCTCCCGGCGAAACGGTTATGCTCACGGTTTATGTTGGCTCTCGCGCGGGCTAGAAAATGTGCTCTCTTTGTATGCCTTTTTTCCCTATGCTGCCCTCGTCACGATCGCCGACTGAGACAAAGTCTCAAAACCCACAAAAAACTAACCATTAAACTGAAGTGCCGGGCGGGTGGGGGAGAACGTACTCTCTCGCCCTCACACTTTTCTACTCTTTGTAATTGGGTTTTCCTCTGTTCTCTTGAACAAACACTACAACCCATCGCGAAGGGGAACACACAGCAAATGTCCCGCGGGCATGTCATCGTGGTGCGGCACAGCAGCAGCGTCGATTGGTGGTGGCATCAATTACACAACCAAACCACCATCTTCTGGCACAATCATCATCATCATCGTAATGCACAGTTTGTGGGATCTCATTTGTCAAAACACATTCTCGGCGAGGCCTTCCGTAGCATATGCTACTAAGATCGTTTGCTTTCGGGATCCTTCTTGGAGCTGAACGTTCGTCCCGTGGACGAGTCTGCTCACGTACTGAGCGAGTCCACCAGCGATAGAAAATGGGGTTGGAAGCGTTAAAAAGGGAGGGAAACCATTCGAGAGGGTGCAGAAGAACGACATCCTACTCGTTTGCTCCTCAACAACGGGTAGCATGCTTTGCCTCACTCACGTCTGAAGCATTTTCCATCCTCTTTTTTACGTTAAGCCTATACACCGGGGTAGCTTTTTTATGTGACAGACAGGAGTGGGAAAACCAACTCACCACCCTCGCCATCGTCGGCATCGTCGGGGCTGAGTTCGCACTTGCGCTCGGCGTTGATGATTGTGATGGGATTTGTGAGAGCGAGCCTCCGTGATGACGGAGTTTGGAAAAACGCCGCGACTCTCTCGTCGTTGAAAACTCCAAAGACTCCACCTTCGGTTTAGTGAGGCATTAGCCAATGAAAATAAGCACCGCCTGTTTCGGCAAGGAGCTAGGGATGAAGAGACAGATACACACAAGGAGGGCAATTTTCCAGTAATCCAAAGATAATTTGGGAAAGGTATGTGTTCAAACGCATAAAATGGAAGACCGAGACGTAATTGTTAAATTTATTATACCACCGGCAGCCGTGCAACAATTTGTGCAAAATGCAATGTGACATTGTGTGTTGAAATTACTAGGCAATAATGGTACAAAACATAGTAAATTAAGTACATTGTCGTTTTGAAGATGATTATTAGAGTTGAGAACTTCTTTTGGGAAATGTATATATTATGAGAAAGTTTTAGAAGAACGAGTATACTCATGCTTTTCTCTTTGCATACTAACGATTTTTAAGTATATGCCATGCACTGAGGTATGTGTTCTATAGAGACGAGAGTTTAAGGGTTGCCGCAGTACACTGTTGCTGTAGTTTTGAATCTCGTCTGAACAAATCTGGCAAATGGCGTAAAATAAGCAAAAACAATATCGAAATTAGCACCATAAAGCTGCAAAAATTTACAGCAATTTTTCCAAAACTACCCTTCAAACGCTCCACTTTCCCACGGATTTCCGTAGCTTGTGCAGAATCTCCCCCCGACCACGGTCTCGCTGATTAAGTGTCAAAAGATTGATTATCAATCAGCGGCGACGGGTATATGACAACTCGAATGAACACTTCACACAACTAATCTTCCATTGCGCCCAACATTAGGAGCCGGTTTTGTGCGAGGGTGTGACACGTTTTCTCACCAATCAACTTTAAACTTTGCCGATATCGATCAATCGCTTTCTGAGCGTGCTTTACCGCGTGCCTGCCTTTCCGTTCCTGCCCGAGGAATGTTGTGATTTACGATGCAATCCCGACGGCGTCGCTATGCGCTATCGTAATGACCGTCGTTGGTCAGTTCCAATCGAAGGAATTCCTTCCTTTTTGGTGGCTTGTGGCAAGGAAATCGAGAGGGAATGATGAGCAGCCCAAGGATCGAATGAACCTATCACACTTTCTTTCTGGTGGAATACTAGACAGAAAAAATATGTTTTTGCATCCGTCCAGTACTGGATTGTAAAATCCATTTTAACATCCTGTAATAATTTAATTTATTATGCCATTTTACTGTTTGGCGGAAACAGTTTTTGGCCTCACAGACTCACGGCCGTCCAATTTCACCGTTCTTTGTTACAGTGAGAAAGCCCACGAGAGCCCACGAGTGATTCCCACTTTCGCCGATTTACCCACAGCCCGCATAATCAAGTCCGCACCGGTACCGGGGTTGAGTTTATCCCGCCGGGGTCGGGATTGGAAAATCTACGCCACGACCCCAAACAACGGCGACGGCCTCGGTCCTTCAGTGTCGCTCACACCGCGCACCAGTGATTTCAAGCGGCTTTGTCAAACCGGCTTGGTTTTGATGGAAATTGATTATGTTTTCGATTTGTTTTTTTCGCCTCTCTCCTCTGTGTGTACTGTAGTTCCGACATTTTATTGGGACTTAATTGATGAAAATCCAACACAGCTCACCCCGCTTGAAGCGCCGATTGGTGTGAAAGTGTTTTCCGCACCCTCGAGAAATGCCCTTAGAATTGGACGGTAAGCGGTGAGGAGACGGTTTTTTTACAAACATTTTAAACAAAATTGTACAACGTGCATACAGCCGACGCACAGGAAACTCTTCGCGGAGGGATGAAAGCAAGGGAAATCACTATCTATTGACATTTCATATTAAAATCATCGATATGTGGGACATTTCTTGCGCCCTTTTTCCCCTTTCCCTGGCAGAGTGTCTGTGTACTTTTCAATTTGTACACGATGGAGGAATGAGAACGACTTTACTGGAGACTTTCCACTGTTGTGCAGTTCTACCATCAATCTACCATTTTCGTCCCGGCGGAAAAACGCCCAACCCAGCCAAGCCAAGGCCACCGCCCTCATAATTCTGTCCCGCAAAAAAAAAAGCAAGGAGCCCGAAGGATGCGAAGGGATACGCACCAGCGGTTCCCACGTTCGAGTGGCTAATAAAACCATCATCCTTGCGCGATGTTTGGCAGCTTTTCATACTGGTTGTGGCGGTGGCCGTGTACGTGCGCAAGAAGTTTGGGGTCCCTCGACTTTTTTTCTCTTCTCAAAGTCGCAAAGAGAATGGGAACGCGCCGATCGCGTCCTTCTTTGCTAGCGGGTGCGCGCATCGCACCTTTTGCGATCCGAAGGGGGAGATAATGGGAGTCATTTCGGTGTGTTTTTGTTTTTATCGATGGCACTGTATCTTACAGCGTTGTGGTTCTCCCTGCAGGAAGAAGGAAACGCCTCTCATGCGGTCCTCACATATCCGTGCGCTAATCAACGGTGACGTCGGGTTATCTATTTGCGGTCGTCTATTGATGGGTAACATTTTTTTTTGTATATTCGTAGTTTTGTTTTTGTTTTCGTCGGGCCACAAGAGGGCAAGGATAATCCGTGGCCGAAGGGGTGAGAATATTACACGGTCATAAAAAGGTGCTGCACCTTTGGCATCGCTAAGGCTGGGTGGTGGGGATGTAACAGTTTTTTCTCGTGGGAAATTCTGGAGGCTCTTGTCAAACGTTGTATTGAGCTATCCTCGCTTTTAGAGAGGTCAGGTATTACATTAGAGAAAACATGACAATAATTTACTTCAGGTGTTGTATTCAACAACACTAAGGCACTTCTGTCTTAATGTTGGACATCTTCATTTTCCGTAGGGAAAGCCAAGGGGAACTGTTCAATAAAGTAGTATCACTCTTCACTATCAGTTGTTCTTCTGTGAGTGTGGTCAGGTTAGATGGATCCTCAGGCAATAAAGCGGTCAGCTTCCGTACATGACTACCTGGATATTTTCGGAGATATCTTTTAACTCTAAAGACAAGCGTCTATAATAACTTCAAAACGGTTTGCCAGCTCTTCGCCTTAGAGTGGAAAGTTCAAACTGGAGCCTTGGAAGGCCTATCTCAACCTCAAGTTAAACAGGGAATGAACGTGTCCAAAAACAATAATCTTTTTCAAAAGATCAGCCACTGTCATCTTTACTTTGATCAGTCGAAGATTGTTTGTAAAACCCTTGACTCTTAGATCTTGTTGAACAATGTTGAACAGGAATTGTACTATCAGGAAATGCCTAGATCACACTTGGACACAGGGTTGTGAATTAATTGTTCCGAAGTATAGGTGTAGTTATGAGGACACAATTAAGCTAATCACATGAAAGATGTCCCTAGATGGCCAAAGGAATGTTAAGAAGACATAACATAACGTCATGAAAGAACCTCCGATCTTAGAATACGTGGCAGTGCGGTCCTTGCACCACATCCCATTATCCAATGGCGACCACGTGGATCAAGAGTTTGTTATGATACTCACATAAAGGCTACACCTTCTGTCAATAAACAACGATACATTCACGATGACGCTACACTTCCGCTTGCATCCTGCAAATGGATGGCTACCTATCCGTCGTAAATCAATCGCACTTCATCATCACGGCATTAGCACGCTTCGTCGTCCACAACCATTCGATCCATCGCTCCACCACGCGCCCATTGATGCGTAACACGCTCCTTCGCAATGACGACCACGTGTCATAATTCGCCTGCTGCATTACGCTCGCTCTCACCCCAGGTACAGCACGCACTATCGCAATGCACTCGTGCCAAGGAGGGATGATTGCCACCCGCGTACCCTCATCCGACTGGATGGACGATAAATAAATTTTTCAAACATCATCCAGAAAGACCACCGGCATCTGAGGCGCAGCGCACCGCACCGAAACACGTCGATCGAAAAATTAGTCATCGGCTATCTTGGCTCACTGCAACATGCTGTACACAATGTGCTGATAACGCTGCACGCGATTGAGAGCCTTCCCCCTTTTCCAGTGGCCGGGTAGTGCATTACTTTACATTTAGGTGGCTTTTCAAATGCATTTCGAGAGGGTGTTTTGAAATAAATGCAGCACCAAAGATCCCCCGGACCAAAGGGCGCTCAACATAAAAAAAACAGATGTTTCAGTTTGTTCCGCGATTTCTGCATCTACCGGCGGCGAGCGAAAAAAAGGGGAGTTGCACTGTTGGCAATCAATCTAGCTGTTTTTCGAGGGTCCATGCTAAGTGCATCCCAACAGGGGCTGTCGGCAATGGCCCTTTAATTTTGTTGGTCAATGCGTGAATAAATTAAATGCTCCACTGGACACCGATCTCATCCGCTTTAGGATGTTTCACCGGAGTCTCCGTAAGTATGCTACTGTGAGGGGGTCCAAAAATCCACATCATAAAACAGTGAGCACACCGTATCCGTGGCTCGTGCAAGTGATGGCCATTTAAAAATTAAAGGTCTTCAACTTGGCGTCGGGTGATGATAGGATCTAATGTATGTTCCTGTCCGGAGGGACGTGTGTCGATCGCTCGACAAGGGAAAACTAGCATGTCGATGAGCTTGTCAGTGGCATCGAGTTCGCGTGTCATCCTCGACTCTTACCATATGGCACTCCGTACTGCAGGTTCCGAAGGAAACTCCCAAGTCATCTGAACGATGCTCGATCATTGTTTGCATGTGGTGTGGAGCACTAGGATCTTCTTCAATCAATATTCCTTTCAAAACCGATGTAGCATGATTTTTTCCAGACATTGCCCATGAGGACACTCGTGCAACCCATCACCAATTTCAATGTGACACGACGTCTCGTGATTGTACCATCGATCCTCCCCATTCCTGCAGTTTAGATCCGTATCTCTATTGTCCACGCTAAGGACGATCACCCCTACTGCACATCACACCATTAGAAGTGGTCAGTTTTAATTGCACGCTAAGCGAGAACAATTTTGACACGTTCCAGATACCGGAGGAGTAGTATTGTGACGCTCAATTAAATCGTGGACCGCGTGCTGGAATCCCCTCAGGACATTTTCCTCTATGGGGTGGATGGTGATGGCTCGTGCTGCATGGAAAGGTTGGAAAATGCAAATGCACTGGGTGCAGCACGGCAGCAGTGGGAGTGATGCATCTGGTATTCCGACGCAGAAAGGCCGTAAATTTTAGGTCCCGTCATGCTGCCATATGGCACCAGTGGAATTTTTATCGAAAGTGTCCATCGTGTAGAGCGAGTAGGGCATAAAGTGTTTGGAAGGATTTTTATGGACTAGCTAAGTGATTTCTATTGTGCGGGGATGATCCCTCGAGTGTAGAAAAATGAAAAAAAAACACGAGGGATGGAAAATATTAACATCATAAAAAGTGACCAAGGTGATAATTATAACAAGAGGCGCTATTTTATGAAAGATAAGGCGTCAATTTGTATCAATGGACTGGGGGGAAGCACCATTTTTCATGGCATGTAATGTGAAACAGGAATAAGTTTTTAAATGATAGATACATTATAATAATAGAAATAGCTCCAAAATATTTGACAAAATTGAAATATATTATCATGAAAAGAAAAACGCCATTTTCCAAATATAAATGGGTGGCAAACCATCAAAGACCGTGCACCAGCAAGCGTGAGGAAAGGCGTACCGAAGGACATACCTTAGACAAAAAGCATAAAACAAGCAAACAGAGACCTCCCCGGAGCGGAGGACCACAAAACCGAAACGAAATACCATACCCCGACCGGCCGATGGAAAATATTGAAAAGTATGACAAAGGCATCGCTGTGGAAAATGGGCATGCGGGTGTTTTAATCGGGCTCAGATGATATTTCTTTCCACTTTTATTCCCGTTTCGCTCGATCTCTCGCTTCTCTTAACACTTCAATTGTCTTTAAACATTCCGTGTGCCGGGGGTCTGTTCGGTAAATACATGTTCGGGGGGGGGAGGGGGGGAACTCTTCTGGGGGGTGGTTGCGAACTCCGTTGATTAGTGGCAGGGCGTTGGACAAGCGGGATGTCATCCCGACGTACCCAGAGACACGCAGAAGCTTTTGTCACCATACTTAATAAGCACATGGAAATGATGATGACATTCTTGACAGCATTTTTTTAAACACCAGCCATTGTTTTATCGGTGAAGAAGGCTAATGCAAGCAACCGATCGCTTTGCTGCCCACCTGGAATGTTCAGAATAATTTTGCACACACGTTTGAGCATATATGGTGGTAGAAGAGATGTGCTAATGGAGGGTTCACTTAACAAAATGTGATGCGATCAAACCAATAAATAGAACAGCATGTCGTTTGTGAAAGACTTTTCTAAATGAAGCTTGTTAATTAGTTTAGATTTTGTAATAAATACTCCCACACTTTATGTGGGTAGTACCACCCACAGAACAATTGCGAATGAAAGTCATTACGGGAGAAAGTTTTTCCGTTTATCATTCAAAGCACATAGAGCCAAACAAATGCAGCTACTTTTATCCATGCCGGTGCAACAAATCTCTTCATAGCAGTAAACCCTAAAACCACTATCACTTTGCTACAATACGAATTAAACAAATTTCCTAACAATGCACACCCTTGGTCGGAACTAAAATCACATAAATTTCAATCATCAAAGCAATAGAAACCATTCCAATGCGCCTATGTGTGACTTCCTCTCCGTATGACTAATAATCAAAACAAAACACAACAATCAATGAACAATATTAATGAACCGACGCAACCGAAGCATCATTCCGGCACGAGACTTCCGAATTTCGTCGAGTGCATTAACAACCGCAATAAACAGTCAGAGCAGCGAGGAGGCACAAGAAGCGCTCCAGTGGGCCTTACGGCCATTGTCCAGGCTAGAAAATCGTTTCTTCACACCACCAGCCCATGGAGCGCACGCATAAAAACCGCATCCGAAACCGCATTGAGCCTAAATTTGTGCAAAGGCTCATAAATTATCGCATCGCTTGAGCGCCCCGAGTCCTTCCGAGGGTTTTTTGTTTTGCTTTCGAGTGGTGTGGTCAGTGTAATACGATTGCTATTTGTCCTGCAATGGGGCATCATATAAACCCCGAGGCGCGGAACAAAGCTGCACACAAAAGGAAAAGGAAAAAAAGGACCACGGTTGCGGTGCGGTGTCAATGACAGCGATGAGCAGCCCAGGGAATGACCGATCGGGTCCGTCAGTAGAAAAGAAGGGACGCGAAGGCATGATCACCTGGCCGATAGGGTATGGTTTTGCTTTTGAATGGCAAGAAGCAGCAAACTAGGAACATGTTCAACAGTGAGTGACAAGATATAAGTAATAATAGTTTATTTCAAAAGAAAATTAACCTCTTTGTGCTAAAAACTGGAATGTCAAAATATGTTTGAGCAACAGGATTAATTTAAAGAAAAAGATCGAAATATGTAAAATTAAGTTATTTTTTGCAAAAGTATAAAACGAAACATCTGAATCTCATTTCGTCGCACACACTGTACCTGAAATCCGATATAGAAGTGATTTTTAATTCACCTCCATTATTGTTCAAATCCAAATGAAGCTGCGAACGTCCCCGATTCGTTTCTAAAAGCCCTCAAAACCTTACAAGCACACAAAACAAACCGTTGAATCTTCGTTCTTATGCCCGAATAGCCCCGACCCGGCTGGTTGAAACTCAAGTGAGCATAAAAAGTCGTCGCATCCACCAGGTCACCGCGGCAGCACGCCAAAATGCAACACCCCGGAACGGAGCGTATCTTAGTGTGTGCCCTACTGATTATGCCACTTTCCTCGACCCGTCCCGCATTCTGGGCACGTGCACAGAACACACGGCGTTGTCATGGAGGCGCACCGTAGCAAGCCGTTGTAGCATAATTCTTACGCCTTGTGTGCCTTATGTTTTGCGCAATGGCTCGTGCACAAACGCACCCGGGGGTTTATTTATCTGTTGCGTGTATATTTTTTGTCGAAGTTTGTGCTGAAGCGTTACCTTCCAAAGGTGATTGTAATGGCGGAAAATGCTTTTTAAAAAGTACCGTCCCTTTTTATTCTCCGTATCTCGCCCATTTTCGCTAATTGAACAATAGGCAAATGGGGATGCGGAACGATCGCGCAATTGAACACGCGCACAAATCGCACCACCCGGCAATGCATCATCGCTGTGTGTCAGTTTTGCAAAAAAAAAGTTGAAAACCAAACAAAAAAGAAAGGTACAACTGGGTGGTAGGGCTCGGTGTGAGTGTGAGTAATTAAAAATGCTTTCATTTATGCTAATGAACGACAACAATTATCGGTGTTGCGGATGTTAGAGTGTGCATTCGGGTTTGAAATTCCCGGTGGGCATTTTGCAAACATACAAAAAATGGTACACCCGGTGTGATGGAAGACACCTTCTCTGTATGATTGAGCATCGAGGACACATGTGGTGGACTGATGACGCATACAAAGGTCGCCGCACACGATCGAAAGGTCTATGTGGAAGGAATTGTGATTGATTATGTTAGAGCGGGAAACGATCTTTTCAAACTTCACGAAACGTATCTCCTTGAAAACTGTTAAGAGATCCTTCTTTCGCATTCGTTTGCAGCGCACCGGACATTAATATTCATATCGATTGACCCAAATTTCGGTCGCCCTGCCGCTATCACGGAGCAAACGCATTAAAAACATAAACGAAACCGCAGTCCCAAAATCTTCCAAATCCTGTACGCTGCTGCAGCTGTGCCTGCTCTAGCCTCGAAAGCAGGTTTATTCCCTTTTTATTCCTGTCCGATCGGGCGATCGCACCTCATTAAGCTTGCAGCCGTTTTTCGAAGGCACGATGGGAGTAATTAAAGAGTGCGACACGAAGAAGTGCAATCAAACTCCATCCGGGGCATGGGGCAGCTGCTTTCTGCTCAGAATTGCATGCTGCGCTTTTGCATGTTGCTGATTACGCACGGGTTGTGTCAGCCCGATCGATGACGTCACGGCGCAATAACGGGGACCGGTAATCAAGTCTTTAGTACCGCGATAAGATTTGTCTTGTTTCTCACAAGCCCCGAAGTTACCTGTAGCCATTCCGCGATGATTAATGGTCCCGGGGTCACACGGTTGACGGGTGAAATAGATATTTTCGATTTGTTTGTGTGTTTTACTGGTTTGCTCTCTAGGCTTTCTTCTTTTGTTTCGCTTTTCAACGGGTGTTCGTTTCTGCGAAGAGGTCCAAAACTCGTGAGTTGCTTGTTTTTTGGGTGAAGATTGATTAATTTTACGATAATCGATAGCCTCAGCTGACCACCAAACGGCCTACCCGGCCCTGGATAGCGCCAGAACATGGCCAGTAGAACAGTTCAGGGAAATGGAAACCTCATACTGAGGTTTTGGGTGAAATGAAATATCGTTTATTGAAATGTTCCCAATCGCACTTCCACGATCGGGAAGGGAGCAGCAGCAAATTGTTGAACCAACTTTTGAAATGAATCCCTTGCCAGCGACAGGTACCCTGGCGAAGCAGCTCTCCTCAATGAATTTCAACGCGAGCGTTAGCCAAGCGAAAGAATGTTTCCCGCAAGCGTGAGCCTGTCAATCAGAAAATTAATTTAATATCGTCGCCTCCAAGGCAAGGCTAGTCAAGTCGTTCGGTCTAGGTGGTGATCGAGTGATGGAAGAAGCATGGCCGTAAGTGAACTGAACTGTGATGACGAAACGCGCTTGCAGTGGTCGTGGAGGCGGTTTGGCAGTGGCTTCTGCACCAGTCAACACAAAGCCATCAATCCTAACACACCGATGGAAGGGCGAACGGGTGGGAAAGCACGAGAGGACAGGCACACAAAAAAGGGTTTTTGTTTTCGTGACAGTGTTTGGGATAATTTACATAACATTTCAATAAATTACAACCACGCCACAACCGTCTGTCGGCTGTTGGCTTGGTGTGTTTTTTTCTCTCTTTTGGTTAGTCTCTGTCAAGTCACTCGGAGGGAAGGATTTTTTTATTGTTTTATTTTTTGGTGTGTCTTTTTACTTACTTAGTTTAACTTAAATTACAAAAAAAAGGAACATCTCTCTCACACCCAGAACTACGCGTGATCTATTCGGGTGGGTTACTGCTGTATTGTTGGTTTTTATGCACTGTTTTTTTACTGCCGTACTCGTAGCTTTTTTCTGCTCCCAATTTCTGCTCAGTGTTTGTTCATTCATGAGCGTTTTATTGCTAAATTATTCACCCCCAAAGCAGGATGACACATACCCGACCGACCGACCGTAACACGCCGGCTCTGTGTATGATGTCCCTTGGATTGGTTTTGTTTTACGCGACTCTGGAAGGGTTGTTTTTTATTGTTATCTACAGAGACACTAGAGACGCTACTAGAGAAGAGATGACATTGGTCGATGTCACCTCCAAGTTGGGGGGTGTGAGTTTTTTATTGCACCTGGAACTGAACCATATGCGTAGTGGAGCGGAAGGATGCTTGTGCATTGAAGGTTTTCGATGTAATTTACCTTGTAACTAACAGTTTGGCGATTAAAAATAAGAAGGCTTTTGATGCGTGGAATCATCAAATGATCGAACTTATAGAGATAATTATAATTAGCTGAAAGACGAAAGAAACGCTTAAAAAGCCCGTTTATCCATGAGGCTAGATACAGTTCTGTTCAGCCACATGTCAAACCTGCTGTTAAAAGCTGTACTAAAGTGATCGGCTAATGTATAGAGTTCTAAAAATCATATGGCTAATGCAATTAGGAAAAGTTTATTTTCATGCCTTTTGAAAAAATATTTTCACTCTACCATCCTCGTGCTGTACGGAACAGAACGATAAACAGCGAATGGAAAACATTTCAACCATAGCTCATAATTTTCCCTGTCAAACGTCCTCTCGCTTATCGAAGGAGGAATGCAAAAACAGAGCTATCTCCTGATTTGAAGCCTCGCATACTTACTATAATTGCGCTCATAGTTAAGCGTAGTGCGGCGTGAAATAGTGTCCGCTGTAGCATAGCAAGCGCAACAACCTTCCCTGGAGCGGTGCGGCGGCGTCGGCGCGGCACCTCGTACACTGTCCGACGATCGACGACGCATAGCATTGCACAAAAAGTGAAATACGACCGAGGAACTGAATTCCAATCGATTTGTCGATAGTATTGTTCGCCCGACCGGCCGTCCGCCCGACATGAGTTGGCATGAGGCCAGTACCGAGGTGTGTTTTGAACTTTGAACCCAGAACAGGAACGTAGTAGAATGCACCCAAAAGGTACACACCGCTCGAGCGCGCGCGCACGTGTCGTTTTGCCGTAGGTCAGTGCGTGAAATGCAGATGCAAAGCGGAGCGGAAAGTTGGAAAAGTATTCATCATATCAGTCGGTTGCGATCGTTGAGCCGTGTCTGTTGGAATTGAAGCAGTGTTCCGGGAATTTCTACATCTAGCCGCAATGTGTCTAGACATTCCAATCATGCTGCAATTGGAAGCAAAGGCTCCTTTCCGTCTACTGCTGGAGAAGCAGTTGCAGATGATGCCGATGATGATGGGAAGCCGAGGCAGAAGCATCGGTGGCGAATAAAGTTGTCAGGATGTGGTGTTCTGTTCTAGCCATTCAGTTGGATTAAGTCCGTCCGGCGAAAGGGTAGCTACAAGAAGCTCAACAAGCGCTCGACGCGACCGATCGATCGCGGGGTGCCGATCACATGTTGCGTATGCTGTGCACTTTCCTTCACTGCGCCTTTCGCACACGCTGCCCAGCAAGCGCGTCGCCACGTAACGAAAAAGATGCACCTGGACACCGGTATGAATCGCAGTTGCATTCGCAATGACAACAGGAGGCGTTTTCTGGCCGTTTTCGCGACGGTAATTTATTCATATACGCACCGCAACCGACCGAGCATGTGAACTGTTTCTTTTAGCCGGTTTTTTGTTGTGCCACTCGACTTGACTTGTCCAAGGAAGGACAACAAAAGAGTGGAAAAGACAGCAAAAGCACGGCAGCGATGGCAATCTTTTTCGGGCTGGGCGTACGCCCCTGAAGAAAACACCGATTTGGTTTTGATGATGAGCTGGCTGTGTTTGGTTTAGTGACGACAGGAGGATGAGATATTTTAAAACATTTTATTTCGTGCGTCTTGCGCACTTTCGATTTCGGTGCTTTTAATTTCGTGCGCCTGTTTTTTGTTTCGGTGGCTCATTGTGACCCGTTTTTCTTTTCCCTTCACGGCACGGCAGTTACGGCTTCTCATTACCATATTTTGCTGGCGACAAAGGAGGAGGCAGATTATTGATTACAGTTCACGCGATTCGTATCACCGATGCCGACGACCGCTGCCGCTGTTGCAACGGGAGGGCGAAAGTGTCAATGCGTGAATTATTCGATCAACACTTTGGGGACAATCGGACGATCGTTATCGCTGCTGGCGGGACAACGGGATTTTATGATGTAAACGCAATCTTCGCCACAGCTGATAAGAATATGACAAACGGCGGCTTCACGCCTCCTGTGTCCTTTTCCCACCAGAGCAGGATCCCGCAAGGACCAAAACGAGGGGCTCCAAAGAGGGTTTCGTGTTGCTATGTATTTAGTGGCCTGTAGCAATTTTCGGCACCCTGTCCCACACACAAACACACGCAGCGAGAGAGGGTAAGTGGTTTTTAATGAGCACCCTCGGGAATGATGGCCATATTTTGGTGCTTCAGGAAGCTTTCCCGGTTCGAGGTGACAGGCGACAACTACCTGCTTTATGCTACCAGTTTTCACTTCAGGCTCATCAATCTCCTCCAAAGGGGGGAACCCTTAAGGGTGTTTTGCGCGTACGTTTTTAAGGTGTCGATATTTTTCACCTCGTTTCGGGGGCCATTTGTTTGTTTTTAATTTCGGTGCGGCGGTACGACTCGTTCCGGGGACCTGAATTTAATTAGGATGGACAAGTGGAGATTCCGCTCGGACGACTTGCTTTTTTTCTTGGAGGCGCTGCGAGCGACTGTGTGCGCTGGAGCCTGTGCCAGGGGGAAAGTGACAACCCGGAGGAGTAATTATGTGATAAAGAACCAACAGTACAGCCCAGTGGTTGCGTAATCATGTGTGATCGCGGCGAACAAAACCGGACACGCGGAGCGCGAACATGCAAGGAAAAAGCGAGTGAATTTAAAATTAAGCACATTCTACGCATATGTCGCATGTAATCAAATCCAGTTACAAGGCGGTGGAAAACAGTGAAAGTAAAAAACGGGACAAACGGAATACATTATTCGGTACAAATGTGAACAAACCGAGGACATTCCTGCATTTGGGATGGAATTTTATAGGATAAAAGACCGCAAAAAGAGCTAAAAAAGAACCGCAAAAGAGCTAATAAGAGGTAATGAGGTGTACAAAAACTTTGAAACGTTAACGTAAATTGAGAAATGAATCATTTCAAAGGGCTTTTTTCACATTGCGGAAGCTACCGAAAGGTACATTTTATGATCAAACAAAGCTGATTGTTGTTGATTTTCCTTGCCGAAATTGTATTCAGCCAAGCGGACGATGAACCATCCCTTTTGGGAAGCTGTCAGTTAGAAGTGACACTTTGACGACACAAAAAAACACGTGCTAATTAACTTTTGATTATGTAACACGGCCCACCATTAGTCTCCTCTCGTTTGGCAAGTCTTTCAACTGACGGATCCTTCTTGCTGCGAGTCTCTTTCGTTTCAGGCGCACGACGATACGCACAGTCCACAACAGCGCCAAACCATTAATCAACATCACCTTCGATCAGGACAGGCAGGGAGTGTAGTGTGTTCGGCATGTTCTTTCAATGTTTCGCGAGCATCCATTAATCAAAGCAATTAGCGGAATCGGATACGAAACCGTTCGATGTTGCCGCCAATTTCCCTTTTTCTAGACTTGGCTGGAATATCCGCGTTCCTGTGGCATTGTAGATTGAGAGGATCAAGAGCTTAATGCGAAGAGCGGCATCTATGTGCTCGATGCTGTGGTTATATTTTAACTTCAACGACACGTGGCACCGCGACCGGTGACCGTCGCTTTCTCACCGTTTTGTTTGGGTCTATTTTTTTTTTCTTCTCCCGTAAGTGTGCGCTGTTGCTTCCGCTGTAACCGCTTATTCGCCCCCAAAACGCCTTACCTCAAAACACGCAACCCCTAATTCGATCTCAATAGCTGTTAAATTGTTAATGATAAATAAATGGTACACATCCTCCGGAATGGATCCGAGAAAGGCTGCGAGAGAAAGTAAGCGGAGTAAGAGAACAAAAAACATATTTTCCCTCTCAAGCACGGGTTTTCACGCTACCTTTTTTTTTTGCTCTAGCACAGGGGAGAGTGTTTTTCCTTGCAAGCGAGAGGGGTTGAATGATTTATGCTCATTGGTAATTATGAGTCGGAACGATTGGAGGCAGGAAGCGAGCTAGGACAAGGACCGGAACGAAGCTGGTGAGTGTGTTTAGGTGAAAGTAAGAGTATATTATTCTTTATTTGTTTGTTTGCTGCAGGCAAACGATTGGTTTTTAATGAAAACCTACACAGAAAATGCTAGATACAATATATTCCTTGGATGCATATTGTCCCATATGCTTAAGAAGACCTTGAAGATGAATATGAGTACAATTATCCCTTGAATCAATGAACCTGAACAAAACATAGCGTTTCAATAAGTTTAAGATTCAAACGTTTTGGAGCAAAACGATGAAGTTCTCATTTTCTTTGAGTAGGAAATTAGTTAGGGTAATTTGTTCATCGATTTTAAAATGATGTGGCTTAATGTCCTGAGTTTTAGATACAGCCATCTACTTTAGGATAGCCCATTGAAGCAAGATAAACCACCCAAGCCACAAAAGATCGTATTTTCACCTTTTTCATTACTCCACTTATCCCTCCCTCTGGAAGCGTTGAAGATAATTACCAACGTGAAGATAAATCGCTCCATTAGATACGTTAATTTGACCACACTCACACACATCCCATATCAAACCACCCATCCACCCAAGTTGCGTGACTCACCGGCGTTTAGTGCTAGTCCTCCGCAGGTCAAAACAAAAGGCGTGAGAAAATCCCTTTTTCCTGCTCTAATTTCGATAGGGTGGTGTCCGTCCGTCTGTCTGTTTATTCCCAGAGGATGAGTTTGTGGTTAGGTTGTAGTTGGTGGGATTTTCCTCACGCCTTAGCTGGGTGACTATTTGACATGGGAAGAATATGGGTTTTGAAGGGCAGTTTTGCATCATAAACTCACTTGAGAAATGGTCCTACCGTGTCACTCACATATTTGCCCAACGAAAGTTAAAAGTTAACAAGGGCATCTTCTAAACAGAAGCAAGAAACAGTCAGCTCCTTTGCGGCTCTTTTTCGGTTCATTATCATTTGCATAGGACATGCGTGGTGAAAGATGCTAATCAGTATAATCGCCACACGCCGCAACCTGATACACCCACTTCCGGAAGAGAAAAAAACAACCATCGCAAGGCACACTTGAAAACAAGTCCCAAGCAAAGGTTCCACCAACTCAAAGAATTCGCTCGAACCAACGAAAAGGGTTAACTCTCCGAGTGATGCTTGTAATTTGATCAGATTCATCAACGACAGGACGCTTCCGCAAAGAAAAGGATTAAACGCAGCTCATGGCGTACGCACGGCGACGACGGCCATGTTGTCAAACAAAACTGACAAAAGCAGACATCTATTAGCGGTCATGCGTGCCGGAAAGTTGTGACGGGGATGATGAGTTTTCCCCGGTTTGTGAAAATCTGTGTCCTGGGAGGTGCACTGAGGGTGCCGAAACCGTTTTCCACTTGAAACAAACAAGCAGCAAAGGGTTACATTACGGACCCATTCGACCGATGATGTGCTCACAAATAGATGAAGAGCTGAGAATGAGTGTAAAAAAGAAAGATACACACACCCGGAAGTGTATCAGCTTTAAAACTGTGCCCCAAACAAAGCGCAAGGGATGACGCAAGCCCGTGATTTATGGGCAGGAAGTTTAAAGTTCGAGCCTTTTTGTCTGTTGAAAGGGGTGAAAGGGGTAAGGAAAGGGACGGGCTGGGTTTGCGAAAACGTCTGTCAGACAGCAAAACTATTAGCGGGCGCACAATGCCCGGTGTAATCAATTTAAAACGGCTCGAATAACTTCCGGACACCGGTAGCACCCGGTTGCGCATTTATCAGTGCGCGCACACGGTTGACAGGAAGCAGCCGGGCAGGCACGCGACCTCGGGCGCCGGTCGGGTGACGTTTTACGTTGCGTTTGCCGCCACTTTGGCAGGGTGAAAATTGGCGCATCTTATCGGGAAACGTTAGAGGCGGTTTCCGAGGGGGTTGAATGTTTACGTTATGCGTTTAGCGGTGGGTTGTGGCCTTGATTTTCGGTGGTCTTGTCGAGGGTACGGTGCTAAAACTAGGCAAAGGGAAACTTGAGTTGCTTTTACCTAATGTTCCGGATGTGTTATCGATAGTTGATTACAACCATCAATTTGTTTATTGATCTTATAGGAAGGTTTTACACATCCGAAACAAGATCTCTGGTCATTGAAAACCTAAGAAAACTAACAGCAATAAAAAAATATTCAATGTAGGTTAAGACTTCAGGATCTAGATCATCTAGATAGTCTAATGACGCTTAAAAGCTGAGTCTTAAATCAATCTCCATAAGTACATAAAAATGCATTCCCTAAAGTGAAATAATGCGTTTGTTATGACAGGTTATTAAAAGGAAGTCACCACCCCTCTACTGTTCCCAAAGCCACGCACAAACCTTTCCGTGAAAAGAACCTATTGAAATGTCGCCCTTTTTAAGAATTGTTTGATACCTTCAAAGCGGGTGGGCTCGCAATAATAATCTCGTTAAAACCTATCCTTTTCCTATCATCTTCATAACAAGCCCGTAATAAATACTGCATTCATGATGTGAGGCCATCCTTCATCAAATCGTTCATCGATTTCTCAGAACCAATCGTTTTATCCTTTAATCACGGGCACTCAAGATCCTGCCTTCCACCGATCGACCATCGTTACGAAAAACACAAATTACCGAGCCAACCTTTCCAACGGCCTTGCTTACTCCCGCCGCTAATCCTTAACCAATGACTCACATAACGTGCTGCATTTGTGGTTGGAATACACGAAGCAAAAGCGAAAGTGTACCCCAGAAGAGAGATTGTAAGAAGAAAAACGTCTTCTCATGCACGTCTTCTCCTTCCTCCTCCACCCCATCCGAGTGGTGTTGCACTAAATGATCAAATTAATGCCTCATCGAGTTTTTCTTCCACCTTTACAAGCGTGTTATTTCATTGTCCTTTATCTCGCTGGTCGGAGTTTCTTTCCATTCCGAAGGGAGCTGCGTACACAAAAGGACGATTGGTGTTGAACAATTGCTGAGAAATAAGGAGGGTTATGGAGACGACTGAACGTAGACGGTAGGGGCTGGTGCAGCCTGTATGTCTGGTGTTTTCGTGTGTTCTGGGTCGTCGTCTGGTTAGTGTAGTGTAGGTCTGGTAAGGTTGGAAAGATGCTCATGAGGCACACTTCTGTCTGGCTGAAGCTTCCAGCTGTGCTGTACAGACCACGGCCAAGGTTTTGTTTTTGCCAACAGGATGGATGGGTCCATGCAGATGACGATGACGTGGAGGAATGGCATTCACCTTAGGAATATGATCTTGATGAGGTGTGTGAGACACAGTGATGATCATGATCAATCCCCCTAATATCAAGGATAATGATGATTTCTGGAGAGATCGTTGTCGTTCTTGACAAACAGATTATTTGGAAGATTTACCAAAATAATTTGAAATATTCTGGCAATTTAACTCAACAATTCATCTATAATAAAACCCTGACCACCCTTTCCTGTTTTCCTGCCTCACACTGGTTTAAGAGGAATTTCAAACTGGATCAGTTTGTCCATTGCCTTCAGCAGTTCAATCGAAATTCCACATACTTGCCGGTTGTGTTCTCTCTTTCTCTTTATCTCAAAACGGATATCTGTTTACATGCCCCGCGAACAAGCGAAACAATGCCGAACCGAACCATAGCGTGCCCTATGGCTGATCCTGGTGCAGCACGGACGCCGGTGTATATTGCACCGCAGGCGGCCAACCTCGATATGTGGTCGAGTATCGTCGAGAATGGCCTTTAGCCTGCGGTCCGTGGCGGTGATGATGATCGCTAGAATCCGTACGGGCAATGTGGCTATGCAACGCGGGCTCGTGTCCTTTCCGCCCAAGCGCACGAGCCCACAGACAGCTTGAGTGAAGCTTTGCTCGAGAGCAGCTCTGTTAGCGTAAAAGTGTAAAAACCTTCAAAGTGTTCTAGATGTTTTTTGCTCTTTATTTTTCGTCATTCGACGTTCCGTTCCGGGTGGCTCTAGAGGAAAAGTGATGATCCAGAAAGATCTTTACTGCTTTATTTTATTTCATGTTCCTTCATTTTTTTCCCTCAAAAAGGCTTCAGTGTCGCGAGCATGACGAAATCAAATACGCACTAAATAGCGCTTCAGTTCACGCGTAGTGCTTTGTTCTTGTGCAACCGCCAGCGCGCTCTCGGTGGTCGATTGGTTGATTGAGGGAAGGGTCTGGCGACAGGCTGTCCACGGGTTTTGGAAAATTCTTTCATCTCTGTGATGTGCGGGGAAAGATGGGGAAAAGATTTAAGCGCACGCGTTCCGAGCGTTGGTGATCTCCCGCTGAGCTAAAGTAGTCACCACTTACTGAAGCTCCGGAATCGAAACAATGTTTCGAGTTGTTTTTTTTTTATAAATCTCACAAAATATGTTTCTGCAATGGTTGGGGTTTGATTGAATAAAGATACCGAAATATGGCTTAAAAGTGTAGCACCTTTTAAATGAGATAAAACAACTGTTGTTTGTGAGCCAAGCTAGTATGACAATTATTCAATCTGTTCCTCTGGTGTGTAAGGCTCATGGCACATTCCAAATTTGCAGAGGCTCTTAAGGATAAACAATGTGACAAAATGCCGCAGGCCACGTGAGAAGCAATGTCACCAAAAGTGTCACCCAGGGCATTGGAAAAATCCAACTCAAAAGGCTCATCATCATCGGACACGAGGAAGCCCTACCAAAGGGCGTTCTTACACCGAACGTCGTGCGCCTCCTAGAACGATTGTCCCCTCGAGACGTCCATTACATTCGCATTCGTATGGAAATGTCACACCGAACGGAAGGATGCATAAGCAAGGACACTCCAGAACAGAGCGAAGCGGGGAACGAGGGAGAGATTTAAATTAAAAATCTCAAGAGACGAACCCGACGGTTCGACACTGTTGCCACATGAAGCACGCCCTGCGGATGAGGCTGGGAAAGCGGTGGCATAAAACAGCAGGATTTCACAATATGTTGCACGACGAACAATCGCCCAAGTGGCCACTTGAGATTTGAGCCTTGAACTGAGTTGTTCAACCGAGCGCCGGTTCAGCGGCTTTTTTCCAACATTTTTAAAACACATAAAATTATGATTTCGTAAGCACGGCGTACGCGCAACTTTGGGTGACAAGCACGGGATGGGTTGGGTGTTTTGTTTTCCCACGGTATTAGGGGCGCTTGGGTAACATATTGCACTGGTCGTAACGAGTTTTGCATAAAATCACAATTGACATTTCTATTATAAAATGGAGAGGGATATGGTGCAGATTCTTTATGCTAATATGATCTCTTTGAAGAGGGGTACATGTTTATTGCGAGTTGACAGATTGTTTTACAGTTTGAGAAAAATATTTATCTTTCTCTGATTTAGACACAGCTTAGCGATTGAAGAGAAAATATTTTACCACAACCTTTTTGACACAATCCCACGATCTCACAATTCCGCCTGAACAGGAGAGAAAATGGATGAGAAAAAACGTGAGCCCAAACTAACCAGAGCACCGTACTGGAATTCCACCCCAGCTCGTCAAAACAAGGATTCATCAATCTAGCCACTCATCACCGACCGAAGCGCGCAGAGGAATGTGCCGCGCTGTCGGGTGGAATGCGAAGCGAAAGCATGACACTACCTCGTCGCACAAGCATAAATTATGCTTCGCTGCTCGCCAAATCGCGCCACCTTTCAACAACACCCCCAAGCGCCACAACATCAGCCGGGGAGGTGATGTTTCCATTAGCAGTTCGAAGTTGAGACATCACGAACTTGAGCGTGGAAAAAAGGTCTTGTGGTTAATTGTTTTTTTTTTCAGGCGTTCTGGGTGATGGGCTGATGGCCGTTAGGTGAGGAAAGCTAGCGAGCTTCCAATTAGCGGCGTGGAAAGATGGAAACGATCAAGAAGCCGATGATGATGATGATGATGATGATGCGAAGCAAGAAGAATGATGCTGTAGAACACACGGTCAAAAGGGTTAGACAAAGGTACCTAAAAGTCACGAGAAAGGGAATATAAATAGAAGAGCGAGTTTGAAAAGATGCAAAAGATATAAAGGATTTAACCCTTGCTTTAAACAGAACTAAACCACAACTCGTTCCGTGATCGTTCACACACAACATATTGTTTCATTCGATTCAAATTTGTTGCAATAGTAAGTTTCTCACCCGATCTATTGCAGATGTGCAATAAAAGGGAGAATGTAAGGAAAAAAAAAACAAAACCAACAAACACCACACGCGGAACCAAACTCAGGGCTCGACCAAAAGCGATAAAAACAAACCATTAACCAGAAACGCAGCCAGAATCGTAACCGAGCGAGAAGGGAACAGAATCGTCTCCTGTGGCGCGCTGCCGTCACGATTGGTTTGCACTGAGAACAAGCGCGGCATCGACAAGCGGCTCACAAGAATTGTGGTAAAAGTTAACGATTATGACTGACAGCGTACGGTGCTGCTGCCGGCTGAGAGACACTGTGGTTTTCCCCGTTTTCCACACAAACGATGCACGTATGCTGATGAGTGTACTGTCGCCAATCATTGCCAATCGATCGACGGGTTTGTTGGCACATTTCCATAAAACCCAATACCCATACACCATGTTCGATGATGATGCATTCAAATGGTTGCAATAATTGCAAAACTGTCCCCCATTGCGGTCGGTAGGATGTTTGCGTGTGAAAATTTACGACCCTATGAGATGTAGAGCGACGACATTGTGTGTGTGTGTGGCGAACGAATCCTTTTGCCTGCGTGGATGTGTGGATGTGACCATATTTTTGGGTCGTAATCGTAAATTTTGTACATCAGAATTTGCTGCCCTCCTACCGGGGCGTTCGAAATTTGCGTAAATTAATACACCCGAGTTCGTTGCTGCTGCCTGATAAATGTCAAGTTCATCGTCGAATGCAGCTTGCAGCGGGATGATTGACAATGTAATACGAAGCGCCTCGTCCGCTACTGGGAAAAACGGGGGAAATGCCTATTGAAGGGTAAGCGCATCGGAAAGGACGATGTTTCGGGTCCCGCATAATGCGCTCAATATTGATGCCTCGGAAAAGGGATACCTCCCAGTGTGGCTGAGTGAGCTGCTCGGAAGGGGTTTTGGAAATCGAATGATACAACGGCGTTGGTCTCTCAGTTTCAGTTGTACGTTGAAAAATCAACACGTATCAACTGTCAAAACGCTCCAGAAGGAGCATTTAATGGCTAAAGCATCCTCGTAAAACGCAAGCACAATCTCATGCAAATTGTGTTTTACGATTTCATCTGTTGCTGTTCCAACACAATCTTCCTTATCATCATTTGTCATCAAAATGTGCACATTTTAATAACTTTTTCACAATCATCCTTCCACGTGCGATTTGCAGTTTGTCCGATAAACTGCGCAAAGCCCCTATACGTCTGTGCGAAATGTGCAAAACCGCCACCAAAGTTCACACCTGTTCCGTGTGCTTTATTGCTACCTTCTGCAGTCGGCAAAAGCTGCCAAACCAATGTCACTGCAGCTCGCAGCAAACCTCAAAACGATGCAATCTGCCGCCTCGCCACCGTTAATGAATTCACCGGCTAGATACCGATTGCCCTATCAAGGTGCACACTCTAGGCACACACCGTTCCGTCTCGTGCCGCCAAACGAGCACGTGCTTCTGATTCCATCTGCGCACAAGACGCAACGGTCAGCCGCGGCGGCAAACCCGTCTCCTAGACACACGGATTGGAAGGGCAAGCAGCGAGCGGGCAAGCAAGCAAGCTCCCTCTTATGATTTCTTATGCAAAAGGCTGCCCGGCGGCAGCTGTACATGACCATCTTACCATCCGCGTCGGACAGGAGGGATAGTTCACGGTGGTAGTGATATTCCTTCTTCCCCCCC
The DNA here is from genome assembly GCA_000349105.1 of Anopheles epiroticus. Classification (NCBI taxonomy): domain Eukaryota; kingdom Metazoa; phylum Arthropoda; class Insecta; order Diptera; family Culicidae; genus Anopheles; species Anopheles epiroticus. The sequence goes on along the minus strand of KB671820.1, from coordinate 140,370 downwards.
CTCCGGTCGAGCCCACCATCAACCGCATTGGAACTGTGGTTGGTGCTGTTTGCATTCCCTCTTTTTCGATTCCATCTTTTCCGTCGACGTGTTTGCGCGTGTCCTTGTGGTTTAACCTTTGCTCTAGCGTTCATCGCAATCATCGGATTAACAGACACAGACACCCTGGTTCGGACTGTCCCTGGAGGATGGAAGAACTGAAAGACCTCACTCTGTCAAAGACAATACTATTCATTGCTTGATTTTCCTTTCTCTCTCTCTCTCTTTCTCTCGACTCGTTGCTGTTTGAGTGTTGTCTTAATATGTGTTGCGGTTAAATACGTATTAATTCACTAGGATTTACATCTGCCTTTTATGTTTCTATTATGTGTGCCTCCGGCCACACCACTCCACTCGAACACGGGGTGCTTCGGTACGGCATCGGTCTTTATCTGTTCATCATCATCGTTTCCGTCCTGGGGAAAGGGAACGGGATTGTTCTACCTTCGGGAAAAGGACAACCCACGAGTCATTGTTAATCCTTTTTGGGTTTGAACCTCTCTCCCAAAACCGTTGGCCAGAGGAGAGTGACTCTTGGGATGCCTTCTATGGGGTCCTTTTACGTGACGCGTTGTGGCTTATGCGCAGGTGGAAACTATTTCCATAACGGCTGCCGGTTGCGACTGCGTTACAACATTGACTGTGTTTGTTGTGCTGAGCATCCTTTGTGAAAAGGATACTGAACGGGTGTGACGCGGTAAAAGGATTTAATTTGGTATGTATTCTTTTCACTGCCCGTCGAAGGTGATTGAGAGATCAATGCGGAGGGTGCAGGAGAGCAGTAGAAGGATTGTGATTGAATAATTATTACGATTCGATTTTGTACTTTGGCTACGTACTGAAGGATACGTTGGACGTTTCATTTTGTATATAAAGCAATCCCTGCAAAACGGATCCTTCCATAAAAGTTCCAAACAGAATTATTCCGTTGAAGATTAAGCACTGTAAACTACACTTTGAAGTGACTGTTTGCTCAGGTACGACACGATACGGAACCAATCAAACTGCTTCCGTATCGTGCTTCCCCGGTCGAATGGTTTGCTTTTCACAGCTTCCCATATTACTGATTGTGTTTAATCTCTGTGTGCAGACGACATAGGAGTAGAGCACGTTGCGGCAATGTTTGTGGCACAATACACCATTCGGGGTCGGTTTTCTTATCGGAATCCGTACCGGTTCTTCATCGTTGTAAAACAGCTCATCCTTTAATTCAAACACCGACTCAAACGAAGCATACAAAACGAACGTATGCTCTGCAGTATCGGAAAAAGGCGGAAAAGGGTCTTCAAAGTCTTGGGAGTGAGAGATAGGGAGACTACAACACACCAATCGTCATCGTCGTCGTCGTCGTCGTCGTCGTCGTCCTGGCACAAATGATTTCATTTCAAACGAAACACGTACTACACTACCTCATCCTTCTCATCATCAGCAGCAGACATGTGAGTAAAACCACACACCGAACCGGAATTGTTTTATCAGATAAAATATCTAATTAGAAGTGGACGAGCAACATAAAAGAAATCTGTACCACAGCCCCGCAACCGATCTGATCGCTTTGGATGCAGTCAGTCGTGTCGGAAGCTGAACCAAACCACGGTACGCTGGTGATAATTGGCCAGAGGTGCCCCACCCGTCGATGCCATGTGTGGGGATTCATGTGGTCTAACCGCTGTGTGAGCCGCTTCGTTAAACATGGAACCCTTGATGCGCCGATGTTCGATATGGTGCCCATTCATTCGTTGTGTGGAGGCTTTTTTGTGTCCATCCACACAATCCAGCATGCATGGTGTTTGGCTCCACCGAATGGAAATGGGAGGGCATTAGAGATTAATTTAGATGTACAAATAAACGGTGATTACGTTATCGCAAACAAACAGCAGCCCCTTGCCACAGATTCACCCAGGCATGGGTAAAAGCATTCGCTTTTTCATCTCTGAGCCCGTGTGTAGCTGGCGCTTTTCGGTTTAGAGAAATGTTAGTAAATTGTTGTGATAGTATAAATGAACATTTGAGGCGTAAAGAAGGAGGCTCAAATGAGGACTCTGGAAAATAATTGGATATGTTGGCTTGTTTGTGAACTGATAAGGAATATATCTCTTCAGTTCAGTTCAAATATCTGTTCAGTTTGAAGAATGTCATGTTCGAAAATGTCATGTTTTCATGTCTAAATACGATGATATTGTGGAGCGAGATACAGATCAAACGTGTGTAGCTTAAAATATATCAAACGTTAAAATAAACAAAGTTCTTTCTCTTACCGACACATCACACTGAACCACCGACACTTTAACTCCATTTTGTTAAATTTCCATTTTGGTATGGTAAATCCTCGAAACGTTACATTCAATTAAGTAGCCTCTCCATCACGCAACCAACGCTGCAAATCGTAGATTCCGAGTACTTGAGCGAGCCTTCCCTCAGCTCTTGTGAGCTCTGCACCCCACAACAGCAACGCTGTATGGTCGTTGTGGAAAATTCCCCGTTTTCAGCTGCATTTCGGCGTACACGCTGAATTTGGTGGTCGACGTAGGGTTTTGGTGCTTAATGAAAATTAATTGAAGAAGAATGCCGCCCTAAGCGGTTGTCCACCACCGCCGCCGTCTCTGCTTGTACTGTAGGGCTTGTGTAGTTAATAATCAAATCATTTGCTAGCGTATGCTTCACCCTGCCAGAGAAAAACACGTATTTTGCAGCCTCTGCAACAGACAATTTTTTCCACCCGAGTGCATTGGAAAGGAAACGAGCGTCGCCCGGGTAATAGGGCCACCATGAATTAACACGCCTTGTGCACATTTTGGACGGCCACTTTTCCTTAGCGCCCATGAGTGCGAGTATTAATCATAGTTCAGTGCCGTTGAATTCTCTGCGTTCACTGCAGCTAGGAAAAGAGTCACCTAACCTTCACACACAGTGCCGCCGGTGAGGTTCTTTCATGAGTGTAGCCAACTGCTCGTAATCGTTTCGCTGGTGGGGATGATTCTTGCGTGTGGTAGCGAAGACACTAGTGTCACACATCTGGACGGGCAACGCTGACGGGCTGGAAAGGTAGTCTTAATCAGTCTTATCGTCCAGCAATCGAAAGATGCTGGTTGGACAACACGCGCAAACGGTGAGACGGTTAAGAAAGGCACCGGGTTGACTGGACTGTGTAGTCAGTCACTGTAAACAATCAATTTATGGCTGGACACCTGGGAGCCTCTACAGGGGGATTCCCAAAAGGGGTCTGCATCCGGCCCTCGGTATGTCCTCCACCTGTGGAACTCGGTGGGGTGCGTTGTAGCGCAGTTGTTGCACTTCAAAGAAGGGCAACAAAGGATGTCGTTGTTCTCCCACAGGTCGTTAAAAGGAGTTGTGCCGTGTCTCCGTTGCAAAAGAAGAGGGTTAATTCATTTTTAAGACACATAAAAGGGGTTTTCGCCTTTCCGCATGAGCTGTTTGAAGATCCATGTTTGAATGCAAATGGCCGCCTGAATGGCTGAGTGATCACGCACAAAGAAAGTATGGAGCCGCTGGGGGAAAAGGTGCATTAAGATGGCTTCCATTACTTGAGAAACTTGGCTAAATAGTAATCGTAGTAACCAGCATAAGTTCCAGCGAATAACAAGAAACATTTATCTAGTTTAATTCTATTGCAGGATAGCTAGGTTAGGAAATCTTTGATGAAAATTCTTCTTCAGAAATCCATTTCCTCACAGCAGATCCCTTCTATTCAACACACACCACTGTCAGCTTGTTGATGTATTATACCACACACTCTCCGAATGCACGAACGAGACCTCAGCAAAGCGCACAACAATGCAAACGACGTCGGAAGACTCCTTTTTAAAGTGCCCGCATCGATGCATTAATTAATAGTTATTAAAATTTCCCTACACTGCAGCACCAGGAGTAGGTTCGTTTATTGCAGTACTCAATCATAAACAATATTTTATTGGCATGCTCGATGACTCCCGAGCTCCCTTCTCCCAATCGCTGCTCTAGCAGCACGAGCTGCGGGAAGAAGTGAATTAAGGGACTGCAGGAACAGAATAGATCATCCCACCAGAGCGAAGAGAACAGTCGACCCGCGTGTGAAGGATTCTGTTTCATCCCAAAATGGAGCACGAAAAATCGGTAACTCGGTATGGAAATCCTGCGATAGTGAGATTCTTCTCACGGCAACGGCACCCAAACTGAACACCTGTGGAATTCGAGTCCCGCGAGTGAACCGGAACAAGTGTTTGAGGATAATAAAAAGGTTGTCCTGTCTTATCTGCATTAGAAGGCGATACTTGAAAACACCGGATACGATGAGACAGAAAAGGAAGCAAATGAGCCTTTCCGTTACTACAGCCATAGGGGTGCTCTTGGTGTGAAGGAATTAACAGCTTCTTCCGTAGACTCTCTGTTTAATAGATAAATAACAAAACAGATCATCGTTTCGTCGTTTGTCGTCGCCGCGAAGCCTCCACCACCACTTAATTGTATTTTATGGAGTAGATTTCCTAATCGGATAAAAATTATCCATCCATTGAGGCGAAAAGGCTCGCCACAAAATCCTGCCGCACTCAATCGAACCTTCAAGCTGAGGGAAGATCGGAAGGAACCGAGCCCTTTTTGGTTCTTCGTTTCTGGTTCGCTTATCCGGCCGTATTTTTCTCCCTTTTTCGCTCTTGTTTTTCAATCCAGCAAACGCACGTTTCCCAGCGTTTGAAGAGTCCAATCTCTTGCACTATAGCAGAAGTGCATCGCGCAGTGTTTCCTTTTTTGGAGTGTTACAATCGTGCCTCCCGTGGTGTGGCGGGAAAATCATATTTTTCCTCCCATCGATGGTCGGAACGCGATAAGACCGGGAACCCGACTACCACCAGCCGGGACGAGTTCCAACGTTCAACACTTTTCCTTGTTCCGGCTTCGGAAAATGTGATTCTCAACGTGGAACGGAACCGAACGGTTCAATTGGTGCTCATTAAATGCGATTCCCAGTTGCTGATAAGGATGCCCGATGAATGTCCCACAAACACGAAGGTACATAGCATGGAAGGGAAAGCGGAAAAGAGAACCTCAACTGGATGCCATTAAGATTAAGGGCTGGGAAATTTGTGGTAACTGTTTTTGCGCCACTTTACCGTTTCTCACTCCGGTACAAAAGGGCTGGCTCGATCCGAGAGATCGGACCAGGATGATAGCAATTAGCTGATGCGGATCCATTGATGGATGAGAATATTGCAATCGGTGAGGATTAGAAAGCGATCGTTGCGAATTTTATCTGCAAGTACGTGATTCTTTGTTTTTCGTTCTTTGTTTCCGTGTTGCTCACCTGGCCGGTTATTGATGGGTGGTAGAGATTTCCCACCGACCAATGGGGTGTATCATGAACCGAGGAAACAACGACCAAAACCATGCGCTATCGGGCGAGAGTTGACTTTTTGCCTTGTATGCTAAGGATATGGAATAGGTTGATGAAAATACATCATTCAGAATACTGCGAGGATATCGTTAGAATGGAAAATAGAAAAGAAAAATGTTTGAGAATTATCCAACTTAAACTTCTAAGTGACACCAATAATAAGGATAGACATCAATTCAATTCCCAAATTATCAGGGCTTGAAGTAAATTTTGTTTCTCTTTTTCAACTCAACATAATGCTTATTCAATGAATGGAGATTTTAATCGACAGTTATTGAAGGCAAGATCTCACGCCCAGTGGCTCAAACTTATACAGATTGATGTATTAATATGAATTAATTGACATTCCTTGCACACAGACAAATCATGATCGGCGAATGAGGAAAATGACGCGTAATAGAGCAGTTGATCAATGTCAACCGGGCTCATTCAGCGCGTTTGCGGTCCCGACCTAACCACAAACCATGACATAGATCCTCTTTAAAAGCTCCAGCAGGGTAGAGATTGCAAGAAAGCCGGAAGAAATGGGAAGGACCAGGCAAGGGAAGACGGCCTACGGCCCAAATAACGGATGACAATGGATTGGCTTTAATTTGATTTTGTCGTCCCACTCACGTCGACCGTTCGTCATGGCCTGGAACGCTGCGGAAATTCTGCTGGTTGACCGCTGATCGGTTTTCAGGAACGGGGCCTGGCTAACAGAAGCGCTAGAATGGAGGCACAAAGTAAAGAAACTGAGATTGTGACACTAAATTGTCACCCTAATAGAACCGACTGGGAGGAGAAGTAAGCTCAAGGTTCCGAGGTCATGGTGGATCGTGGAGGAATTGAACGACACGGCAGGAGCACCCGCACCATCCCAGCTAAAGGTCACCAGTTCGACACAGGAAATCGTCCATCGATAATTAAAACATAATGCAATCTGCAAGAAGTGTTCGGAGCTGGGATAGAATAAAACGACCCATCTTTAAGACTTCATTGTCAAGCGGCAGTTACGTCTATTTCCACGTCAAGTACTTCGCTCGTGCTGGAAGGACCGAGCACAAACGCCATCTGATTCGTTGAGCTGGTTCACACGGAGGGCGGAGCTATGAGAGCATAAAATGCATTCAAGTGGAACCTATTCAAAGGCCATCGAGAGAGCGTGTAGCAACATAAGGAGAGAAACGGTGAGAGTCGCCGAGGGGATTTTATGCTACGCTGTGTGTTATGCTATTGAAAAAGAGCTTGGTTTAGGGGAAAAGAGAGAACCTGTGAGAGCGATTACTTGCCTATAGGATTGTTGTGGGTCATAGAGGTTCGATGAGGCTGCAGGCTTCGATCAGTTCACTCTAAGCACTCGACCCGGTAGGACGCGAACGCAAGGCTCAAAGGTTGGAGTGAAAATTTACGAAGTCATTTTGGACGGCAATCGAGAATGTCGTCGAGATATGTAGTGTAATCTTTACGTACTGTACAATCTCCGATTTGTGTCTAAGTGTTCAAGGGGGAACAGTGAAATCGTGAAATTTGCGAATCGTGTTTGAATGCATCCAAGAGAAACATAGAAGCAATTGAATATTGAACAGAAGGTTTGTGTGACGATTTCGTGCAGATCGTTTAATCAATGTGAACGCACCGTAAATAACGAACGTCAGCAAGAGGAAATTGAATTATTGTGCCGAAATTCAATTGATCCCTTTGGTCGAAGTTCTCGCGAGTGGACCAAGTGCTTGCGAAAACGGACCAGCTTTATTAAGACATCAGTTGAGGAGTAGCAACACGCAAGACAACATGGTGATTGTGTAAGTTTCGATCTGTGTTCCCGCACCGTAATCGATCACAAGCTCTCGCGCTTCGAAGTCGTGTGTTCCGGTGGTGTTCCAGAGTGTCGAACAACTTGATTAATGGTGTCGTATGCTTTTTTGATTATCGTTTCGCTAACAGGCAATCGAACGTGATCAACTCGAGCGGCGGACAGCTCGGTATCGACTGGGACATTAACGATCCCAGCGTGCCGATCGTGACGGAGTCTGACTTCGATGCGTTTAACGAGTGGAGTGATGGCCACTGTCGCTACATCTATCGGGCGACAAGCGAGGAGGCCAAGCGCCATTCTTCCGGCTGGGCAATGCGCAACACTAACAACCACAACGTGAACATCCTGAAGAAGAGCTGTCTCGGGGTGTTGGTCTGTTCGGCTGGTTGCATTCTACCGAATGGGGACAAGATACATCTACGCCCTGCCATATGCGATAAGGCACGGCGCAAGCAGCAGGGTAAAGCCTGTCCAAACCGGTAAGTGTTTGAAAGCGACACAAGTCAGGCAACGTGTGCTAATAAGGAGTTTTCCTGTGAATTTTTGTGACAGGCTGTGCATTGGAGGCATTTTGGAGATTCTTCCGTGCCGAGGACATTGCGGCTATCCAGTGACACACTTCTGGCGCCACACGCCCCATGCGATCTTTTTCCAAGCCAAAGGAGTCCACGACCATCCGCGTCCCGAGGCAAAGTCGTCCGGTGAGACGCGCCGCGTGCTGGGATTGGGACGTCGCGAGCGAGTACTTCGGACGGTGCAGTCCAAAATGAACAAAGTAGGTTTGAATTAAAATGACCTTTAAATGAAGTTTACTTAACAGGTGCTTGTTGCATTTCTTTTCGTGCTACAGATCAATGGCATCAAACAGTCAAGGAAGTCATCCAAACAGCAATATACGATCGCGAAAGCAGCGAGCTACAGTTCCATCTCATCAAATGAAGTTGTCAAGTCTCCGGACTCTTCCTTCGAAGACAGCAATTACCAGATGGATTATCTGAGCGGCTCATCCGCTCCCAGTGGCTGTGGATACAGCGTGAACCATCACCCTCCAGTACAACAGCAGACGCAACCGCTTCATCAGCAACAGTCACTACAATGTCCACAGAACCCGCCCCAAGATTACACACAGAACTGCTTCTACGACACGAACTTTATCCATCCCGAGGAAATATTCCAGCTGGATCAACCCCTCCGACCAGTAGCCAACTCCGGTAGCAGCAAGTACCAGCAACAGCAACAGCTTGCCGTGTCACCCTCTGGCAACATGTTCGATTTAGACCTCGGAACAGATGGTGGCAAACTCACATACAACGGCAAAGGCGATCAATTCTCGTCGTATCGTGGGGCCGAATTCTCTTCCAGCGGTATTGGACGGTACTTTGACTGCGTCAAGTACGAAAGCAGCACCGATACGGACACGGCCAGCCTTACCAGCAGTGGATGCTCCAGTGTGCTGGACGACATTGCGTATTACGCGAGTCCGCAGGTTGATTACCAGAACAATAACAACCACGCCACTAACAACAACTCCCTTGCGCAACTCGACATGAACAAGATCGGACTGCGTGCGTGCGATGGCATCAATTCGTTCTTTATTAGCCAATCAAGTTGCGTGTCACCGACGACTAATGATCGTAAGTCGTCTGACCCGGGCCACCACACGCATCAGATGGATGGGTATGGGTCCGGGGCACTGGGCTACGAGAATTACAGTGCGTCCTCCTCACCGAATGCGTCCCAGCTGTACGGGAGCTACGACACGACGATGGGAGGACAGACTTTGGGGCAAACGCCCCACTCCACCGATGGACGCATGGTACCGACGTCGCAAATGGTCGGCGGTGCAGCCATGTCGTCTTGTGAAATGTCCCCCCAACAGCAACATCAGCAGCAGCAGCAGCAGCAGCATCATCAACAGCAACAACAGTGTAATAACACGGTAAATGTACCGACGATCGAGACAACGGCAGCGGAGGGTGGTTGCTGGTGGAATAATAGTTTCTTCCAGACCACACTGGGGACGACATCTTCAAGCAGTGTGGATGGATGGAACCAGACGTACCATGACTCTACGCTCCCCGTTGGCAGTCATCAACAGCAGCAACTAGACCAGCAGCAGTACTACGGTCTGGAGCAGTGTGAATATCTCAGCTAAAACGTTCACCCTCTGTAGATAGCGTGTAGCAGATGATCTCGTATGTTGTCGACTTTGTTGATCTACTTGCGTTACTTGTGAGAGGCTCGAAAAGATGAACCAACACGGTGTTGTTCATTCCGAACTGATCTATTCAAATTTTTTTTGTGTTAGACGTTAAGCATTTGTAAAGGCACTTGTGTTCTGTAACACTAAGGCTGCTAAAAACTCAAACTGATGAAACGTAAATCAAAGTACCAAGATAGGAATGTAGTAGGATAATTTTAGTGTGTTTTATAACCAGATCTAGCAAGAGGAAAGCATTTTTAGTGTTTCTTTCTCTCTCACTCATTCCCTGTTTTGATTATAAAGGAGTCTCCCTTAACGCACCACCGGCCCAGAGTATGATATTTTTGTCGTACTCTTGTTAGTCCTGTAAAAGGTTGGCATGTTGAGTGGTGGATGGCGTACCAGTGTTGAGCGAAGAAGAATGGCTGATTAGTTGTGTAAGGTTTGTTTTGTTAAAACAGTTCTAGTCACTGGAATTTCGATTATATTTGTGAAAGTAAATAAAAATAGCTCTACAACACATTTGAAATGTTTTTGTCTTTGATTTCTTTTTCAAATCTAAGACGCTACACATGATTTCCCCCTTCCTCCGTCACACCAGTCCGTAACATACGTTTTTAAAATCAATGACACGTAATGAGCTTTTATTGGACCAATTTAAAACGGTTACAAGCGGCCAACAACATCAAAACAGCACCGGAAAGAATGACACAAAGGTCCTAAACGCTCCCAACACTCATGGAAAGCGTGTCATAACGGCAGTTTTAATGCCACTTTCCACAGAAAAAGGAAACGGAGAGGGGAAAAGAGAAAGTAAAAAAACATCACCCTAAAGGACGAATTGTATGAATAAAAAAGAGGTGTTTGCAAAAAATGGGAAACAAGAAACGGAAGGCAAACGTAGCAAAAAAAAGGCCAACCGTCATCGGAAAACCCGACAAGCGACAACACCCGTAAAAAGTGAAATGGCAGAGAGGCAGCGACACAACCCAAAACCAACTTCCACCAAAATCCCACGGCTTTTCCAGGGTGCAGCAGGGGTTGGAATTTGATTAATTTGATCCTTACGCCCCTGCAATTAAGTAGCAGCGCACCAGCAGCAACCAGCTCGCGAAGGGTGTGAAAATGGCGAGGAAGAAGTCCGCACTAAGCAGCTAACATACGTTAAATGAAGTGAACCTCATGTAGTCCTTCAACAACGCGTGGGTTTCGTGGGATGTTGGCAGGTCCGGTGAAGAGAGTTACCGCAAAAGGGACGGGAAACCCCCACACCCGGCCCGTTTGGTACGCCTTTTCCAGTGGAAAATTAACGAATCGCAATCGATAAGAGGGCGTGCGAAAGGCTAAAGTGTTTGAGATCGAACGCCCGACGTTGGTTGCTCTCACGATCGGGAGGGTCGGGCTGAACTGTGTCATTTATCAAAACAATATTTATATTTCTATTATGATGGTGCGTAAAGAGACGAGACAGCGCTTGATGACCGCAGTGACGTCAACCGGCCCCTAGAGAGTACGTAGAAAGGGAAAGCCTTTTTCCTTCCCTGAAATGTATTCAGTGTCGGTAATCGAAGTCGAAACGCGTGCGATGATCTGTTTTTTGCACAAATTGTCATCCCCGAACGTCCCTCGGGAGTGTCTGCTTTCGAGTAGGTTAGACAACGAAAAAAACTAATTTGAATACAAATCCGTTTTCCTCTGTACAACCAATTTTCGGTGCTTTGGAGAAGCATGGTACGCGCGAGCGCACGTTTAAAAGTCGCATTAATCACCGTGATTTGCATACATTATCGATTGGGCGTGTTGCTTAGTGTTGCTATCCCAATAGTAAAATAGAGCAAAACAAGAGCCTTTGTCGATGGATTCGATTACAAAACGGAGTCGGTACGCGTGCCTTTGACTTAATATTTTCCTCCACAAGCGTTTGATGAGAAGAGCAGCAATACCAACAGGGGGAAAATGCGCTCCGAAGTGTTTTGAGTGCGTGCATAATTAAAAGCGCAAATATATCATCCCCGTGTCAATGCGAGGCTTACATGTGTTATGCAAATTAGCCGGAATATGCATTGATCCGCAACCCGAGCTGACACGCTTCCCTCTACTGCAGGGCACAGCTACCGTCTCACGAGGGTTACTGGCCGTTGTGTTGCTAAAAATGTTGCCAAAATAGTGGACGAGGGCTTGGAAGCTGTAGCGTACGTGCAAACGAAGCAACAATTCATTTTTCTGACAGAAATGAGAAATAATTGCTCAATTGCGCGCAGAAAAACGAACTCCGCTAATGAACGCCGCTGGCGCAGTGGCTCCCTTAACGACAAAAACGATCTGTTTCGGTTAATTGGTGGAGTTTTTTTTTCTGTCATTGGAATGTGAGGCGTTTATACAGGATGGTCTTTTGTTGAGTTTTATGCAACGATATAAATCATTGATGCCATGGTTTGAGAAATATGAATAATAAAAGATAATTTTTGTATTGTTCCGGAACTGCATGTTCAGCGAAGCTGTACTGAACCAAGTTAATCTAAAATTGAAACAATGTTGTAATTAAACATGAATTCAATCATGTGAAATAGTCCTATGGTGAATAGAACAGCTCCTAGTCAGTTGACCAATTAATTATTTAAGACAATCTCATTTTAACAAAACGATTCTAATCAGGAGAATTAGTTCCAAAACTGGTTCTAAAACGACATTGTTTCTGAAGCACTCTTGCAAAAATCCTTTAGCAAAACTTTTTATTGTCCGTAGGTCCTTCTGCAGTCTCTCCACATTTTTGAGAACTATGTGCTTCTGGTAATCACAAGCGGTCTTCAGCAGGACCTCTCGAGCGGCACCCTTAAAAGAGCTCACCCTTAGCAAAAGAAAAATCGAAAACCACCCAGCAATCGCTGCACAACAAGCAAGCTATCGGTTTCAAACGTTCTGACAGGCGAAAACACACATTTACAATAAATCCCTGTTTCTGCAACAAATTCGTTGCATTCGTGCGCCTTAGCTGTGATGCAATTTCGACACAAACACGCATAATTCCATCCGACCGTGTAATGGTGCATGATACAATCGCAATAAAACTCCAAGAGCCCTCGTGGCACAATGGCTTAAGCAGGCTCGCGTACGTCTCAAGAAAGCAAACTCCACACCGAGCGACGTATCCTTGGCGACGGAAGGAACCCTCCTTTTTACGCACACCAATGGGAAGAAATTGCTCAATCTCTTTCCTGCTCTAAGGTATAGCGAACCCACAGAGAGACCTCCTCACGGCTTTCGATTTGCTACTGTGTATCACATGTCCTTCCGGGGCCCGGGTACCGAGTGCGGATGGATGGCGGCTGCCAGGGGCGGGTGACTTTGAAGAGGTTATTGTTCTCGCCCTGTGTTCCTATCGACTAGCCGAAGAAGGACCTTCCGGGGTTGACGGGGGTCGCCTTGGTAACCGAGTTTGACACTATCGCTTTCGAATTATTCACGCACTCGTGAATGCGATGAATGGAGGCCGCGTGAAACGGATGGAACTCCATGCGAGGACACGTTAGAAGCAATCGCACCAAAAACGTTTCTAACCAGACGTTTCTAAAACATCAGACGGACTTTTTGTGGCTTTCTTCCCCATCTAGCGCATGCAGAAGCTGTCGGGTCGCCAAGAAGGGTCTCATAGCGGCAGTGCTCCGGTCTGGGAAAGATTTTATTGCAGATAATAATTTGTATTCGGAAATGTTGCCTCCAGCAATGTCGGGCCTCTTTCGTTGACTTGCGCTGAGGGCACAACATGTTTGGGATTCTTGCGCGGGGTTTGCTGCGCGTCATCGTCGACGTGGGCCATAAAAACGGTTATGATACGTTGCTATGGTAACAGCACGTGGAAACTCTTCCTGTCAGTGGCATTCGCGTTTTGTGGAGATCATATCGAAGGAAAGAGTTCCATGTGAAGGAACGCGAGTCTACAAAAACAGAAGAGCTGAACCACCTGGAAATAGCTTATATATTTTTTAGGGAAGATCATGGAAGAAGAACTAACGTCCAGCAAAAAAACCAAATACAAAGTTCAATATTAATATCCCATAATGTCCTTTCTCAAAAGCTGCGCCTTTCATGCTCATCAATCGTTTGCAGACATCACGCCAAACTGTATTCCGTGCCGTCTCCTGTGACTTCTCACTCCTCTTGTTGCAACCAATGACTCGTTTCAAGTGCTTGTATAAAGCTTGTTTAGCCTGTTTCAAGAGGCACACGCCATCCCTCGACCGAGCTTATCCCTCGCCCGAAACCCAACAACAACGCTAAACGACGGCTGATCCCGACCTGACGGCTTACCGGGACCACCGGGAACACCGGGATGTGTTCAATTAGAAATCATTGTCCTGTCACCAGACTTTGATCGATGAGGCTCGACGGTTTCTTCCGCTCAACGGTTCGGAGAGTGTCACCGAGCGAAAGGTTGCCCCGTGTGAGAGTGGCTTATTAGCTGCGTTTTCTTCCGGTACGTTGGGATGGATAGGTGTGACCACTTTCCAGCTTTATGATGGTACACGATGTCAATCGTTTTGCCGAAAGGAAGAGGCGCGCACAAAAACAAATCCATGTCAAATGCCAAGTGGCAATTGAACACCGGGTTTCGGTTGCTTCCAGCCGGCGGACATGGAGTCACAGCCACAGTGCTCTTGAACTGGTGTGGTCGTGCTTCACATCCAGCATGTCAGGGACGAAACGGTCATTGTTACAATGACACACATTTCAAGCCTATGATCAACTGATGTTGCTGCTGCTACTGCCCCAACATCACACGACCAGGATCAGCTTCCCTTCAACGAACCTCCAACACGCAACGCTCAATGCTGAATGAAACAAGCAGAGCCTTGCCTTGCAATAAAACCAAAAACTTCCCAAATCGCCCACTTATCAAGGGACGTACATTAACAAGCTCCCGGCCCAACAGGAGAAAAACAATTGGGAAAAATAATCATCTCTCTCTCTCTCGGGGTGGCGGGGAAGGGACGCGGTTCCCTGTCTCTCCACGGCCACTTCATAATAACTTCATTTTGTCCAGCAGTGCGGTGGTAATTTGCGATGATTGTAGCCCGATCGTTTGGGCGAGGCAAAGTAAAAGCAACATTTAGGTGAAGCGTTCGAACAAGCCTGCACAGAAAGGTCGAGAGGTAGAGGGAAAGCTTATGTTGCTCGCATTTAAATCGCTTCAACGGGTTGATCGTTTTGCATGTCCACTGGACAACAGTATCGGTTACAGGTCATGGTTGTGGTCGTTTAATGCTTTAGTTTGATCAGCTAAACTGTATGGCTGAAACGACTAATTTAAAGCGACTTCATAGCATCGTCCAAAAGCACATCACCCCATCCTTAGCACTTCATCAATGAAATGTAATATTTATCATAAGAATTCCCAAAAATACCTGCCAACAACGTTCCTCTTTCCGTTATTCGTTCGCCGCGAAAATTGAGTGTTTGTTTTTGCACCGTTTGCAACGCGCCGTTCGTCAATGGGTCCCAAAAAACAAAAAACGAACTGCGAACATCGTCCCCCCAAGCGACATCTTCTGCCTCTGCTTGAGCATACATCCCGCAGCAAAGAACGGTCGAACGAAAATCACGCAATTGCCTCCAAGGTGCGTTGAACGTGTCGAAGGGACGCCTCCAAGAGAAAACGAAAGAAAATCGACAAACTCGTTGCACGATTCTGTGTGTTTTTAGCAGTTTTTTTATGTTCCTGCCGGGAGCTTCATTTAGTACGCAACGGCTGAACGGTGTGTTGACAGGACTGCCCTTCCTATCATCCCCCCTTCTTCGGTGTTCGATAATTATCAATATCGTTAATGAAAGTGCACCGCCGAATGGTGTGCAATTATGGCCAATTTGTGTCGGGTTCTGTGTGATAGGGCCAGATAGTTGATACGGATAGTGTGTGGAGCCGGTACGGTCCGGAGCAGTGGAATGGTTGTGCAATCTGTGCTTCATTTTTGTTCCGTATTTACTTTGGCTAATTTAGGGAAATTATGATTGATTGGATTTTTAAACGATACAACGAGCTGTGTAGTGCGACTAAATATGTTGGGAAGGTAGTAGCAAAGTTTCTCAAGCGTTTGAAAGTTGTGAAAGTTTTCGTACAAGGTTTGGCGATGCAAGACAATTTCTTAAGTCGTTGATAGAAGCATTATTGGTTTGAGATTTGTCGGTCCTCATCTGGAGTTTATTATCTGATTTTGAGAAAATATTTAAAACATTAAACAAAAAAGGGAAAATTCAAGTGTCCTCTTTCCATGCCAGGAACCAGCATACAATGGGCCGATTGAAATTCTTCGACGCGTATTTTTTCGTCCAAGAACTTTATGACTTTATACCACCATCCAGTATTAAGTTGCCAAGGAAACGGGGCTAACCCTTCCGATTCATTGAGAATCCTGCCAGCTCTCCCACCGAGACGAAAGCGTTATCTCTCGTAAATCACTCACAGCACGATCAGAAGCGATCCAACAACAAAAGGTGCGCCCTAGTTCGTCCGGAAGAAAATGCAACTCGTGTCCTTTCCGCCATGAAAAAAAACTCCAAAAAAGTGACGCTCCTTGTGACAGCACACACCAAGAAAAAAAGCTCCTCCCTATCCCTTCACTCGATGGTGTGAGAACTGGTAAAAGCGCCTCACGACCACGGCGACGACGACTCTCGCCGTCCGCAATTATGCTGCATTCACGATGCACGGCTGGCCCGTTCTCGTCGTTCTTTGCCTGATTGCGGATTGAAATCAATCAAGATAAAACGCTATAAAAGTCGCTACCGTGTAATTTCCGTGCGTCCATATCGCAGCTTTACGCTTCCCATCTTTTGGGCTGGATGGATGATGCGCAGAAGAAAATCCAGCGCGAGAAGGGCGCGCAAGAGTAAACATAGTTGCGCAGGAGAAGCAGGCGGCGAACAGTGAGTATCGAATGTTGCTTTATGTTTTACGCTACAAATTTGCCTCCGTTTGATAAGTGCGTATCCATGGTACCGTTCCTTTAAATCTTACACTCACTGTAGCACCCGATCCGGAGCGACGCTTAAACGCAGTAAATGAACCCATCATTATCCTTTTCTTCTCTGCCTTTTATCCATTTTCACAGCTCCTTGGGTGCGCAAATTTTTGATCAGGTTTCCCTACACACTGTGTTGGCATCCTCCTCCTTTGGCCCACTTTTGTATCGCCCCTGTTTGCATCGTTTCAGTGCGAAGGGTTCCCGTTGTCGTCGTCGTCGTCGTCGTCGTCCCTTCCTTTCGATGCTATTTCCAATCCCTCCAACATGCAAGGGTGACAATCTTCGCAAACGTACACACACACACACAACACTGTTGTTATTTCTTGTGCTGCCGATTTGTTACGGACACTCTTGCCGGCGCCACGGCCGGGGTGTGCAAAATGTTGGAACACACCAAGGTGTCGATCATTTCGGGCACACCGACGGGTGCAGGGATTTCCCCCATTTTCCCTACCCCTTTTGCCTTGGAAAAGGGGTGCGGTTGGTTACATTTGACGAGGTGTTAATTCAATCGACCCCTCCTGCCGGGCGTGAAACAACCATCGAGCTGGTGAGGAGACTTCCGGCGAAAAAGGGAAGGAAAATAGAGCAATCGGGCAAGGCGCACAGATCAATCGCACGGTTTCGGTTTTTGAGGGGCGCAAATTCCGCATGTCCTCGCGCCGTGTTACCTTTTTCAAAGGACACGTTTCGCGTGCGTTTCGACAGCCGTTGTAGCACGGAAATAAAAGCGCAAAAGCATCGGTGGACCGGTAATCCGGTTAGTGGATAATTTTCCGGTTGCTTTTTAACCAAATCCACCCTTATCGGAAATCACGGCCACACTTTCCATTTCCCTCGCTGGACATGTACTGGATCAATGGTGTTTCGAATTAATCCTCGCAAACACGCAGGGCGACGTGTCAAAACGGTCGATAAAAGTGGGAAAATTGCAATAAAAAATTAAGTGAAATTTAAAAATTCGCCACAAACGGCTTAAAACGGGTTGGTTCGGAAAGATTGGGATGGATAAAGGATTTAATCGGCACGTGGAGTGGCGTGAAGTGGAATAATCGATTGATATTTGGAAAACCCATTTTCCCACACACGTGCGGCAACACGAAGAGGGAAATGAAGTTGTTTTTGGAATTGAAAATAAAATGCAGAGAGGACAACAGTGTCAACATTGTGCGAAGGATGAGAACGATACCCGTTGAAGCGAGTGGAAAATCTTAAAATTTTCTTTGGCTAAAATTATTTAAATCATTCTCTAAATCACCACAATCATTTGAACACAAAATGTACAATTGATCAAGAATGTAGCAAAGCACGATCGCGAAAGGGCGTAGCTGCCGTTTCGCATCGGATTCCGTTTTCAAAGCTCATGAAACCAATCTCAACATCCACCCATCGATCCCACTGTCGCACTGTGTCCCTTCCGAAGACAACGGAGCTTACCACAAGCTAATGAAATTATCCTTCCATTTACCGGTGCTGTTTCTCTACCGTGTTGTGTCCCAAATTGCGGTTAAGGCAGCTGAGCCTCGATGGCTCGATCGACAACCCCACAACATTTCCGTCGTTCAATCAAAATCCTTCACTCTTTACCGAAGGGTCTGAAGCGAGCGAACAGACGAAACGAAAGAATTCAGGAAGAGTCAGACCAAAAAGCGTGGCGGAAGAAGGAAGGCGGTGGGGAGTGTTTGTCTGTTCCGGGAGACTCACACAAAAGGTACAAATGATAGCAAACAACGGCAGCATCAACGCGGAAAGCGGACACTCCCTTGGTTCACTCCCTTTTCCACACCATAATGGGAACATCAAACGCCACGTCGTGTGCGCTACCGACGGTAGGCAGGATCCTCGTGACAAAGCGTTGTAATACCAAACATCAACAAACGCCAGAAGAATTGAAACAAAAAGGGCAAAGGGATGTGAGCCGAGCGCATCCCTTCTCTATTGTCTCTCGGATGGCAGTCGCAGTGGTTCCCTTCGCTGCGCGCGGATTGTTTGCGTACCATCGGTTACACAAGTATCGGATGCCACCGATGGGATGTCTTTTTGCTCGGGGAAACCCCAATTTCCCTATCCCGTCCGCGAGGGTGTGCGCGCGTTTAACGTGCGACCGATAATCTATTAGATCAATATTAATTCAGATATAATGAAATCGGATGCTTGGGATCGTTCGAGCGGAAACCGGGTACGCGCGGGTGCTCGGAAGTACCAATCATCATCATCAACCTCACCCCCACACGTCGGCCTCTGTGACTCCGACTGTCCCCTTCCCTGCTTTTCTCTCTCATCGGCAGCAGTTGATTAGGTGTCGTGTTTCTAAGTTGCAGTTCGCTGTTTTATGCTCTCAATCATCCTGTTCCGGAAGCGTGCCAGCAGCGAGAGAATCAAAAGCATTACACGGATAGGCTCTTTACCGGGGGGAAGGAGGCAAGAGAGTTTTAAAAAGGACAAGACTGGGGAAGTGCGCGTACCGGGAATTTGCTGCTATTTGTACAGCTTGTCGTCGGAGCTTCGATTTGAATTTGTTGTGCAAATATTTGTATTTACTTTGTGCTTCTTTCGGTCCGAGCATCGTGTAATCCCGGTTGTAGACGGGTGGGCTTAGGTGAGTAATCGCTGAGAAAAGAATCAACTCGACTGGAGAGAGGAAAACTTAACCTTTTGATCTAATTATGAATTAATTGCTTTTAACTCCATTTGAAGGGAAGATTTAAGTTATAGTGGATGGTACAATCAAGCTGATCTTTTGTAGAAATGATTCAGCATCGAAAAATTTTCCTAAAATTGTTTATCATATGTATTGCGACTTACATACATATTCCTGGTGTGTCCTTTCGAACATCTTGAGCTGTGTTGAAGGATTAGAAATTTTCACCAATTTTCGAAACTATTAATAACTAAAAGTAAAAGCAATACGGCCTGGCCGTTGTTTTATGCATTTCCATCCCAACGGCTGCTTTTCCACACATTTTAAAACGGTAAACATGAGCTACTGTTGAATCATGTGTCAAACTGACGACTTGACAGTTGGGTACTGTTCTGCTAATCCGGCCACGATGGTTCATCCGTGGTTGTATAAAGTTCATGGAACGAGCCGGATAATCGAGAGTTTAATTTTGTACACCGCGGCCGACGTAGGACGGACAGTTGGAGCCCTTTATTTTATTTATGTTCGTTTTGTCCATAGCTTTTTAGAAGGGCAAGGTAATTCGGTTTTACCACCATTCCGACAACATATTGGATTGTCCTTCGACATACTAATTGTTGGGTGTGTCCCGGTTCATTCTCCCGCAGGCTTCGGATAGGATCGAGAAGAAGCTATCAGTGGAGAAAGTGCATAGTAAAAAAATCGAAGATGGCCAGCGTAAGACTGATCGGTGCGGCAATGCAGCGAAATGTGACCTTTGGACGGGCGCTTCGACTGAGTGGTAAGGATTACATATTTGTCTCCGTGCGTCCGGCGGACGAAAAATCGCGAGCTGCCTGTTTTGTTTTATCGGCAACTCGGGAAGCTTCGTGCTAATCGCGGCGGATTGTGACACGTTGGACTTTGACCGACAGTTATGCGGTGCGGCTCGTGCCAATCCCTGGTGGATGGCGGTGTGCGCAAAGGGGGTGCATAAACATGACTCGATGCTTCCCTGCTTAACTCACAGACAGACACACACACATCACGGATTCGTAGACGTATCACGGGGTGTCCGGCTCTGTGTTCGTTACGACTGCTGTGTCCATTTTTACAGCTGATAAGTTGTGCCCTGAGATACATTGAAACGAGTTATGAAATCAGCTCCGTTTCAAAACAATTTAACCTGTGGCGTTGATTTGCTGCTGATACCCGTGAATCGGGAAGAGTTAGCAACACCGTCGAAACGCGGAAGTGTAGTTTTATTCATTTTGTGCCTTTCTTCTCCCTCGCAGAACTGCAGTCGCAGATGACCATGCGGTGTTTGGCCACGGCCGCCCCGGCCGGCAAGCACATGAAGACACGCATCGTGGACAATGTGATGGTAATCACGCTGGACTCGCCCGGTGCCAAAGTTAACTCTCTGAATGCCGAGGTGCAATCCGAGTTCGATGCCGTCCTGCGCGAGGTGGAAACAAATCCGGCCGTCAGCTCGGCTGTGCTAATCTCCGGCAAGCCGGGGTGCTTCGTAGCTGGTGCCGACATTACCATGCTCGAGCAGTGTAAAACTGTCGAGGCGGCAACGAAGATTTCACACGAGGGACAGATTCAGTTCAGCAAGCTGGAAAAATCCCGCAAACCGGTGGTAGCCGCCATCAACGGTGTTTGTTTGGGTGGAGGCCTTGAGCTGGCCCTCGCCTGCCACTACCGAGTAGCGCTGAAGGACAAGAAGACGGTCGTGGGACTGCCCGAGGTGATGCTGGGACTTTTACCCGGTGCCGGCGGCACTCAGCGACTACCGAAGCTTACCTCCATCCCAACCGCGTTAGACCTCGCCCTTACCGGCAAGTCGGTGAAGGCCGACAAGGCCAAGAAGCTGGGCATTGTCGATCTGCTGGTGAACCCGCTCGGACCCGGACTGAAGCCGGCCGATCAAAACACACTCGAGTACCTGGAACAAGTGGCAATTCAAGTCGCGAAGGATCTTGCCTCGGAGAAGCTGAAGGTAAACCGACAGAAAACCGGCATCGTGGCCAAGGTAACCGAATTTGCGTTCGGCATTGAGTGGGTCAAGAACAAAGTGTTCGAGAAGGCTCGCGAACAGGTGATGAAGCTTTCGGGAGGTCTATACCCGGCACCGCTCAAGATCCTGGATGTTATCCGCGTCGGCGTGGACAAGGGCCAAGAAGCTGGTTACGAGGCGGAGCGTAAAGGATTTGGCGAACTTTCGCAAACCCCACAGTCGAAGGGACTGATTGGACTGTTCCGTGGCCAAACGGAGTGTAAGAAGAATCGCTTCGGCAAGCCAGCGAACCCACCGAAAACGATTGGCGTGCTGGGAGCGGGTCTGATGGGCGCCGGTATCGTGCAGGTCAGCATCGATAAGGGCTATCAGGTGATTATGAAGGACACGACGGAAGCTGGACTGGGCCGAGGTGTCGGACAGATCCAGAACGGTCTGCAGGGTGCGATCAAGCGCAAGCGCATCAGTGCGATTGAGCGCGATCAGATCCTGTCGAATCTTACCTCGACGCTGAGCTACGAACCGTTCCGCAAGACGGACATAGTCATTGAGGCCGTGTTTGAAAACATCGACATCAAGCACCGCGTCATCAAGGAACTGGAACAGGTGGTTCCGAAGCACTGCATCATTGCCACCAACACGTCCGCTATTCCTATCACGAAGATCGCTGCCGGCAGTTCTCGACCGGAGAACGTAGTCGGCATGCACTACTTCTCCCCCGTTGACAAGATGCAACTATTGGAGATCATTACGCACCCGGGCACGTCCAAGGAGACGGCAGCGGCTGCCGTTGAGGTCGGTCTGCGTCAGGGCAAGGTGGTCATCACGGTGGGTGATGGTCCTGGTTTCTATACGACGCGCATCCTCTCTACCATGCTGTCAGAGGCAATCAGGTAAGAGTCGGAGTTCTAGATGCATACCTTAGAAAATTTACTCAATTGTGTCCTTCAATTCAAACAGACTACTGCAAGAGGGTGTCGATCCAAAGGACTTGGACAAGATGACCAAAACATTCGGATTCCCGGTCGGTGCTGCCACGCTCGCGGATGAGGTCGGTATCGATGTCGGAGCGCACATTGCCGTTGATCTGGCGAAGGCGTTCGGCGACCGGTTTTCCGGTGGCAATCTGGGCGTGATGGAGGACATGGTGAAGGCCGGCTTCATGGGCCGTAAATCGGGCAAGGGTGTGTTCGTGTACTCCGGTGGTCGCAGCAAGAACCGTGAGGTGAACCAGGACGCTATGGCCATTATGAAGCAAAAGTACGCGCTGCAGTCACGTGGTGCTAACAGCGTGGAGGACATGCAGCTGCGTATGGTGTCGCGCTTCGTCAACGAAGCCGTCCTATGTCTGGAGGAGAAAATCCTGGACAGCCCGCTGGAGGGCGATGTCGGTGCTGTGTTCGGTCTGGGCTTCCCGCCATTCACCGGTGGCCCGTTCCGTTGGGTGGACCAGTACGGTGCGGAGCGACTCGTCAGCAAGATGCGCTCGTACGCTGATTTGTACGGTGCACCGTTCGTGCCGGCCCAAACGCTGCTCGACATGGCCAAGGACTCGAGCAAGAAGTTCTACCCAAGCAAGTAAGACAATCGCTAGGCAAGTTAAGCGTTAACGTGTATCATTAGTGACCAACATCATCCATCATCCTTCCCTTATTCGTGTATTGGACCTTTTAGCTGTTAAGTGCGTAGGAAAGAAAGAAAGCGTTATATTCTCTAGTGTTCCAATTTTGTGGATCACGGATCGTGTTAATAACGTCCCGGGCTCGATGCTGATTACCTATATCACGCGGGGTCTCTTGTTTAGCGTAAAATGGATTTATTATAGAGCTCATTTTTTGTTTGGTTTGCTTTCTGTTACTGCATTTTATAAATAAAATTTATTATTTACTACACATGGAACTACGTTTGCGTCATGTATTGGAGTCCTGCTTATCGAAAATGGGTAATAGCGCCATTGGAAGCGCGCTCAGCGTTACGTTACCGCGCTAGTAGGTCGTTGCTAACGTTAGCGGTCTGGGAAAGCTTTTCTATTTGTTGTTTCTTTACGTAAAACCATCATAGCAACCATTGTTGAAGGGACATCCAATCATTTCAGTTCAGGGCGCGAAAAGACGGAAGTCCAGCTCTTCCCAAAAACAGAGCACGAAAAAATAAAAAGATGGCTATCTCCTGCTTGAAGAAGGGTACGTCCAAGGCAGCCGAAAACACTTTCCTCTATACTCCGTGCCATTGCCCCGCGGAGAAGCTACTACGCCAGCAGCAGGTCCGTTGCGAAAAGCCTCGCATGCCAACCGTCCACCGGGTGTCGAGAAGAACGCAATATCTGGCCAAACCACGGAACGCTCGCGGTAGGTACGAGATCAGGGCCGTGAATCGCGTGGGCAAGCAGACGGAAGTGTGCCGTTCGTACAAGGAACCGTACGCCTCGAAACGCATACAGCAGCTTGCATTGCCGCACGTGCGGAAATTGGTCGCAGCTCAGCAGGAGTACCGTCGCTTTATCGCCCGTCGTCAGCAGGATCAGCTGGAGAAGCGTATCAAGAAGAGTATCTTCACCGTGTACAGTCGACTGGCAAACGTTCAGCTGCCGGTGGTTGACAAAATGAAGGGTATGTCACCGGATGAGTGGCAAAAGCATCAGGACTGGCTCGTTCGTAACGCTCAACCCAAGCAAGCTCCCGCGCCCGAGCAACCGAAACGTGAACGTAAACCACTGGCCGCCCTAATCGAACGTATCGACAGCCTTTCGGAACCACGATTCGCTCGGAAAAAGTTTGCTGGACAAGAGAAACCAGGCCCTGCCGCTAAACCAGCTGCCTTGAAAGCTATCCCATCCGACCACGTAGCAAAGCTGGCGGAACCGTTGGAGCGTCGTCGACGAGCGAAAGGTCTGGTGGTGGAGGACACGCGTTTACCAGAAAACGTGCTCAAAGCGGTTGCCTCCAGTCGCGTGGCAGAGTTGGCCGTGGCAAAATCTTACCGAAATGTGAATAACGAATATCGCGATAAACCGTTCATGGTGGAACCGAACGCATTGAAAGCCAAGCCGAGCGATCGCATCCTGGAGCTTGCGAAACCGAAAAAGGCGAAGAAGTGAGCATCGCAGGCTCGACACGATACTTTTAGAACACGCTAAATTATTGATAGTGATGTTATAATCGCACGGCACCGCTTAGCATATTACGCTGAAGCAATAAGAGATGTTGAAGAGCTGCTTTACCAACCGGTACACACTCGGTGTTTCATTTATTATTATTCGATGACTCGTCATTTACTAGAAACGTACAACGGAGGCGTTGGCTATTATTACTGTTGCCTACTCGTCGGAATTTTGTCTGGAGAGTTGCTTGTCTTACACCACTTCCCTTTAATACTCTCGACGTAGCCGAACAGCTTTTCGATGGCATCGTAACTGCTTCCGACTGGTGCGTCGTCTCTACTTTGGTAGGATTCAATAAATAGGGCTAAACCATTGTGTTTTAAAAACATTTTCAACTAGGTAAAGTTTATATCGGCGACGTCTAGCATTCAGTTTGAGGGCGGCAAAGATTTGAGAGGACAGGCTCGAATAAGTTAAATCGGAATCGTCAAAAGAACCGAAATTATACTGAAAAGATAGATAGATAGCAAAAGTACTGTCGTGTTTCCGCAGGACTGAAAATGTAGATAGCTGGGGGTAGGTAGTAGGGTTGGGAAGTAGGTCAATTCTTCGTTCTGCTTCCGTTAGTGATAGCTCTCCTCTCGAGGAGCGTAGCTAGTTGCCGTTGCACCAGCTTATCGCAGATTGTGAATGACAGCCTGAGTGAACTCGTTGGTTGTGTTCTGACCGCCGAGATCCTTGGTGCGGACCTTGCCGGCGCGCAACACGTTCTGCACTGCCTGGAAGATCATCTGGCTGTATGGCAGCAAGTTCACGTGGCGCAGCATCTTGGACGAGCACAACAGCATCGCGGTCGGGTTGGCAATGTTCTTACCTACACCTTCAGCGAACGTGTGGCGTGCACCCTGGCGCGAGAAGAGGAATCACGGTGGTAAGTGCCTTTCATATCTCATGTATGCCGGTAAGAGGTTGTACTTACCGGCTCGAAGACGGCATGCTCAGCGGAGTACGAGGCACCAGCGACGACACCGGCACCACCGACCAATCCGGAAGCGATGTTATCGATGATGTTGCCGTATAGATTCGGCGCTACCATTACGTCGAACTGATTCGGGTTGCTCACGAGCTGCATGGTCGTGTTATCGACGATCATCTTCTCGAACTGAATTCGGGGATAGAGTTTGCCGATCTGGATTGAAGTAAGAGGAAAAGGTCATTACTTAACTGTCCATTTCCATTTACTATGCGCACATCTTACCTGTTCACATTTTCTCATGAACAGACCGTCGCCGAGCTTCATAATGTTGGCCTTGTGGACGCAGGTGACCTTCTTGCGGTTGTGCTTGGTCGCATAATCAAAGGCAAACTTGGCAATGCGGGCCGACTTCTGGGCGGTGATGACCTTCAGGCACTCAATCACTCCAGGCACGGCTTCATGCTCCAGAGCGGAATACTCACCCTCCGTCTGCTCACGAATAACGACCGCATCGATGTCCTTGTGGCGCGTATGCACTCCCTCCAGGCTCACAACGTGCACGACGTTCGCATACAGATCGAGCTCGTTGCGCAGTTTCATGTTGAGCGTTTCCAGCTCACCAGTGCGGCTGAAGTCAGGCGTCGCAAGAATACCCTTCAGGCACACCTTGTTCTTGTTAATCGACCGTACGACATCCTCAAGCGGAGCGCTGAGTGTCGGGTTCACCTCGGACAGGAAGAAGGTCTCGAAGTCGACCGGCACATCGGCGGCCTTGAACACCTCCTGCACCGAGTACACCAGCTCCGGACCGACGCCATCACCGGGGATGAGAGTGCAAGTGATGCGACCCTCACTCTTTCCCTGACGCTGGAATGCGAGGACAGAGAGGTCAATGCCAAATGCTAACATGATATGTCGGATCCATTACTTACCGGGTTTTGGGCTACGGTAGTTGAATGGATACCACGGCATGAAGCCTGCAAATGAAGGACAGTTTAATCACTTTGTTCCGTCAGGTCGTCCTAGTCTCGTCCCGAAAACCAGAACACAGCACGGGTGTTACATAAACATTGATCAACACAAATGCAGTGTCTCCCAAAATGGATCACACGGCTGTACTTACCTGTACCAGCGTTCTGGCCACATTTCGTGCGATGAACGACATACTGCTGCCACGGGGTACGATTAAGCTAAACGGTTGCCTTTGGGCCTTGCTAGCCGCGAAGAAGTTCTGCTGTTGAGCGGAGATACAGCACGGTCCTTATTTTTTGCGGCGCGCAGAACGAACGAACGTAAAAAAACTCGAGAAAATTGCGTGAAAATCCTGCTACCAAGAATTTTGACACCGGCTGACTGTCAGCGAAAAGTCAAGCTGACAATGCTGGCAAAAGGTAAGCAAAAACCGGCCGTTCTTCTTTTATTATTTTTGTTGCAAACGTGAAATGCGAAATCAAAGTTATTCAGAACAAATTTGACAATATAATAGAAATAGCAAAATCATTTTTATTTGTTTTACTATTTTTAAACTTTTTCGGTACACTTTTGTGCTGGCAGTTTAGTGCTGTCAGTTAGCCGCCAGCAAGTCAGCCGTCATACGCTGCTCGTTGTTGTTGTTTACGTCCCATGCGGGTATTTCGGTCGGTTGCTTTTTTGTGAACGTATTTTTGTGTTACAATATGACGACGAACGAAATTAAATCCGCAATGAACACCAGACTGAGGGAGTATGCACAGTTTCCGGTGGAAAATAAGTTTCAAGCGGTCCTGAAGCTAGAATTGCTGTGAGTACCCCTTCAAAAGTTACTAGCCAGGCAAGCCAAGTGTTGCTCATCGTTTTGATTCCTTTCTAGGAGAAAAGGGCTAAGGAACGAAAAAATCGATGCAAGCGAGTATAGCACAATGTGCCGGAAGTGTCACATACCGTGGTCAGACGGCTACTTTACGGTGGAGGTTGTACCAGGTAACAAACGAGTCAGAAGGCAAATCCAGCATCTCGAAAGCAACCGCGAGCGAACCAAGCAGCAGGATTCGTTGATCAGGTACCTGAAGACACGTGTCGGGCGAACAGCAGTAAGTATCCTGTTGATACTTGTGCGAATAATAAATTACAAAGCTGTTTGTTTTATACCTTAGAAATATACCTGCCAAATTTGTTCGTACAAAACGCGAGTCCCGTTGGATGGGAACGTTAAACCAAAGCCTAAGCCGAAGCCCAAACCAACCGTTTTATCGGTGGCCGAGGAAAGGGAGAAAGCTTACAAGGAATGGCTCGAGGCAAATCAGAAGCGACGAAAGCGCCACGGGAAATCAAACGCTGGTTTGAAAATACCTCCTAAGCAGCCAAAAACTACAAACAATACCGTTAATAATCAACCAAGTAAATCGTTGCCCACGCCGGAACCCAAGAAGACTTCTTCACAATTTAAACCACACGATTTCCGGATGATACAGATGCTACTAAACAAAAGTGTTTCGGCAAAGACGGACCCAAAGCAGAAACCCATGGTAACTCAACCGGTTGGTCATTTGCGATTAGGTAGAAAGTAGAAATAAAAAACTGACCCAAAAGGAGTTCTAAGGTAAATTTATTAGATATAGATATGCTTTACGTGAAACAACCCATCTTGATTGTGCTCTGGACCATTTTCCAGATCAATGTCGAAGTACAATTATCCTATACGTTGATAGAAGACTGAATCTTTCGGACACGGGAGATGATTCTTCAGTTATCGAGAGGAATTTTGTCCTTAACGAGCTGCGAGGGTGAAATTGAAGATGGAAAACTCATTTAAAATCTTGTAAAGGCACGGTTTGAGGACAATCGAAGACATCGACTTTTGTGTCGTAATGGGATTAATAGAGTGAGTACTCGAATATCTAAACTACTTATTAGTAACTCTATTTCTACGGCTATAGTTCATGGAAAGTGCGAAGGTACGATTGAACATTGAAACATTTATACAAAAACACAGACATACAAAAACGATTCGTTCGGTTTGGAACAGTATCGTCCATTGAAATGGCAGTCAGTGCAGTCAGAATCCGCTACCGTATGTGTCCAGTGGGGAGGGAGGTTCGAAAATTGTCTCATGAAGTAACATACAGTTAGAGAGAGAGAGAGATAAATAGAGATAGGCGAAGAGAGCAAGAGCAATGTGGAAATAGAAGACCACCACCGTACGTGGGATGTGCCATCTGCGCGCCAAAGTGCCGTTTGAGAAGTGCGCATCCACACACGGATAAGGCCTTTCGGAGCGTTAGCGTAAAGCATCCTCTCACCTTCTGGCACATTTCCCGATAAATTTCATCGGTGTCCCAAGGACCCCGTTCCGGGAGCGGAATGCCGCGGCGGCGCAACTCTTGGACACAATCGGTTAGATCCAGTATCGGTAGCGGATCGATCTGCGCTTTCGATACCGTACCGACCAAATATTCAACGTAATGGGTTCTGGAAGAAGCAGATAGAGAAAAAGAAAAAAAAAACGCAACGCTTAGTGGACATCATGCTTAGCGTTCGCTCTCACCTGCAGCAAGTATTCGCGATAGATGCCATCCACCATGCCGTAGGGGCGCGGTGGCATACGTTTGTTAGCGCGTCGCACGATTGACTCGAGATCGTCCGCGTTGAGCAGGTTGATCGGGTCAATGTTATTGTGGGTCACCAGGAAGCTAAGGTACTCAACGTAATGCGGTCTAGAAGTATGCGGGGGAACGACATCGACAGGATGAAGGGGAATGTATTAGTATTGGTCAAAGGTTCGGTTCGCATGATTTCCCGTCAAAAGGTTCGTTTTCTTTGGTCATTGTAGATGAATCGACTTGAGAGTTATGGAATCCCGTGCTATGGTAAACCGTATCCAATAATTCTTTTAAAAATTACCCTCGAAAGCCCGCCTACTAACAAACGCTGAAAACCTTGAAAGAATTAAAATGTGTCTCGAAGTATCGTTAGAGAGCACTCAGTTTACCTGCACAATCCGGCATGATTTTCGGGCACATCTGCACTGCAGATCATATCCATCAGACCAGCTGGTGTTTCCTTTTGCAATGGAATGGGACACTTCATGATGGTGCTCTCTCCATTCGCCAACTCCTGTTTCATCTGTTCCGATGGCTCGATGTCGAACTGCACGTTGTTCATCTAGAATAGAACGGACAGTTCAGGATTAGAAACAGGGCACTATCTCATTCTTGGATATAAGATTCTACCAGCAGCAAGTTTTGTAGATCTCGCGGTTCCTTGTCACGCAGGTAGAACAGACAGTTGCGCGGATGATGCGCATGCAATCCGAGTTTAGCGCAGTACGGCGACACGTTACACTTTGCGCCCATCATGAACGGCTTGTTGCAACCGTAACAGAACTCAAACTTGCACTGGGTACAGGTAAAGTGCATACAACCGCCCCGCGCAAGAGAGTAGCGGAATTTACAGTTCGGACAGCTGATACCGTGCGTCTGTAGATGACGCTGGACGCCCTCTGCCTGTAGTTCCGGATCGTTGGCTTCCTTCCATTCGGCAAACTTTTCGCACGTCAGCCCCTCGTGCTGGGACTCCCACTGTGGGAATGGAAAGAAGCATTAGTTTAAATTGGAACCTCCATGGAATTAATGCAAAACTCGCATCTCACCGGTTTGCGACACGAGGCACAGGTGATAGAGCCACAGTCCGGGCAGACCAGACGTCTCTGTTTCGGGCGGGCAAAGAATCCACTCGAGCAGTGCACACACCACTTAAAGTTTGGATCCTTTGTCAGCGTACGATCACGAATCTTACGCTGGAACAGATCGTGCACCTCATCGTCGACGATGTTCTTGAGTAGAATGTCTAGATTGGAGAAGTACTCAAGCACATCGTCCTCCGTAACATCTGGCCCGTTCAGATCGGGCTCTTTACAGTAAGGACAGTTACAGTTGGTGATCGAACGGTTGGTGATCTCCTGTGTAAAGTACTCCTTCGCACACTCAAGACAGCAGGTGTGAGTGCATTTGAGCATGGAGACGATCTCGTTCATCGGAAACACACCCAGACAAAGTTCGCATTCCTTTTGCAGCAGATCCTTCGCCTCATCGATCGTGTGGCATTGTGTGGAGGCCCAGATCGCGTTGTCTCTGGCGTACCGTAACTCGATCAGCTGCACTGCGAGCTCTGCTTGGGCAAGCGTTTGCACAAGACCATCCTCCAGCAACTGTTTTGCTTGGACCTGGTGGCAAAAGAGGTCACAGTAGAAAGCATATTAGTTTTACATGGAAGAAACGTGGTATTTAGATTGAACGAAAACAAAATCGGGTCAAGGTATAAAGGTGATGATACGTTATCCTACGAGGTAGAGTACTACGCACAGGAACAAATGTGGCGATCGAATACAAACAAGGACAAATGTTTTGAAGCACACGCACGCAACTTACTTCGGGCGGCTCACTGTTCGGTTCGTACGGTTTCACTAGGCTCTTGATAATCGTGCGCTCGCTTTCCGTGATCGTCATTCGGCTTTCGTCCTCGTCGTCCGTCGTTTGGTACTCATCGCTGAAGCACGTTTCGCGGTACTTCTTCTTCAGTAGCTTCTCGCAAAGGTAGGTCGTATCGCGAGAACTACTCGGCTGTGGCTCATTTGCATCATTCGGTCCGGGTGTGGATCTGGCCGAGGTGCCTGCCTCTTCTGATGCTGGTGTAGATGCCTTGCTGGTGGAGGCTGTCG
Organism: Anopheles epiroticus; assembly: GCA_000349105.1. Lineage (NCBI taxonomy): Eukaryota > Metazoa > Arthropoda > Insecta > Diptera > Culicidae > Anopheles > Anopheles epiroticus. Next base: position 109,508 of record KB671820.1, on the reverse strand, counting down.
GTGTAGTGGATGTGCGTGCGCTAAACGCTTTCGGCTGTACGAGTTTGGCAGGCTTGGGAGACACCTTGGATGTGCTCGGTTTGGGCGATTCCTTCGCCTTGTTGAGGAACTCTTTCTGCATGTTCTTGACCGTGTTGGTTTGCACCGGGCCAAACACACCGCCGATCGACTTCTTGCGCGTGATCGATGGCCGACGACCATTGGAATCGACCGTGGGAGATGTGGTGCTGGTGGATTTCTTTTTACTTTCGGTTTTAGTTTTGGAAGCGGTTGCTTTGGCGTTAGTCTTCTGACCAGTGGGAGTTGGTGGCGTTGTCGGTGAGGCACCATCCTCCGACTGCGAAGAAGCAGCGTTCGTAACTTTAACGGTTAGTTTGGGAGCTTTAGACTTTGATCGGATGGGTGGACTCTTGACGAGGGTAGTAGTGGGGGTGGCGGTGGTGGTGGTAGTGGTAGTTGCAGTGGAGGAGATGGTTGAAGCAGAGGGTTGAATGTCCACATTTTGATATATGTTCGTGGTACGCGGTGGAGCTTCGGGAGGAACGACTTGTGATTGCGATTCTGTTTGAGGTGCGTGAATTATGACCTGTGATGGTTGTATTTCAACGAAGCTAGATGAGGGCTCCTCGGAGGAGGCACGAGATTGTGTTCGATTGTCTAGAGCATGTCCATTAGGTAAATGAATCGTGTTTGATTCTAGTGGATGCTGGCTTGGAGCAATATTAGTTGTGGTGGTGATCTGAGCGAGTTGCTGGTTCAATGGCTCAATGTCACTGTCCGTCACGGGGATGGAAAGATCTCCAAAACCTTGTTGGTCTAGAGACAGGTCTGGTTCAACATTTTGCTGATCAGTTGAGCCTGTATTATTTTCAGTTTGTAAACTGTTGTCTTGTATAACTTGTGATGCTGTAGAGCCAACATCAGCTTGAGAGAGTTGCTCTATGGTATTTGATTCCAAGGACGATTGTACCGCAATAACTTCGTCGATGGCTGTACTGGTGTCTGTTTCATTTCCCAGAACTAGAGGAGCCTCTGGAATTTCTATCGCATTTTCAACACCATTGAATTGATTTATATAAGGATGATCACTTTGTCTGCTTAGAGTTGTTTCAACGGAGGCCGAAGACGACTGATTGCTTAAGTGATTTTCAGTCTCGATGACGTGCAGCTTCGCACCTGTTTTAAATACTGTAGCGTATTCTGGAACAGGCGCACTGGAACCATTCACGTTCATCAGTTGTAAAGCATCTGCATTAACATATTCAGGTGTTGTGCTATCAACCACTGATGCAGTCTCGCTAGTGGACTCAGCATGGAGTGGTGGTGATTCGACAGATACACCCTGTATGTTGGTGGACGCAATATCCATGATTTCTGAAACTTTAGCAGCTTCACTGTTTGTAGCCCCATTTGCTGTTCCGCCAATGTTCAAGGTATTGGTTGTAACAGGAGTCTCAGTAATAGTAGGTTGTTGTGTAGTCGCTGTAGACAATGAATTTTCAACAACATTATTGGTGAGTATTTCATTTGAAACGGAGCTTACGGCTATTTTTACGCCAACCGGAGATGTCAATTGTTGAGGCGATGTTGCCAGATTTGGTACGCTTGTACCTGCTTCATCTATAATTGGAATTTCCAGTGCAGCTTGGACCACAACACCATGTTGTGCCTCTACATTAATTTCAGAGCTACTATTAAGTTGCATTTCTCCATTACTACCATCAATAAGCGTATCGTTGAGTGAACCAATTGGCTCTTCCTCAATAGGTGCCGTTCCATTCGGTGCATTCCTCTCAATAACCGATGGCGGTTTGTTATCTGTAGTCTCCGTTGAAGACGTCTTTACAGAATCGTAAATCACCATCGGTGACTCTTCTGTTGCCAGTGCGTTCTCTTGTAACTGTTGTTCGTCAATTGTTTGCTCTATTTTTTGCACATTCTTTATAAAGCCTCCAATTACTGCCTTGGCGTTGATCAATGTTTGCACATCCTTCATCGTCATCGGAAGGTTCTCGTCAGCCACGAGTGTCGGTTCGCTTGATTCTTCTGCCGTCGTGTTGTTGTTGATCTCCGGGACGAGTGTAATCTCACTTATCTCACTCTGCTCGGGGCTGTTTTGCAGAGTCTCTACACTGGAAGCATGATGCAGTGGCGTAGCAGCCAGATCCAGCGGCCCAAGAGCTTGCTCGGTCAGGTGTAGCATGTTTCTTAATTCCCCTACAGACTGTTCAATCACACTCATAGCATCGTTGAAATCACTGTCCAACGGGAGATCGCTTACTTCCGATGCACTGTTGCGTTCGTTTTCCCTCACGATCGCCATGTTAATAATGGGTAGAATCATCTGTGGTGGTTCTTGCACTGGTATTATCTCATTGTGCGGTTGTTCAACGTCTCGTAATTTACCATTGGCAGAATCGATGATAGTCATTTCGGAAAACATGACCGATCCATCATCGTCATCGTCTTCGTACTCGTAGAAATCACCATTCTCGTCCACATCGTACTCCTCGTTCGAATCCCACTCTTCCTCTTCCTCCTCTTCGCCTTCCCATTCGTCTTCGTATTCGTCCTCGTAGTAATCTTCCTCGTAGGCAGCGTCGTCCTCATTGAACGTTGCAATATCCGAGTTGATTTCATCCTTCATTTGTTGTATGAGCCGCTTCGTATCCAGGACTAGTTCGGAAAGGTTATTGGCAAGCTTAGAACTATGCTTTAGGACGTCCTCCTGCTGATCTGCTTCCAAAACGTTGTTCAAATGTTCGGGCAATGAATCCTTGGTAGGAGGTTCTGATTTGACAGGGGAAGGTTCCTTTGGAGTAGAAGAACTTGGCAAGTTATGGTTTGTCCCAGAAGGATATGCTTGAACCATTTCAACCTGAGACTCTTGCAGGGCATTAATTTCGGTTGTACTAGTAGTTTCGGTGATTTGCTTGTCTTCTGCAGCAGGACCAGTTGGCAAATTTTGTGTTTGGATTAGTTCCGGTTGTTCGACAGGTTGTACAGAAAGTGGTTGCGTTTGGTTCATGTTTGAGCTCTCCGAAAGAATATGTTGTGGTTGAATCGGCTGCAATTGTTCTATAGGACTTGCTGGAAGAGGCTCTGGCCCAGTCATGTTAGAGGCTTCCGAATGGAAATCTTGATGTTGCATTGGCGTTAGTTCTTCCATAATTGGCTCAGTGACTGCAGTAACTGTACGATCTTGTGGTTGGATGGGCGTCATTTCTTCCTTAAGCGGCTCAATGACAGCAGTATCGGTGCGGTCCAAGGCCTGGCTAGAAGGTTCCTCACGAATGTTTGAGATACTTGCTGCAGAGTCTTGCGGTTTCTGTTCTTCTATTATTGACTCCTTAACAACCGCTTGAACAGGAATTGGTTCAACTGTTTGAAATGGTGGCTCTAGGGGAAGAGAGTCGTCTTGTGCCATGACTTGAGTACGATCATTCTGGACAGCTTCAACTGAAGTTGTTGGATTCATCATTCCAGAATCTTGAATCGTAGATAAATTAGGCTCCTGTTGTGGGAGTTCAATACTGTCCGCTTCTGAATCTCTCTTCGGAGGAAGATTTATGTAGATAGGTTCATCGAGCAGCTCACTGTCTTCTTTATCATACCCGTCTCCGGTTGCATCTTCCACATCAAGTGTCTGCTCGATACGCTCGATGTTTTCAACTACATGTCGCATTTCTTCTACATGATCTATAGCGACCACGGACGATTGGTTCTGTTTAGTGTTCGTTGCCATTGCTTCAAAATCACTTTCCGAAGAGCTTTTCACCGGGCGTCTGCAGAGATAGTTATTCTTGTTAACCGGAATGCGCGATCCGCGCCTTTTCTTTACTCCTTTCTTCTCCACTGTAGTTTCCACTGGTGGCGTTGCCTCTTCTCGATCTTGTATTGTTTGTTCTGGTTCTTCTCTGGCTGTTTGAATGTTGTTCTGGACGTTTGAAATACTTTGCTCTGTAAGATAACTCTTTGCAGCTTGTTCATTCTGTTGCACTGGTTGGGACTCCTTCGACGGAGGCTTAGTGAACAGGTGCATCAGTTTCTCGTTGATCGATACCAGATCGTAATAATCAGTTGACTCCGCCGTTTGTCGTGCTTCGTCAGAGCTGCTATCGACGAGGTAGCTGCTGCGCTTCATTTGATCAAACACGGTTGTCGTTTTCTCGTTTCGTATCGCTCGCTCTAAAAATTTGTGAATGTTGGCATACTCGTCCGTTTCGCTGGACACCGATGGCTGTACTGCGACCTTGCTCGTTTGATGCCGCTCGGGAAACAGTACAGGTTTTTCGAGTGTCTTATCGAATGGAAAGTAATGAATGTTGCTGTAATCGTTCTCCGAGTACTCGGCCCTCATTAACGTCTCGCGAATGTCGTCTTCCAATGATTTCGGTTTCGTCTGTAAGTTCACTTTAACCGCGTCCAACTCTTGCCGCACCTGTTGCACCAGGTTCGGTAGAATGTCTTGTATGTTCTCTTGTACAAAGTCACGAACGTCATCCTCGATGGATCGATTAGGATCGGGTTGATGATCGGGTTGTTTGCCATTACGCACGGGGATGGGACTTTTGCTCATGATACGCTGATCACTTGCCTGAGAACGTATCGAGGTGGCCGATGCCGATCTACAGTTGGTTTCGTTGTCAACGAGCTGGCTGAGCAGTTGCTGAATGTTGCGCAGAACCGTTCCGTTGGAAGACTCTTGCTTGCGTTCCATTTGCATGATAAGTGCTTCAATATCCTTCAATATTTCCGTATTGGAAGTGGTCGTCGTGGATTGCTCTTCACATACCTCTTCATGTTGATCTTGTTCCGACATTGATTGGGTTGCTGGTGTTGTGTTATCGTGTTCGGTTAGCTCCTGTATTTCCGGTTCGATCTCTTCTCTATCGGTCTCCTCAATTGTGCTTGGTAGGTCGGCGGCTGTAGGTTGTTCTGTTTTATGGAACGAAGGCCCAGTTCCAAGCAGCTCTTGTTCTACGTGGGCACTTATAAACTGTTGAATTTCACTGCCTGCCGATTGCATTCATCCATTCACATGATTCAAGATGAATGATCAGATTACAATACACAACACGCAAGGGTCGGGTGCCGGGGTTGGATATCAATGACACGCAAACACACAAACACAGGGTGGGCACACAGGAAGTTCCCCATTTCCGACGGTATCGCCAGGCAGATAAAATACGGGAAAAGGGAAAGAAAAAACTAGCATTAATACCACTGAACCACACTACCCTCCACGCTACTGCCGGTGCGATCGTTTCTTACTGATTCCAGTTCGATCCTCCTGCAGCGCTTGCTGCAGCAGCAAGTTGCCACTTTCGTTGTCGGCCCCGCTCGGTGGCCCCCAGATGCGCATCAGGAACGGTTTGAGCTGTGTTTTGCTGAGTTCAATCAACGCCAGCTCAAGATTACCGTGGTGCGCCGTTAGACTTGTGACGATGTCCTCGCGCGTAAAGTTCCCCTTGGAGGCGATCTCACGATACTTGCGCTGTCGCTGCTCAATGCACTCGGTGATCGCACGCCAGATGTTGCCCTTGTGCATGCGCAGGGCCTCTCGAGCCTCCGCGGTCGAGATGGTACCGATCGTGTTCTCCCGCTTCTCGTGTCCGTACTTGGTGGCCAGCGTTTGTACCGTTTCGATCAGTTTGTTCCAATTGTTTCGAAGCCACTGGACCGGATGCTTTTCACCACAGTGGTTCATTGCTGCCTGTAGTTCTTCGGCTGTGAAGTGATATCGTTCTGCTTCCTGTGTGGTCGAACGTTTTCTGCTGTTAGTCGAAAGATATATCAAAGAAAACTGTTTATACTTTACCCTCAAAAGAAGTGTCATCTCGGAAGGTTCCTCCTTGTGCGTGGAACCATTTTGCATTTCTGTGGATTGCTCCATCCTTTGAGGGATATCCTCGGGCTCTTGATGATCGTCCATCTGTTTTGATAGCTACAATTGGATAGAAAGCTTACATAAATACTCCAAACCTTGTAAGGGAAGATCTACTTCTTGGACAAACGCTTGTCACCATTAGCTGTTTAGATGGCACATTTCCACCAGCAGGAGGCGAAGGGCTCACGACCTTTGCCTGTGTCATCGTGTCGATGCGGCGTAAATCGTTAAATGTGCGATACATGTTCTCCTCGGGAACAGCTGCAGCGCGACCAGCTGCACCGAGCGTCTGATTAGCGGCTGTTTGAATGATCTGATGGATGGCTCGGTCCAGATAGGACAGGTTTTCATCCTGCTGCTGCTGGCCGTAACGATGGGATGAGGATGATGATTGAGTCGAATGGTGAGCTGACGTTTGATTCAGTGCCGGATTGGCGTGGTAACGTGAGGAGCTCTGCAGACCGGGCTGCGGACTCAGCTCGTGTGGTGATGGTGGTAGACTCTGGAAGATGGGGCGAATGAGGTTTGTGAGTGGCTTAGGATTAGCTTGAATAGCAGTATAGTTTAATTATGTTTTAACCGCATGTGTTCCTATTAGAGGTATTAATAATGGACTAACGATATTCAGCAAATAAAGACTAATGCGCTTCAATCTTACCAAAAACCTACTAATAAGCCCGGTGGCTTATTCAACACTTATTGGCACTCAACGCAACACTAACGTGTGCCGCCCGTAGAGTACGCCTATTTCTAACGTTCGCCCCTCGTTAACATCGATGCTCTTTCGCGCGTGTCCGATGTAACAGATGGTGGTTCGCATAAATCCACTTCATCATTCTCGTACGAACCAAAACATGGCGTCACAGCCGACGCCATATCGATCGTCCACAAAGCAAGGAAGTGGTCAAACAACAAACGGCCCGACGGTCTATTCATATTACCGCATGTTTGACGAAAGCGGTGTAATCAGAGCTAGTGTTAGTGTTGGTAGTAACGGCTTGCGAGAGCTATTTTTGGGCGTTACGCGGTGTTCGGTGTTCTTGCCGTAGCCGCAAAACTGCCAAAACTGTCGGCGTGACGAACGGGAAGACCATAAGGAAGCGTCTTGTTAATGAGGTGTTGGGTGGATGGCGTGTTCGAGGTGCTCAGTAGGTGATGCGTCTTGAATGCTGCGCACCGAAAATAGACGATCAACAAAGCGTCTGTCAACGATGAAATAATGAAGTGTGTCGCGATAATGAACTGCGATGCATAACGATCAGCGAGATGCGTCTGGGAGGGATTTGTTAGGTGCTGTTAGGGATGTCGTTATGCTTCCCTTTCCATTCGTCCCCAATGTCATACCTGCGTATCACTAGAGATGCTGTTGCGACTGGCAGGACGATCAACTTCGAGTAATTGCGGTGTGGCGAGCGAGTACGATCGCTTGTAAAGCGCTGAAGAAGTTAGGTTCTGCTCCTGTGACGTTGCAGTACTCGTTGTATCGACGCGTTGACTTTGTGTGGCAATTTCTTGACGAACCTGCTCGAATGAGTCATATGTCTAATGCATATGTGTGGTAAAAGAGATGTGTTTAGTGTATCATTTAAGACTAGTGTATCAATCAACTACCTGTGTGGACATATCCTGTGGTGGAGGTGACGTACCGATAGAAGCCCTTGGACGTATTATCTCTTCTTCAGAAGCTGTATGGCTAACCCCCACAATTTCCCTCGGAGGTGAAGGTCCACACCCCGTGGATACCTTCTCTTTGGGGAGCTTTTTCTCAACGTGAGTTGCAATTTGTTCACTGTCAACTGATTGTTTCTTCTCCGAACTAATGGGTCGGTTCAACCCATAATCACTCTTCGACATTGACCCAACTTCGCCCTCGACTACCTGGTCCATCTCGGTGTCCATCTCGTCGTCAACATCTAGAACGAGAGAGAACACGAGAAAAGACACCATCCGATTAACACTCAAAAACCAAGAATAAGGAAATAACATGATCTCTCGGGAGAGACTTCCATTTCGGGAAGGAAAGACGGGTAATAGTTTTGATTTTCGGGGATTGTTTTGCACGCGAAAATCGTGCGGTCTTTATTGAGGATATCGTGCAAAACATTTGGCGCAAAATTACAACATGGATTGGGTTCGATTATGAGTACATAAGGTTGGTTAACGGAGTCAGGATATACAAACGAAACAAAAATCACTCACAAACGATTACCATATGCTAAAGGGACGGATAAGGGTACCCGCGGTACTGTTCCTATAACACTGAACAGAGGGGTCGATGTGCTTAGCTGCTGGGAAGTAAATGCACGACATAAATAGACGGAGCGGGGCTTACATTGCATAAACGAGCAAAACGCGCTTCTGTTAGAGAAATTGTCTATTAATTGAGGCTCTTGTGGAGTGGCTAGAATGATCTGGACATTGAACTTTCCTCAGATTGGAACGAAACAAACAGGTGCTTGGGTGCGGGGTCGTGCGTATTACCGACAAAAGTGTTACAGTGCGCGGAAAACACAAGTAAGTGGAGTGTCACGCTACTACTTCGCTTTAGTGCCGGGCCAAAAGGATATTTTACGAATCCTACCTTTCTTCTTCGTTTCCCCAGGGGGCTTACCGTTGGTTGGTTTCTGGGGCGGCACGATTTGCAGCTTCACTTCGGTCACTTGTGGCGTCTCCAGCACCACATCCGGCGGTGGTGAACGGGGATGTTCGTCCGGCATGTCCTGTTTGGTAGTTGTACCACCACTCACCACACCGATGGTGGCCGTTTTGCAGCAGATGGCACATATCTTCACGCCCGGCTCGTTGACGTACGTGCAGAACTCACATTCCCACTCGCGATCCGGTGCAACGGGTGCTGGCGGAGGGGGTGATTGTTCCGGCTGCTCCCCATTATCATAGTCAGCCTCCGAACGGGTGTCGTTGATGATGTTTTTGATCTCGACCGTTTTCAGGTGTCTCTGCTCGTCGGAATCTGATTTCGTTGGTGAGATGGTACGGAACTCCAGCAGACCATTGACGACCTGCTCGGTGGTGCCTGCCTTGCTCGGCTTTTCTTCATCCGACTCGTTGGCAATGAACTCAGTGCTTGAGTTCTTGCGCTGCCTCTGCTGTTTCGATGCAAAGCGACGCCTTTGCTCCGAACCGTCCGTATCCGGTGTATGTGAGTCCGAGGGGATTTTCTTGGGAGCCACGGAAACAACCTTACCGCTGTCACTCTTCTTCGTGTCACTCTTCCTTCGTTGTTTCTCCCGTCCATCGGAATCAGAGCTTGGTATAGGCTTCTTGGGAGTTGGCGGCGGAGCAACCTTACTCTTTTGCTGCCGTTTTCGCTCCTGGTCCGGCTCGGAATCGTTCGTGTGCGAGTCGGACGTGATACGGCGCGAGGCGGAGAGGTTGTTCTGGGCCGCCTTCAGTTTGGCTTGGCGTCTTCGCTCAAAGTCCGCATCGGAATCGTTCGTCATCGAGTCGGAGTTGATTTTGCGCGGTGAACTGAGACTCTCATTGCCAGACCGTGATCGATTAGAAGCGGCTCGGCGTCCTTCCGGCTCAAGATCAGACTCGTTCGTGAATGAGTCGGAGGGTTCTTTGCGGGCCGATGACAGAGACATCTTGTCGAATCGATCTCGTACCAACTCCTCACGATCGTAGCGAGCGGCTGGGGCCGCGACCTTCCTCGACACTGGATAGTCAATAAGAGATCGTGCCGAGGAGCCGCCACCGCGACGATCACGGTTGAAGCGGGAGTGCTTTACGCTCGAAGCCCGCACGAAGGACTGTGTTGGTGGTTCGGGCTCATCGAAATCGATACTGCTGGTTGAGTTGAGACGTTCACGGCGTCGTCGATCACCACCACGTCCGCGCGAGCGATGGAAACCATCGTCCGAATCTTCGTCATCGGTAAGATCGTCAATGAAACTGTTGCGGTTGAGATTGCGCATGGACATTGTGGATTTGCGTGACTTGATGCTCAGAGCAGGTGAAGCGGCACGAGATCGTGAGTTGGCTCGGGATCTGGGTGGGGGCATGGCAACACCTGGGTAATAGAAGAAAGAGGAGATTAGGGGCTGTTAACATATTCAGTAAGAAAAATGCATTCCAACGAACCTGGCATCATTGGCATCATGCCCATTGGGTATGGATACATTCCATTCCAAGCATTCCATCCTGGTGGATAACCGGAAGGATCTTGTGGCGGGTATCCGTGCTGTGGTGGTAGGTTGAGACTCATGTTAGAGCCGTTCTGGGATCCTCGACCCATCCAAGCGTTCATCTGATTCCACTGCATCGGATTGAAGTGTGCCATCGACTGAGCCTTTAAAGGAGACGGCATGGCGTACATCAGAATAATACAAAGACAAGAGTGTAGAAGATGTCTCTACCTGGTGTAAGGGATTGAATCCCCACATGTTCGGTTGCGGTGGCGGCGGCTGGTGCAGATTGAACACCGACGTGCTAAGACTTCTTGGCCCATTCGGCATCGTGGGCATTGTGTCACCGAACTCCGAGCGCTGTATAGGAGAGACAGACGGTGCATTACTATTGCCAGGATGGCCCAAATCGTGACCGAAGCTAGAACCCGGTCCGTTCGGTGTCCCCGGGACGGACAGTAGATTAATGCCGGAAGCAACACTTCCAGATCGTATTCTGGGCTGTGCCGGCGGGTTAAGCCACCTGGAATGCAGTTGTTGAGACGGCTGTTGCTGCTGCTGCTGGAAAGCACCTGGCGGCTTGCTACGGAAGCTGTTTGACGATTCAGTAGCGGATGACTGTAGGTTGAGGACAGTTACACAGAGAAGCAACAGTGAGATGAGTAAAAGCAAAAATTCAGATCGGTTTTCCACCCTTGTTTTCGAGCAGAGGAAACCCCTTGTGACGTAGTGTGTTTCAAATCGTACGTCGAAAGCGATGATTTTGGGCCCACACATACACATACACAAATGAGTTTACATTGACAAAAAGCAAAATAGAAAAACTTTGAGGTAAAAGGGCCCCTTTCCCGGTATGCGCACGATACCTGCAAGTCCGTGTTGGACGTAAGACTCGCCCGTCTACTGCGATCTCCATCAGACTTCATCGCTTCCTGGTGCTGTCGGTAGCGCTGCTGTAACAGCGTCATACGATCCAGTGTGGCCGCGGTATTGTTCTGGATTTTTTCCATCGTACTCGAAACGGACCTGGAGGGACCGATCGAGGGTGAACGTTTCGAGACGGTGTCCAGAGATGAGTTGGAAGCTAAGAGAAAATATGAAAACATGATTATTTATGATCTCGCTGCTGAAATGAAGGATGAACTTACAGTGAATTTTATTCTCCGGTGGATCGGGTAAGGGCCTGTTCGACGGGTGTATGAAGCGCTTGAGGGAGTTCATCTTTTCCCGTAGGGAAAGGGCCGGACTCGGTGGCGGTGGAGGCGGTTTTTGCTGTTGCTGCTGCTGCTCCGGCTGTCCTTGAGGAACTGTCGTAGGGATTGTCTTAGGAAGAAGAAATGGATCCACAACATGGATTAACACCTGCGAACCTTGCAAATAACCTTTTTTTTATATACTTTTAGTGGATGTGTGACTTTCACGTTATGTTCTCTTAGAACAAAAAGAAACTCAAATCGCATTTCATGTTAGAGCGCAACTAACGAAGCTATAGGGACAAAAAAGAATATCTACTAAAAACGCAAAAGAAAACACATGCACAGTTTAAAAAGCAAAAGAAAATGATATATATATTTCGAAGAATTGTTCTAAACATTTGATATTAGTACAATTGGTCTAAAAGCGTGTAGTGTTTCTTTTTATAAGATTAATTGAAGGGGAAGGTAGATAAACGTTTATGTTTAGAGATTGTTAAAAGATTCTCACTGAGTGAAGCAGAGAAATCTCTTGAAAATTAAATTGTTTTCCTGCTCTCTTGATGTGGTTTAAATCTCGCTTCCCTAACACAAGAAGTGGGTGGCAGTGTGGGTGGCCTAAGACACAACAACCGTCCTCACGAAATTATGCAGCGCCGTACCTGCTGGTCCTGCTGCTTGCGGCCGAACATGGGACTGGGAAAGTGGAAGCTTCCGGGGCGCTTGTTCCTTCTCGGCGGCGGCAGTGGCCCGCTCGATCCGGCGTCACCCTTCGGTGGCAGCGGAGGTTTCACCGTGCTGGGGGTCGGGATCGGCGCCGGTTCAATGGGCTGCGAAGAAGAGAAAACCGGGTACGGAAATGCACAGAGCTGACCGTAGGAGATTCGCAGAATGGGAAGTGGCGAAGGGAGATGGGAGTGGAGTGACGAAACGATCGTGATCATGCCAAAGGGAGCTGATGAGCCGTGACATTTTCCATCCAGCCATAGCGGCGGTCATTGACGACATTTGGGCGTCAAATGTATTGAACGCTTAAATGGCGAAGATCAAGGCATCATCTTACATGGGTGTGGAATGGGGTCGGAACGCTTTCAGTGAAAAACAGCATGCATGGGGCGGTAGGATGGAATCGAACAACAAAATGGCGTAGCGGTGAGTGGTGAATGGTGTTTTCCGTCCGCCTGGGTGCTACTGCAACAACACACGAGGGCATGTTTGGTGCTTCCCACTTACCTTCCGGACGTGTGTTTGGCGCTTCGGGTGTCGGTGGTAGCGATCGTCGCACGACACACAGAACAGATTCTGATCGCACTGCTCGCACCGTACCACGGGTGTGACGGAGCCGCACAGATCGCACTTCATCACGGTCAGCCGTTTGATGTCTGTTGGTAGTGGGGTAGTGCATTCCGATGCGTGAAATGCGGACAAAACAATATTTGTGTTAGCGTGTGCAGAGAGACAGCAGCCGAGGGAAACGCTACGCATCCTACCTGGAGATTTGAGCGGCACTGGAGGGGGAGCATTGGAATATTGCTGCTGGTTCGCCACATCGATGACCTCATACTCGGGATCGTTATTGACCGGGGGCGGTGGAGGCGGTGGCCCTACACGATCGTTGCTTTCGGTCTGTTTCGAGAACGGAGAAGTTATGTGCTTTACAGTGGAAACGTTTCGAGGCGGACAATGTAGCTTACCACCCATGAAGGCATGTTTCGCCCACTGCGGAATCTGTTTGACGGGCTGGAAGCCATGCTTGACCCAGTTGCGCTGGATTGTCGAAGGTTCTGTTCACAAGTGGAAATGATGGAAATAATTAGTTAGAGTTGTTGAGCAGAAAGCATCAACCAAGAGTGCAATAATTGTTTATTTCCCCAAACGTCTCTTTTCACACCTTTCAATCCCTATGTTTAGCAAACCGATCGGATTATTTACTTTTCGAAATCGCTTATCTAGTACAACAAACAATAAAAAGTGTGCGTATGTTTGTGTATGTGTGTGTGTCGCTCAGCGATCATCATGCACTCAGACTGCCTTCTTTTGGGTGATTTATTTTTAAACATTATTTACATTCACTTGCAAGAACGATCGCATCGGCAGACGTTTGTTGCGAAGGTAATGTACGGGTGGTACGGTGTAACATTCCGACTGCACTTATCTCCGAGTTCAGTGTCTAATGCGTTCTATTTCGGCGTTTCCCGCACTCGTGCGCGAGGTTAAAGTGATTGGCTTTTTGTTTTGTTTATTAGAGAAATTTACTTTCTGCGTTGAAGGGAAAGCGTGACGTGGTGGAGACGCATGGTGGCTTTCACGCGTCGTAGTGGCAATGACTTTTTTTCCTGTGCGCTGTGGTAGAAACAACTTAGTAATTCAATCGTTCTAATTTTTTAATTCTTTTTTTAAAGAAGTAATTGAAATCCAAGAACAACGCATTGCTATTGTAACACAATCATTAGCCTATCCTATTTATCGCATGATCGATCCGTGAAAGGAGGTTAATGTTTATTTCATGATCTCAAGCTAAACAAAAAGCACTAAAAACACGACCACAGCTTGGAAAAAATAACACGAAACGCTCGAAAGCCTATCACACTAACGATCACATTAAAAACCGGCTCAAGCAGCTGAAGATCCAAAAATAAAACATGGCACAAGTTTCCTCACTATACTGCTGGAAATATTTCGCTCACACACCACCACGCCATCCGTGGCCGGCATAAACGGAAGTACATCCATTTTGTCCATAAAACTGAATGACTGAGTAACACAATGTTACGGGCGTCAAACCGTCAGCCTGAGGGCTAGCCGAAATTAGAACCTCGGCGACATTGCTACGAGAAGTTGTTGCGAATTTATTTAAAGCCACTCCGCACGGTTCCCGTTCATTGACTGTTGTTGTTTAGTGTCGTGAAAAAGGCCTTGCACCTTGCACAAGTTCACGAGTAGAGCCGCGCGTCAGAATAAGGAACCGCCGTGTCAAGGAGATTCGACAACCATTGCACTGTTCAACGTCCAACAGGCGCTCTGCTTGAAGGAAAGAGCGTGTGGAAGTGTCGCACTTGGCCAATAAAAATAAAACAGGGGCAATCAATCATCACAGTTATTTTCGGCAAAATTATTCACATGATCTTCCACACTTCGGAGAGTAATAAATTACATAATACCACCCTATTCACATACACACACTTTGCAAGTCGACTTGACAGTTTCAAGATGCGAAAGAGATTATCCTTTATAGCACACGATCAGTCTATGATCGCATTTCCGCATTCCATTTCAATCCGAAAATGGTGCTCACGGTGCGATCTCACTAATGACTGCGTCTGCATCTCGCCGGCGCCACCACAGCTATATCTGGCAGCTCTGCCTCTCCAGATGAACCACCAGCACGAACCAGACCGAACGGAATGTCACTTCATCTGCACCGGGAATAACGACACTGGTGCGCTGTTCGCTCTCTCGCACGCCGGTAATGTCAGAGATCGCCCTCTTCAGTCGGAGATTTTCCGCCAATGACCACAGCGATCGGCGGTGTTATCGTTTGGTGGATGGTGTGCACGGAGGCACGGCAGCATGCGAACGGAGAGGGGGACGGGCGACAACGTATGAGACCCACTAAAATGGTACCGATTTTCTATTTTTAATATAATCCTAGTGCAGGCAGACACAGGCAGGCAGACACTCGCACACCGTTAGCGACACATACACACGCACACTTGGGGTTTGGCTATGCATGGCACCATAATTCCACACAGCGACATCACTTACGCTCATCACACTCGTACCTGTGGGTTGCCCGGGCACGCTATATTAATATGGTAGCAATTATTGGGGAAATTGGTTTTCACTTGTCGCTGCCGTGGCGAGCAGTATCGATTGAAAATTGTAATGACTAGTAGCTGAAATCTTTGCGGTCACCTTTTGCTATTGAGCTGAAGGCACTGAGAGCTGCGAGCTAAGTCGAAAGATCTGGATGGCTGCTGGTGATGCTGCATGAAATGCTGACCAAGACTAGCATATCCACTTTAACACTCTCGCTTCTTTTGCTGCCACTCACTCCTTCACCTTTGCTAGATTGCCGTTGCTTTTCAACCAATTCCAGGTGTAACTTCTTCGCCGTCGGTCGACTTTTCGACTTGCACCGGGAGAGCGAAAATAGCAAAAGGTTCTCCGTCTGCCTTTTTTATATAACTTCACCACCGGATGGTGCAGGCCGGGACCGAACCAAGACCGAGATGCGTACGCGCCGAGATTCAATCACTGACTGGCGAAAGTGGCTGAGCTATGTCTAAGGCACGAGTAAGCGAGCGAGAGAGATCATGGCAATTGTGAGCAGGAAAAGTGTTTTCTCTTCTATTAGGAGTGATTTAGCACACTAGGATGCACACTAGGAAAGGTGATTATAAAATAGTTTTAATTAAGATGAAATAGGGGAAAAAATAGACGAGGAAGTTATAAAGAGTATACCATCGCGCAATTTCACAATGTTGGGTTTTTTTTTATTTCTAACAAAGGTTGTTAATTGTACAAGCAAAAGAAATTTCTTTATGAACCGTATTCTTAAATATTACTTTTGAACAGCACAAACATTTGCTAGTTTTGGGCAAATCATTGTTTATTGAAACATTTTCCTAACGACACACTCGAGCACTGCTAATTCTAACTGTCCTGAGTTATGTTTTGCATCGTTGAGCGATTTTGCGCCGTTTCAGCTACTCTCCGTATCGTTTGAGGAAAACTAATTTTAGCCAAACTTTAGCCGCTTGACTTGCGTGCGGTGCTTGCCCACACGCCTGTTTGAGAGGATCATGTTTTTTGGCCGTGCGGCAATTTTTCGGCAGCACGTTTCGAAACTGACGCGATTTCACTTTTGCGTCATCGAGAGTGCCACGTCAATAGGCGTGATGGGGTCATTGAAAGGAAGCGGAAAGAGGCGTTTGATCGCTTACATGTGTTAATTTGTTGATTTGAGCTGCATAAGACGTTTTAGTGCGAAGAAACTATACGGAATGACAGGCATATAACTAAAATACTCTTATTCAACAATTTTATTATTATTGTTATAAAATTATTGTATTATTGTTATACAAAAATTTATAAAAGAGTTTGATACGTAGGATTAAAACCCGTGTTAAGCAATTGGTGATCAAATAAATCAGCTATGAATGTTTAGCCCTTATTTGGACAAATTTCTACAAAACACCAGGCGCATCCATCACTTTGACCACGTGCTTAAAACAATACATGAAAGTTTTTTTTTCTAGCTAGAAATCAATTCTAGCACCGTGCGATACGGAAATAAACTTGTTTTGTCTAACACAGACCTTGCCCAAAGTGTCGTGAACAGCATATTGACAGCAGCCGAGCCTTGCGTTCCATTTCGACGTCGTCGTCATTAACCTTTGCCCAATTCGCCTTTTCTTGTGCCTCTACCAAGCAAACGCCAACGCGTCGATGTGTGTTCGCGCCAACGAGCTGATGTGAAGCTTTCCTCGGTTTTTTTTTTATGACCTCGTTCTTGGGGCTTCAACAGGCGCACAGTATGCGGGTGCAGTGTTTGACAGTTTGCGCGAGTGAGCGCTTGTACTCACACAGTGGCAGCGTTTGATTGATAGATGAAAACAAACACGACACTGTACCGAACTGTAAAATAGTGCTCACGTTCACGAGCTGCTCTCTTCTCTTGCCAAAAAAACACGATTTATTTCGACGTTGGGAAAACACGACTCTTTCGCTGGCCGTGGTGTTTGACATTTCGCTTCACACTCGTTCTACCGGCATCCGAGCTCGGTGCGAGTTTGCGCATCGAAGGGCAGCCCTTCGAAACAGCCGGTATCAACAGGGTGATGTGTGCTACAGTGTGCTACAGTGGAAACTGGCGCTTATCACCCTGTGCTCGTCACAATACCAAATAAACCCGCGTGGCCCGAAGCATGACAGCTCTCTCGGGGTGAGAGTGTGGCTCACCGTGCTCTCCGTTCCACTGCAAATTTCCACGAACACCATGCAGCAAGCGAATCCGCAGTGTGTGGAGCGTCAGTTGTTCCGTAGCTTTTCCGTAGGTTAGATGGAGCGGCCGTGCCGTGGTCCATGTTGGTTGGCTAATTTTTAAAGGGAGTCCCATTCACTCCATCGCGCTTTCTCGATCCGTTTTTCCCTTCCCGCTCCCCTAGTCCCCCTCGGCAGAGCTTATCGTTTAATCGGCTTTCACGTTCCTGTGCCGGAAAATTAAACTCAACGCTGCCCGCTGGTCGCTGGTGTCGCAGTGTGTTGTGGCTTTTGAAGGGTGGACTGGCTCTGTCTCTTTCCTTCAATGTGTTCTAATTATTCATCGCAATAGTAATCGAGAACGTTCTGAGTAAAAAAAACACAAGCGTAGTTCTAAGGCTGGTATGTGTGTGTGTGTGTTTGTGAGTTTATTTCGTGGAAAAGCTTGTTCGTATCGTGTGTGCCTAATAAACCATCATCAACCTGATGAAACGCTGTGAGGTTGTGAAACTCGTAAAAGAATATTTGTACACGCTGCTTCATTTTTTCCCCATTTCCCCGGTGGTACGGTATGGCCGTGTGTTTCTATGTGTGTGTGTGTGTGTGTGGCTGTGACATAATGCGGTACCGATCGGTTTCCCAGGGGTTTCACGCGTCGGACCTACTCCGTCTGTCCCATCCCCACCTTCTGTGAGGCGCAGTTCCTCGTGCGTGTTTTATGTGCTCTGAAGCAGGACAAACAGATTTTTTTGTCTAAAGCACCAGCTCTTGGCTCTAACCTTGGGTCATAAATTGGCCACACAAATCCCGCTGTCTTCGCTGATATGGAAAAACGCGCACGACCACAGACGCACCGACGTTGAGCAGGAGTACACGTTTTGCGGTTGTCCTGTTGACAATAAGAATCAAATGAAGAAAAGAAGAACGGATTGGTGGAGAAGCAAAACACCACAAAATGGAGCAACAACTCAGCAAACTGTGCTGAAGCAAGGAACGGCGCCTTCATGCGACTAATTGAGAGTATATGGCATTTGCAGCAGAGCTTATTAGAAAATTCTAATCGACCGAGGGAACAAAACGAACAAAAATACTAATCTGCTAATGCGAGCGACGGTTGCAATCCGTTGCAACCCTCTACTCCAGCTCCAAGTGGAGGGAAATAAGGTTAATTAAATCCAGCACCTGCCAACGCGTTTGAGAGTTTTTGTGTGCGTGTGTGTGTGTGTGTGTTAGTGTGCATCGTGATGGACGGATCGGCTTTGTCAACGTTTCCGCGAGGATCATCACGCTTAAGTCCCAAGCGGGTGGCAAGTCAAACGATGGTCGGGACAACAACCACGCTTTCCAACAGCGCCAACGAAACCAGTAATGGTGGTTGCGATAGGAATCGAGACTCGCTGACCAACGGTGCAATGGTGCGGGAGGTTCGACGCGAGCGGGAAGCAGCACCGGACAGCCCGCGGGACTCACCGGCAACGAACCGGATCCGCACGTTCATGGGCAAAACGCCGAGCGCCATCAAGTCCAAGTTTCTGTCCGTGCTCGGGAATAGTACGGAAATAATTAACGGAATCTCCAACAAGGTGAGGCGACTGTTGTTTGGGAAATTTCGATGAAGTTTTCATGGACAAATCTTTCCGTTCAAGTGTCACTAATTAGCACCTAAGAGCATAGAACGTTTCTCTGGTGGCGTTTGGTGTGGGTTGGGGCGGAAGCACGTGTCTCAATTATACTGAGAGCGTGTAGGGCGACATATGGGTATTATGGACCAATGTGCTAATTAAATCAGCTGATTGGAGCTGCCTGAAGCAAGTGTTGATTAACGAAATAATGGGACAAATGGGAAAGAGCAAGACATGAAAGAGAATAGAAATTTCTCATTAAAATATTCATCCTTAATCAAGGTCACCATGAGGGAAAATGAATACACCATTATCATCATCCTTATGTCATTCCGTTTCCAACAAAGCCACTTCACTCAATTTCAGCGAAAACGTTGATTTCGTCGCTCTATTTATGGTCACAACAGCTTACCAGACAACCTTACGCGATAGCGTGACAG
The DNA here is from genome assembly GCA_000349105.1 of Anopheles epiroticus. Taxonomy (NCBI): domain Eukaryota; kingdom Metazoa; phylum Arthropoda; class Insecta; order Diptera; family Culicidae; genus Anopheles; species Anopheles epiroticus. Next base: position 90,230 of record KB671820.1, on the reverse strand, counting down.
AAAATTTGTGTATCGGCTTATTTCACGCTCCACCGCGCATTTTCTTTAGACCCACTGGTATAAAAAAGGTCACCAAAGCGTACTACGGCGAAAGTACGAACAGTGCAAACTTGTTGTCTGATGTGTGGCCCTTGGGGCATGGGCTTGTGCCGAAGACACCTGAGCTTATCAGGGCATACGCTTGGTGTACGGTGCTTCCCTTGGTGAGTTTTCCTTTTGTTATCGTTTCACTATTCATGCTGCCACGGCGGTATCGAGAGTTTTCGGTGGAAAGGGGAGCGGAAAAAGTGGGCAGAGTTCTTGTGCCACTTTTAAAATATCACTTCTTGAAGCACCTTCAAGTGAAAGTGAATTTGAATGGGGTCGTAAAGGCAAGGAAAGCGAACAGTTCTGCAACAAAGGCGTCACAGTTTCCGTCAAGCGAACGATCCATGCATTATTTATAACATCCGCCAGGTGAGCTGGCGGGTACGAAGAAATGCCACTTCCGCTGTGTCTGCCTTATTTCGATCTATTGAGGCAAATTATTCGCCAGCAGCAAATGGATTGACGGGTTTGACGGAGCGCGTACGGCATCAAACATCGGGGTTGGAATGCTTTGAACTCCCGGTGGCAATCAGGCTCATAATCAAATTTCAGAGAGGTGAAAATATGGAAAACCCGCTCGCACCCTGGGGTTGAACCATGCGGGATAATCGATCGCCAGGTTTACAGGGCCAAGGACGCCCAGAAGGTTGGAAAGGAACGGAAGAACCCACTCCAGCAGGCCAGTAAGCGCCTTTCCGATAAGCGAGCGAGCAAACATCCTCGTCAAAGCTGCTTCTCGCTTAACTGCTGGTTATGAAACGCAGCTTTTACGGAGGTTTTCCGGTTTTTCTTTTTCACGCTACTTTGTGCATGGTAGCTGATAGGGCTCGGAGGTTGTGGTTGAAGGTTTTTGAGCGTTTCCTTCCAAGAATTGAACGATCGATCGGTTGAGGGGTTCTTCTTTATAAGTTATGATTTCCACAGTACGAGGTAAGACCGGTACAATTGGTTTGGCATAGGTTTTTCGTGAAATCGTTTATCTGCCAAGACTGGTTAAGAGAACTGATGGAGCGGAAGTGATAGTAAATAAGTATTGATTGATTTATTCAGTCGAAAAGGGGTTTTTGTGTGTGAAATGTGTCAAAACGTGCAAACCCGTCTTAATCCTTCCAGAAGCCTTTGCTTTCACTGCTCTCCAACATTTCCCAGCCAAAAGATAAATGAAAAGCCCTCTGCTTGATGGCAGGCTGTTTAATGCACTCTCGATACGGTGCTTACGGTCATAAAATTCGGTCGTGGGTCGCCTCTCAAATCCCATTGTCAACGAGGGATGAAAATCCACTATGACCCTTGCGAAGTGAAAGCCTTCTCAGGGTCTTCCGTTAACTGCACTCCAGCTCGATTCCTTCGAAAAGGGTATTGAGAGTCATCAATCTGCGATCCGATTCATGCGTCGTATAGCCGAACGAGGTGTATAAATTTTAATGGAAAAGAGAATGTCCTCTTCTTTATGCTTTAATTAAAGTGGATACGTTATTTACAAGTTCTTTGGTTGTTTGAGAAAGCAAGGACTGCACTAGTCGGGCTGGATTAATTTGGAATGGCAAATGGATGATACATAATGGAGTTTTCGTAGTATCAAACATACACAACTAATGGCGTTTGGTAGAAAATTAATAAAAAAAAAACTTATTTCAAACCTTACATTTCTTTCAAGCCTGCCGCAAAACCTTTTTAAAATCGATTCACTCTCCTTCAACCAATTACACGCATTAACACATCGCTCGATTTGTTTCACAAGTAATGACCTCCTTTCTGTGCGTTCTGCACCCAACCCAACCCAGTTCTCCATTATATCGACTCGTAATCGGAAATTGTAACTGATGCATAACCCATTATCCAACTAATTAGAAAACAAATTGCCACACAGCCACGGATTTATCGAGCTTTTCCGCCCCGCCAACCCTTTGACGCAAACGTGAAACGTGTCGCCGGCAAATGGGTTATCGGCTGCATAAACTGCTGAGTCTGGCGGTCTGGCAGTTTTCTCTTTCGCAATGGCCAGCGCTCGTGGCATAAATTATGTATCGCCAAATAAAACAACAGTTATCGCATTGCAGCGTGCGCCTGGCATGTGTGTGAGTGTGCGAAGTGTCAAACGATTCCCCGGCGTGCAGTTGAGTCCACTGATTCCACCTGGAAAGTGAGCAATGGTCCGGCCTTTGGGCAGACACTCCGCTCCATTGTGTTTGTGTGGAGCCCTTTTTTGGGGGGGTTTGAGGTTGCAACAACGATGGTGTAGTCATTTGCACTGTTGCTCGCCACATTTGCCCGTTGCGGTAGAATCTCGGAATTTATGGTGCGGAAAAGTCGTACAAGAATGTCGACCGCGTGCCGGGGAGACTTTTTCCCAAGATATTGATCGGCGTTTATCGTACGGGACCGTCCGTTGTGCCGTGTCGTGGCAAGCAAGGGAAGCGCACTGATACATGACCTCCCTTCTTCGCTTTCTCCCCCCCCCATTACTCCCATTGTGGAAAGATGGCAGATAGGGCAGGTCAGACGGCAGTCGGCTGTAAAGAAGACGATAAGTGAAGTCGTTGCTTTCCGCTCGCTTCTCATCCAGGGATGTTTTGCTCAATTGGCTGTTTAGCGGGAGAGGGTGGGGGGATCGGGAAGGGGGGAGGGGGGTTGGGTTAAGAGGCCTTAATGCAGTGTGAGGAAGCGTTTGTGTCCTTGCGGCCCCTTTTCCAGCGATCGGTACGATGCGACCATTACGGGGCAGGTGTGAACGGATGGTAACGTCCTTGTAGAGATAAGGACGTGTGCGAGTGTTGTGTACGTAGGTAGAAAAATTATTTACACAGCAATGAAGTGTAAGCGTGTGTACGGTTTCAATTTATGGGCTGACGGGTACGCTGGAGGAGTGTGTGTAATGTTTTACATGCTCACATGACAGGAATGCAACATGAGAAGCCGTCCGCATGCAGACGCGTTCCGTTGAAATTGTTATTCAGATGTAATATTAGGATTACTGAATTATTTATCATTTACATTCCTCAAGCAATCCATGGAACATTAGACAATCTAAAATTGTCTAAACATTAGTGAAATTCCCCGGACAACGCTTACCGTCAATTAGCTGGCTGAATAATTCATCTACGCTAGAAAACTCCAGGTCAGTTATCCGTCAGTGGTCGGTGGGCGGCCAAAAGACCAACCTAGTAGCGTCCCACTCGTCGCACACGGTCAAACTGTGCAGCAAAAGTGGCAGGAAAGCAGGGAGCAAATAGAAAGGATGAACATAGAAAAGGAAAACACAAAATCATCCTCCCTTTGCCTGTTCTGCTGTTCCTATGCAAAATAGATGCAAACATCGTGTCGTGGGGCGTGTTGGGCAAATGTTTGACCGGGCTGACTCGCTGTCTTTTGTGTTGCGGACATTTCAACCGGTGGTGTTTTTTTTTTACACTTACAGGATTTCATACACGCGGAGAGACTGGACAGTCCCGTGTTTTTCTGGCGTGGCTTTTTGCTTCAACAACGTACATAAAGGGCTCAACTTGCACCAGAAAAAACAAAACGAATATGAACAGAACACATCAAACATCTCAAATCCAGCCTTTCTGTGTTGTCCGCGGTTTTTGTAAAGCCGTTTCGAAATTAGGTCAACATCGCTACCAAATGAGAGGTTACCAAGGATTCCACTGAACAGCTCCGAGCGATACTTGCCCCGTAGAGCAACCGAGCTGCACTGGTTCCGTGATCCGGACACGAAATATCCCATCCGATAGTGCTCGTTCATTCATTTCACTGATTGGTTTTCAATTGAATCGAGCCGGCAAAGATGAATGGTGCTTGGGATAGGGCTTACCCAGTGGTCGTCCTTGACCGATGGTTGTAGGGTTGAAAGGCCCGTTTCTTGAAGGAACAGAAGCCCTTTGACATTGAAGTGTAAAAGTGCTCGAGGGGGTGATAGTGGCTTGTTACTCGAAAGGAAGAAAGGTGGTTGAAAATTGCAAAGCCTTGAGCGTTGTGGCCTGCTTTATGATTCGACGTTAATTTGAAGTGCGTGGTTCGTGAGGTTTTTATTATTTCACGGGCAATGTAGCATTTAGAGAAAGGGCTTTCACAATCAATTTGCTTTTGTAACTATAGATCTATGAAGAGTTCTTCGGGGACTGGCATTAACTTGGCAATGCAATCAGTTAGTTTCTAAATAAGATTGTTCAAGAAACTCTCGTTTTACGAATATTTAAATAATGCATACCAATGACTGTGTTTACGCTAAAGCTATCGTTTTCTGGGGTGTATTAAAGCATAAACTTTTCCGTGAAACAAGCGAAAGAAACAAACCACATACAACTTATCACCATTCCTAACTTTGTATTTGACCTTTTCACCGTTCACCGCAAACAGATCGATGCTGCCCTGAGTCTCACGTCCTCATCCGACACCGAAACGACGGCCAACCGCAACCAGATGAAGGTGGACGACATGCTGCGGCGAAAGTACGAATCGTCCAACATGAAGCATCCAGGTCGGTGCTCGCAACTCGTACATTGCGTTTTATTAATTTACATATCTAAACGATCGGCTTACTGCTTTTTATTCGCACATCTCGCACAGATGATACCCGCGGAGAGCATCAGATCGATTACGAGCTGCGCCGTGCGAAGGAACGACGAGCGCACGAGGAGGTCCTATCGGGGCGTTATCGCAATCCTGCCTTTTCCCATCGTACGTACTCCAGCAGGTAGTAGAGAAAAACAAAGTTGAAGCAGAGAGGTATTTTCTTGTTTCTTTTCCAGTTTTACCGCCACCTCCAGCGGCAAGCACACCTCCTCAGCCGATGCCAACAGCAACGACCGCGGTCAAGCCACCACCAGCACCATCAGCCAGCAAGGAGTGCGATGAGCGAGTGACGGAACGGGCACCATCGCACAGTCTTAGTGCCGACTTTAGTCACAGCAACTACAGTCAGAACTCGTACTCGCTCGACTCCAAGTCACCCCAACCGTCGGCCGGCGCAGCAGATGTGGCGGAGTCGGCTGGAAGGTTCGGGGCGAGCAACACGGTTGCCACACCGGACGGTGCGTTTCCCTGGGGCAAAGACTTTTACCATGGACGTGAACCACGGAAAGGTAAGCATTGGCATTGGCGTTGGAATGGCGTTGGAATGCGTTTATTTTACCTTTGCGTGTGTGTTCGGGTCAGGTATTCCGAGCAGTGCCTCCACCAGTGACAACGAATCGTGCGCCTTCAGCGGTACGCTCGAGTCTTCCGAGCTGAAGATGTGGATCCGGTCGGAGTCGGAGAACTCGGTACCGTCGTGGGCATCCTCCATCAGCCTCGACAGCCAGTCGGAGGAAGCGGTGCTGGACTTTATGAAGCGGTTCGTGCGCATTCTCTTCCACGACAGCTCCAGCATAACGCTGCAGCTCAAGTCGGACTTTGGGCAGTTTGCACGGGTGAGTGTGGTGGGGGCAATGTAATGCCATCGATAAAATGCCAATGATGGAGACGTTATAAAGAAACGGAAATATTTCTCACACCCTTGACTCCTTCTCGCCTCAGACGGAAACGGGACGGTTGTGGTTTTCACGACTCGTCAACGCACAGCGCGCCAAGACGAAGCGTGTGGACGAGTCGACGTTCTACTCACTGATCCAGTACTTTGCGATCGTGCTGTTCGAGTGTGCCGAAAGCGAGGACTACTCTCCGGCCAAAACGCTTATGAACATGTGCTTTACCTTTTACCATGATAGTGAGTATAGTCCGCGGGAGGAGTTGGAGCTCTAGGAGTCTAATCTTTGGTTCGTTCTAGTTGACGTACCGGGCTGTGATCCGTACCGGGAGTACCTGTACACCTATCTTCGCGATCAACCGATCTGGCAGACTTTGCGCTTCTGGAATGCGGCCTTCTTTGATGCATTGCAGACGGAACGCAAGCACCGGCCCGTGCCACCAACGGTCAAACATTCTCCCAGTGCACCGTCCGCACAGATGAAACAGACATCCAAGGGCAGTGGAACGGCCGTCCTTGGCGTGACAGATCCATTTCTCGTCGGGACGGAGGAGGGAGCGACAGCCTCAGCGACGCTTACCGTGCCAGAGATGGAGCGTTCGTCCTCCACCAGTGCTTGCGACAGGACTGATCCGGCGGAATTGCAGGAGGACAAGCATTACCATCAAAATCTTAGCTTTGGCCAATTGGGGTACGAGACAACTGGCGGAATAGATATCATAAACGTCTAATAATACTGTTTATCGAATTGCAGGAGTTTCACGTGTAATATGCACGCGTTTGGACTTTCGCGGGAGCTGTGCAACGAGTTTCTGGTGAAGCAGAGTGTTATTGCCAATCTTTCGCCTGGTAGGAAAACTGCAACACCCTTTCCTTGGAGCTTTCTTACTGACTCTTTCGTTTTGCAGAGCAACAAAAATTGCTTCAAGAGAACGTGGACCGTATGTACCGTGAAACGGATCCCTGGCGGGAGAACTAGAACACACCAAGACTAATGATAGAGCGGAGGTAACGAAAGCGACCATGCTGCTACAAAGTCGGAGCAAAACGGATAGTATTTTGTGATAACTTTTTGTGATGTCCAAAAGTTGAGGAGCGAAGGACCGGTTGGCTACCTAAACGATCGCTCATTGTCCAGTGCGTGGTTGTAGAGAGAATAGCTGACAATTGATCTACAGTCAGGCATCCTTGAGCAATAGATTTCCATATCGCAACTCGAATGCAACGTATGTGTGCATAAAATGTGGTAGTTCCTTCGTTAGATGGATTGAAGCTGCACTTTTCGATTTATCGTTTAACTTGTAGTAGTATTTTGTAATGGAAGGAATGGACTGGTGTTACGAGCGTTAAGAACAGTGTAGATGAAGAAAGCAATACAACCAATGGACGAGTGATATGCAAAAGATTTGACAATAAAGCATACAGACAGGATAATGGGGTGGAACAACGCATCGCCGACATAAATGTATATCATTCCAAAAAGCAGCGTACCACAAGACGTGATCAGTAGATCGAGAGATCATTAAACTATTCGATATGAGCAATGCTTTAAGTAGGGTAAAAAAAGATAGCGAAGACACGAGTCACGACGCTGAACGATACACCAGTACTACACAACTATTTGTTACGTCGTATAAACAATGAGAAACTCACGCGCATACACATACACACAGATCTTTAACCAGAAAGTAAGAAGGATATTCTAATCGTGATACAAACGTTAACTAGTTCATAAAATATTTCCCAGAGTATTCCAATGCGTGCGGTACGAGTTGTTTGAAAGATATTGTTAGCTAAGCCGTGAAAAGAGAGAGAGAGAGAGAGAGAGAGAGAGAGAGAAGAATTGGAAAGGGAGCAGTCAGAAGTTGTACAAGGTGTGGGTTAGTATTGCAGCCGCATCTATTTCCAAGAACATAGATTTCTCGCCTACCACAAACTAAACGAAACAAACAGAATAAACCCTCAAACCAATTCAAATGGAATGGCCAACAGTTTTATTGAAAGGAAATTGATTGATGTAAGGCTGCAAATGTTTATTTTCTCAGTTGTTCCACTAAGATGGTAAATTAAGCCTTTCAATAGTAATTCTGAGCGAATCGGAACAATATGCTTGAAATCGCATGTACGTGAAAAGTTTCATTATGAACGGTAGTATTCCAACACGAAAATGAAATTTAACATTTGAATTTTATTTGAAACTTTTCAACGGGACCGTTATATGGGCACACGTATGACGCGTGTTACTGCAATGATGCCATTTTTGTTTCGTGTATTTTTGCGTTGATAATTAACGACTAACAAACGAAAGTAATCCACTACTTTTCATGACCCAATAACCAGGCAAAATTAACCAATCGTTATCCAAACTCGTTTTCGTAGTCGTGTGTATAAATTATCCGTAAATAAGTTTATTTACCATACTTTACTTTTTCTCTCACTTCACTAAAACGATTAAGTAAACTCTTCATAGCTCAAGTTGTTGCGGGAAGGATATTGGCGGGTTGTCACTAATGCTGGTAATCTTCCTGCTGCACATAACTACAGCTCTACTCTCCTCCCGTTTCTTCTGTATCATCGTGAATCACGAATCAGTGTTAAAAAAAAAACAAACAAACTAACAATTCGACAATGTCGCATAGGGGAGCAGAAAGGAACGGGAAGGTATTGGGCAGGTGTGTTCGCTACGATGTTCTCCCAATGCTTGGTATGTCGATGGGAATTCTCCGCAGCGCTATCTAATCGATACGCAAGAATAGCTGCACCGACCCGGCCCGGTCACGGCTACCCCCACGGTAGATAATGTTTTTCGCCCAGGCACGGCACTCGATGCTGATGGTCGTTTTCGCTGTAATCGAGCAACGGGTAACGAGGGTGAGTCTAGATAATGTCATGTGGAGTGGGATTACGTTGATATGTGACTTACGCTTCGGTCGGGCAAGATGTACCGCGACGAGTGGGCTCAGATAGCCTTCGATGTTCATGTACGGGTAGTAGTACGCTGGGAAACCTTGGCTCGGGAGATATTCGATGGGTCCGAGCTGGTCCTCGTCGCTGTTCGTGAGCTCCTTGCACGTGACCCACACCTGTCGGCGGTCCGGGGCGGGAAGCGAGCGAATGTGAGACACCAGATCGTCCGGCATATCGGTGGGTAGATCATCGACATCTTCGTAGAACTCGGGTTGCCAGCCGTAAATCTATGAGAAAGTCGTATACAAATGAATGCCACAAATAAGACGGGCCAACGACGAGCTTGATTCTTACTCTGTTGATTTTTATGAAAATACAGGGCGCCGATCGGTTGTAGCTGTATCCGGCCGCTGCCGAGCAGGGGCCAAGGTTCTTCACATCAAAGGCACACACGTTTCCAGCGGTTGGTGGTGTGTTAAAGTCACAGATGACCTGGTTTTTGCCACCTCCGGGCAGCAATGTATGATCCTCGTAAGCTACAAAAAAAGACATTCAAAAAACGTTACAGCTTTCCATTTCCAGCAAAGCGCTTCCGAATCTTACGTGCGAGAAAATCGTTGATCATGTTAACCCACACGGCCACGTCCGACTTGTTGGCCGCCACGTACTGGATGCTGTTGACACTTTCCGCATCTTCCGGCTGGGGACGGTAGCTGACACCGGGGTTGGTGCCGATGCGCGACTCGTCTAGCTGCCATTTCGGGTACTGGTGGTTCAGCGTGACCAGCAGGCCCTGCATACAGATGGCGAACAGGGCCGCCAGTACGGTGTAGAAGCAGGCATAGAAGAACAGCAGTTGTGCTACAGAGTGGTGAGAAAGAAGACGTTAAACTTTACAAGCGTTACAAGTGGACGACACGTGAGTGTATCGCGATATCGCAATGAGGGGATCAACAGAAGGGTATCTTAATCAAAAAGCACATAGTAACACATCTGGCGTGATTGTGGACTCGCAGACAATTAATGTGATCAACAGGTCAACAGTCCAACAGGCTTACGCGAGGCACACAGGCTGGAATGGCACTCGTTATCGGGTGGCTGTAAATTAGATGCATCAACGCATTCCGGGTGCTGGCCGTCCTGGACATAATGGGGCTTTAATGTCGTCCTAATCGGTGTACATTTGCAAATGTTTTCAAGAAAAGGTGTTATTAGCTTCATCGGAAGTGACAATCTGTTTATCGTGTAACCGTCAATAGTCAATCTAGCCGAAGGGACACTTTAAGGTGATTGCTAACGGCTGAACCACTGCAAACCGGTTTGATCGACGTCATTTGAATACTGCAAGGTAAAGGTGTTTTGTATAAAGTTATAGAAACGCTATGATGCCCTTTGAACATCTATTTATTAGAAACTATTCGCTGACGCCTCACATTAAAAACAAAGCTGCTTGTCTCTCAACCCTTTTTAGTGCTACTCAACACCCCAAACCTTTGGGTAAACATGCTACCCGAATATCCCCACTACCACTCCCCCTATTTCTCTACCTTTTCCTCGGGAGCCGCAAAACAACCACAACAACGCCATCCACCGTAGGTGGGTTAAGTGAGTTAAACGGTTATTCTGTATATTTAGAAACCGAAAACCACCCGTATCCGGTTCGATGCAATCGCCCCAAACCTTTCCACTACGCGCGTGGATCGTCTCGTCGCCCTTGCAAATGCAACACCTCTTCCGTGTTACAGGGTGGGGCGGTGGTTCCAAGGTAAGAAAAAGTATTACACTGATACCGACGACATCGGTGGCTATCAACCAAGACGAACGCGACGACACCGCTTGAAATTGGACGATTAAATTTAGCTTTCGTGTGGCTGATGTGCTCCGTGTGAGTGAGCGAGGTAAAAAGTTTTGTTACTGAACGTTCGCTTGCAGGCTGTACTTGCAAACATGCTTTGAATTTACGGTTGTTCAAAACGGTTTGAAACTCTCGAAAGGGGTGGAATTCAAGCAGATCGTTTGCACGTGTGAATTATTTGCTGATCTCGGTGCAAAACATTGTGTTATGATAGCATTCTGAGAACAGGGCAAGGAATTCTGTCACAATTTCCCAATATTTTCGTTGCTCGCGCTGAGGCCCACGCGAACTACTCGCCTAGGTATGTACGGCATACCACGGCAAATAGCGCTAGTGGCGGTGACGAGTAACACCCACACGCCTCTGTCGATGCAGTTTTGACGTGAATGGATGCAAAAATACAAAACTGCATTGATTTGTATGCAGATATGGGCGTGCGAGCTCATGATCGACCTGTGGGTAGCAAATTGATCGAGACTGCAAGCGCATATTGATCGTAATTACTGCATCTTGGTTGACCTGTTCATTGAGAGCCGCAGGGTATATTGAGCGGGCAACAGGTTGTTGATGGTAATTTTAAAGTGTTTGAAGTAAAGTGGTTTGAAGTGTCAAGAACATACTGCGAGGTCTTCTAATGGTAGATGATGACAACAATTATATCTTGATAAGGTATGAATAAAAGCCAATATCTGAACGAGTCGCCTCAGGAGGAACCCAAACAATTCAGATATCCAGAACTAGACGGATGAGACTCTGCAGAGCTTCAGAGCTCAATAAAATAACAGGTTAAGGTCGTCTTCGTCATCATCGTTTGTCGTTACCATTATGCAGGCTGTTGATCAGACGATAGGAGGCTGCCCCGAAAGCAAACACACATTAAATCGCTATTTACACCTTCTCACGATGAACGCAACATCCCTTTTCCGATACACAATCCCTTTCGATAATCGAAAATACTGCGCACGATGCGAATCTATCATTCCATCACTAATTTGTTCATCATATAGACACGGCTTCGATTTACTTTTCGCTCCAGCAACAACCAAATAGCTGAAAAGATACGTAAACAAACCGAGCTGCGAAATAGAGAGGAACACTACATTCCTTGCCCTGATGCAGAGACCTTGCCAGTCCGAGATCGATCATTCGAGATGCGTTGCATTTCCTTCCCCACCATTGCTAATTTAACGCCTGCGAAAGCAAACGCACGAAAGAGGATTTTAATCTCGCCGATGCACTTGACATCTTTCTCCGGAATCCCTCCTTCCTTTCCTTTCCGGATGTTAGGTTAAAGGAGGGCAAAGAAGGAGAGCTTCGGCGGAGAAGGTGGAGACGCCCGGTTCGCAGCATTCTTCCGCTTTCTGTTGCCTGTGACTCGATTTTTTTTCTATTTGATTCACACTTTACCACTTCGCAAACAGCAGGCCAGCCGAAACTGGCGTATCCGCTAATTAAATGGCAACCGAGCGGTGAGAGACAAACACACAGGGACCGACCGAATTAAGTGCCATCAAGATAACGCCAGATGCCGGCCGGCGACGAAGAGTTTCTTGGGCCATGGTGAAGCATGGGGCGTGGGGCAGAGCAGCGGAAGGTATCTTCAATTGTGTTATTCCCTTGCCATTGTGCCATTGTTATGTGTTTGCTGCGTTTTTCGCCGCTCCAGACACTACGAGAGCTAGTAAAATAAAATCATAATCATTGCCCGTTTCTTACACGAATGATTCATCCCGGAGCATGATAAGACTCCAAGAGACAGCGGAGAGCAGCGAGCGAGCAAAATACCATTAAGACTAGCTGGCCTAGTAGATGTAGGATGAAAGCAGTGGGGCATAGAAAAGTAATTCAACAAAGTTGCTCCTAAGAACTTCCCTTTTCACAGCTCCCTACAGACCGTGCCAGGCCCTCTGTTTGATTAAGTTGGCTCCGTTACAACGTACAACGACCCATTTATACTGTTTATTGACCTTGGGTCTATCGCCACGCCGTGTCAATAGTACAACTATGCTGTGCAGGTTCGATGCTACAGGCCACGGAAATCTTACCAACACATGGAGCCGAGCGAGAGGGAGCGTATCGAAGACACCTGTTGGGCGTGCTAAATTATAGTTGTGCCCCACCGGTCGACGAAATGGAGCGATAAGTAACAGCAGCGGGCATGGATTTTGGCGCGTCGTTATTTTTAAACTTCCAAAATACACTGAAGCACTAAGAATTGGCCGAACGCAAGCATCGCTGCCAGATGGGCGACGATGCTCGTGATGATCTACTTTGGAAGCGAGGCTTGCTGATGGACGCGGAAGGGAGGCCGAGCACCAGAACAGACTAAAAAATGGTCCATTTTAAACAATCTAATTTTGTAGGAAGTGCTAGACGTCTAGGTTTGCTGGAGTAATTGAGATACTGGTAGGAAGTGGACCGATAAACACGGTGTGCCTCCACACGCATGTTCGTTACCTGATAATCATCAACATCACCTAATCATGGAAAAGATCGCCGATGGATGATGTGAAGTCAAGGTTGGACGGGAAATGAAGAAGCAAAAACCTGAAGACGGATGATTCATTCAGCTTCTTGATATCACTTGAAAAAGGGTTGAAGAGTCTCCATTTGGGAGTCCAACTGCAGCCTAATTCTGAAACTAGCTTGATCCAGATATAATCAACCAAAAGCAAAGTGTGAATCAGACGTACTAATTGGGTTCTATTGCATAATTTAGTTAGCAAAACTCATCGAAATTATGAGGATAGCGCATCAAAGAAACACTCCTTAGGTCCGGGTGACAGATGTTTGGTGGTCTAGATGAAAGTTATAGAAGGCATGGTAACCGTTGCGCTTCAGCAACTATTCACATCACAATCCTAATGAGTCATTTCATCATTTTAGATGGATTGGCGAAACGAGTGACTCAAAGCAATTTAATCTGATCGTGGCTAAGAGAAATTTAATTGTTTAGTATTTTCATAAAGGCCTGTTTTTCCTTGGGAAATAACTACATCTGAGCTACAAGTTCCATGATTGAAACACACATCTGGAGTTCCCAACACAAATATGCAAAATCTATGTTTAAAAAAAACCAGCAAACACTACCATTTCCAGGGAGTAGCTAGAGGACGAAGGGCAATTGCAATTCTATTATAACTACCCCTCTTATTACTATTAGGTAATTCTGTTTTCAACTAGTAATTGAAGTGTTTCTAAATTCCTTTCCCTAGAATCTAATAGAACACTTGTACAAAAAGACGTGAAGAGAACTGCGCTTCCATGTGACCATTTCGCGCCAGTTGAGCAGTGTTGCAATTTCTTGGCCTACTACATAAACCAGTACTAGGCCAGGATGAGTGAGGTGAGGTATAATTCTTTCACTCTGGCCGACTGGGACTCTTATCATGGAACTATGCCATCGTGAGCGCGCGTGCATGCATCCGCAACCAAGTAAACCTCCCGAAAGCACCCTAAGTTGCGTTGATAACGTTATCAGCCACGGGGCAAGCTAAGCAGGCTGTGGAAAGAGAAGTGTTTGAACACTTCCAAGGCCTGTTCGAGTGCCGGTGTAGGCACACATGAAGGATCATCGCTATCGAATGGTCCCGAGCCCATTACATCTGATGGTGAAGATGGTCCACTTGCTCACAGGCCGACTGTCTTGAAATATTTCCACTGCTTATCTGGACGCACACTCCCATCCACTTCCCCAACTTACCCCATCCTTTCGACGTGCGACCCATAATTTTGCCATCCTGGGAGTTGTAGAGATACTGGCCAAGGGTTTGCTTTTCAGGTTTCGTCGGGAACTCGTACGTTCGCACGATCCGCGGCTGACTAGATCGCTTTTCTGCAGGCATTTTTAAGCCTTAAGTTGTGCCGTAAGTAAGTAAGGATGCGAAACTTATTTGCTAATGCAACACTACGCGATACGTTCGCTACACTCTCACAACACTTCTTGGTGTCCGCTGGTTGGTTTAACTACTGCTGCTAGGGTTAAAGGTGAAGATAAATTAAATAAATAAGGTCCAGATTTCTTTTACCCGATAGCTTAATTGCACTGCAAAGTGGAGCCACCGATCATAAAAAGACCAATTCTAAATTAAATTACGGATATTGGTCACGAGCGTAGTAAGAATGATTTATAAAAGCAATTCCAAAGTACAACCACTGCCACTATTTTCCAAAACAACACTACTACCGGTAGAGCAATATCAACAAACAACAAACAAGTGTGCAAACCGTCCAGCGATTAAGAACTTGGATTTCGAAAGTACGCACACCGCCAGCTACGATTTGTTGGAAAGTTTAGTTTAGATTAGTGAAAAGGGTAAGATTGTGTTGCTTCTACACATCCGCACTTCCACCAACACACGCACACGCACGTGATTCAAAGCTAAAAACCTTCTGCCCCAGTCGTCGAACTGTGGTGGGCCACCGATCTTACTGCTGTAGGGCGCGCTTTTTCAGCCAGACGTGTACGCACATGTGGACGACCGAGAGACAATTGACAGCTGTTAGATCGCGCCAGTCCTGTTTACGATGCGTTTCGGAAACCGATTCACTATCGCGCCCGAATGTGTTAATGCGAGCGAGAGAGCTACACTTCACAGGGTTCGCGTACATGGTAGGTTATGTTGTCTGTTTTTATTTGCAGTTTAATTTAAATTGTATTTTGAATCTTGATTTCATGTTCAGTTGCTACATTTTCCAATCCAAATTGAAGAACGATAGTTTTTAAGTCAATTGAATGTTTGCCTCCAGTCATCAAACCAGCTCTTCTCAACGCAGAATAGAAACCCTTTCATGAGAAACTCTCCCGCTCTTACTACTGCACACGCGGCGCGACTTAATCGCTTGATAAAGACGACCGCGGCGCACCACCGACACACAGTACGGCACGCAAAAAATGCCTGCAGTGATGAGCAGTGACGTCATTGATGGAGCGTTTGATGCGACAAGGTTTTTCGGTGGATTGATAGTAACGTTTCGAAGCTTACTGATAACAGCAACGACGACTCAACCACAAAATGGTAGAGCAAATTTTACACGAACAGAGGTTTTTTTTTTGTGTGGCAGAAATCGATGTTTCTCCCCCCTTGTTATCTGGACGAACATTCAGTACGAAACGTGTTGTAGCCCTATTTCTGGATGATGGACCGGTTTCGGGGATGGTAAAAACTGGAGTGATTTTATCTGGTCTTGCAGTTACATTGAAGTTGCACGTGATTCTTATCCATCAAGCAATTGTTTCATTAGCCCGTAAAATGTTGAAATTACCCTTTTTTGCAGTGCACTGTACGATATTATAATACACTGTCGATCGTCTAAGCTTCGTCATTGAAAAGGGCCTCCAGCCCCAAATTTGATACACCTTCGCCACCCTTATGCAACCCATCTCTTTCGCGACTCTCCTTGCATTCGTGTCCACCTTTCGGGGGCTTCCAAACCGTAATAAAAGGGCTCCAAAAATTGGCGGCCTTCGTGATCGCCATGCACGTTGTCCGTCAGGGTTAAATCGTTTCCCAGAAAAACCGACGTGGGCCAGTGTTGCGTGAATACAGTTTGTTACCTTCATGCGCCACAGAAAACCAGTTTTACGAACCGAAATGCAGTCTGTTTTATGTGGATCATGCCAGGCATTGTTTTGATTCGTTGTCGAAGCCGATGTTACCTCTCCAATTGTCCCTCAAAAAACCTGGTATGAGAAGATACTGTGAGCCGGATGGTGATGGACACTCTCACAGGCACCGTGGGGCTTACCTGTGCGCAGTAGACTGACTCAAGTCGGGAGGAACTAGTTTCGATCAGTTTGAGCCGGGCACATCCAAAGGCTACCGGTAGGAACACCCCGAACTGCCAGTGCATCTGGGGGCTTGTTATTGGACGGGTTGGGTGTGACGGTCGGGTGTGCTGTATTTGACGTAATTATCGACATCTTCCATACCTGTGGCTCAAGATGTGCAAAATGATTACGCTCCAGGTGAGAGTGCTGAATTCATGATATGATAATGATGGAAGAGAGGACCATCCGTCTGTGTAGAGGTACCAAATTCGAGAACTTCCTGCAGAATGTATCATTTTGTGTTTTTCTTCGCAGTCCATGAAGTAAATTCTGCAAACGACTGCCAAATAATTTCTCATTGGGTTTATTTTAGCCGCCTCACTCTCCAGATTCACCGCCCTTGAGGTACATATTTTTGTCATCGTGTGGGCGTAGTAGAAATCTAACCACGAGCGCGAGCCGATTACTATTTGGAGGGTAATTAAATAGGGTGGACAGGGTGTGCTAACAAACGGGTAGCGTAGGATAGTGAGCGTTACATTAATGTGTACTCTTTATATTTTATTTGCCTGAAGTCAGTTACACTGTAGATCAAAACCTCAAGCAACCATATTTTGGTATTTTTGTAATGAAAAAACAATATGCGAAAGAGAAGCATGACATGAAAGTTCATTGAAGCAGTAGTAAGTTTTCAGCATGGGCAGTGGTCAAACCGAACACGCACCGCATCCCTACACCTCTACAGCTCAGCCTAATGGAGCACGCATGCGGACAAGCATGAATGGGATATAACCGGATTGCACCAGGTTCGTATTACCGTCCACGACCATTTCTTCTGTTCGCTGCCATCAATTTACCTCACTTCTGGGGTGGGGTATGACCATGTTGATACTCCGTTCCCAAACGAGTGCTCTTTGCTCTGCGGTCGGCCAATTTGATGTGATATCAATAAATTTGTTGGGTTTTTTGCCTCAAGAAGTTGAAAAAGAAACGACAGTAATTATTTTATTTTATTTATTTGAACAGGCTATTAACTTGGAATCTAAGAGTTTGGTTTCTTCGGTCTCATTCTGGAACCACTGTAACTCAATTAATACAGACGTTCGAAGGCAACGCGTGACAATGGTTGACGCGTGATGCAAATTATCTTGGCATGACTTTTCCAAGCTCCCGAATGGAGAGCCTTCACTAATTGAGAGCCTCTGTCTCTATGGCTAAAGTCAACGGTCTTTGCAGCTTTCTTTAGCGTTAGAAAATGCTGAAAGCCCTCCGATATACGCTAACGTCTAAGACCGATCGCTTTAGCGTACCTTGAGTTTTCGAACGATCTTTCAGTTTATACTTCATTGTGAAGAGTTGATAAGTGTATTTGGACAAGAGTTCGTAAGCAAAATTATGCGGTTGCATCCAGTTTAAACTGATTATGAATGACGGGCACAAAAAAACACAATTTTACTAAAAGTAAAACAATTTTTCGAAGAATGTAACACAATATTGATAAAACGTGATTTACTATCATTTTTCAAAGATAGTGTACAACGGGATCGCGTATATCGAGTATGGCGTATAACAAAGGTTTGCTGTACACAAAATTATTTTACACTATTACCTTTGCAAGCTTGATGTATTGAAAGAGTCATTCATTAAAAGAGATTTTGTGTCCACTTAATTAAACACACGCATTTTTTTGTTTGCATTGTTTATTACAGTCTCCTATCGCTCAAAAACAAAACTAGAAGGCTAAATATCTTCGACACAAGCAGTTAACCAGCTTGTTGACTGTCTATCAATCATGCTGAACAATCAATCCCGTGCTCTAGTTTTGGACCTTTCAACGTCACTTCTTTCTTAGGGGCATTGCGTTGAAGAAGAATTTACAAAAAAAAACAGAATGATTCACTAACCATAAAGCACGTGTTGGAACTGTGCTTTTGAAATCCTGAAGAATGATAGAATATCCGTGGTATCCGTTAACCAACCTTATAGCGAACTTGATCGAACGAGCACGACTTCCAACCAAGCACAGTGTGGCGATAAAGCATTATCTAATCTAGTCTGGCCCGTTTCGTTCCGCAAGGTTGCCTAGTATTTTGGCGCAGTGTCCATCAGATTAGGGATTCACCTCGGTTCGGTTGAAGGGCGTCCATCTCAATCGAT
The DNA here is from genome assembly GCA_000349105.1 of Anopheles epiroticus. NCBI lineage: Eukaryota > Metazoa > Arthropoda > Insecta > Diptera > Culicidae > Anopheles > Anopheles epiroticus. Next base: position 71,987 of record KB671820.1, on the reverse strand, counting down.
TTGATACTGAGCATGTTGGGAAAAAATAATAAATTTAAAGGGATTTTTATTAGGTTCTCTTGCTCTTCAGATGTGGTAGAAAGACACCAGACTCCAGTTTGAATTTAATTGTCAAAAAATCAGTACTAAAGCCAACCTTATCACCGACATCGATGACGTCGGCGACTTATCAGGTTCGCTATTTTCATGCATTGCGACAAGATGTGGCAGTATGGAGTGTGTTTTTAGACGATTCAGGCGACGTAATCGTAACTGTGCGATAATGATCGACCGTCGGCGCAACTGATGCCGCTCCGAAGACGAAGAATATAGGATAAACAACAACTTCATCCATCAACGCCTTTGCTTGCGTAAGAACCCGACCATTATCGCGCACCGGGTACGGATGGTTGATATAATAATTTATTGGTCGGTCGGAAACAGATGCACAATGCGATGCAAGTTTCCAGGCGCCAGCCGCATAAATGGAAATCCATTTAATTTCTTTAAATGTATTCCATGGCAGAAGCACCGTCCGACCTGGTCGTTCCTTTTCTTTTTTAATTTCTCCAGAAATATAACATGTTTATTACCCATAGTACGGTTAAGATCGGGACTGGAATAAGGTCAAGGGTATTCGAAATGCAACTGTAGCGGCCAGTGGACTTCCAGCAGTGGCACAGCAAGGTATCCTGTGGAGTCTTGACGTTTATCGAATGGAAGTAGCTGTGGAGTGTTTTACGAAGAGTAGCAGGAAGTGTTCAACTGATGGTGGTGCGTTGTCGTCAGCGAATTGTGGCAGCAGAAGATCGATTGCTGGTGTAGTGTCACATCAAGCTGTGACGATGTTCGACATTAATTATCGCTATAGAAAATTGAACAATTTCGCTCAGTAGTGCAGACTAGCTCAACATTTCTTTCAAGAGGTTTCGGTTCACAAGTGACACCTTAACTAGCAATAAGCAATACTTTATCAAACAACTAGTTCAGTTTAGCAAGCGATACTTAGCATTGTACTTACGCGACTCGTCAATGATAATTGCCGTGATAATTGCCTCGTATGATGACGATGATGATACCCATTTGCCACAAGTGTTCAAATGGGAATTACTTTATAGAAGGCTCATCACACAACGGGACTGACCGTAGCGCACGCACTCGCCCTGTGGCGCCTTAGAGCTCGTGTCGATGATAGACTACCTCCACCCCCTCCCCCCCTCCGATCCATTGCCCTGCTTCTCTAAACCAGCAATAAAAACACACATACCGTGATATGGCCTTTTCATTTTGTAATCTTTATTCAGATCGATTCGGTGTTTTAGATACACAAGTTCTTCTTAGGGTTTGCTGTTTGTTTCTTGAAATTATAGCACTATCTATAGCAATACTGCGAAAAGGGGCAAACACGAGATGGCCGCTGTTTCGGGACATCGATTTCAAAAAAACCGCAGCGAGCATGATGAAAGAAACCACAGCTACTAAACAAGTGCAAACTGTGTGCTATGAATGCTATTTGTAATTGTTTCTCACAAAGTTTCATTTCCATCACCGCCTTTTGGTGGGTGAAGTGATTAAATATTAGAAGAAGAGAAGGTATTGCCTCTTGTTTGTTTTTATAGTTTTTCTACATAATTACGGTAATCTGTGAGAAACACTTTACCTTGCTACTGTCTTTTTTATGTCCGTTTTCACGCTGCTTATCGAGCCTTAATAACATTATGATCGAAGTTGTTGAATGAAGATCCTTTCACTCTTTTCTCGCGAAACAATAAATGTGATGATGGCTTGCAAGATTCATAAGCTTAAAATTTCAAACAAACAATAGTTAAAAAATAAAGCGGAATTTAGATTCCATGGACGACATTGTTTCTAGACTATTGAAGAATTTTCTTGAGTTTCGATAAATATAAAAAGAATAACATGCTCTGCCAGTGCAAATCTAAATACATAAACACAAAAACACGCGCAAACAAACGCACACGCACACATTGTTGAGGGAGTGATGCGAGAAATACATTAAAAGGAGGGACACACCGAGGGAACTAAACTGTACAACTATACTACATAGGGGGTTGTTTGTAGAACGCAAAGATCCATTTTGTTTGTTGTACGAATAAAGTGGGACGATGATAAAATGCATATATACTGTGTAAAATTGTTTCACTAACAAGAATTTTTAACTTCGGGACCGCTACTCGGGTTAGGAAAACTTGAAGCAATCTTAATTGGGAGGGATAGAATATCCTACATGACGGACAATTGAGATGAAATTAAAGTAAACTATCTATTGAGGAAAAAGATTTGATGTAAATTTTCAAAACTATTTATCATTTTGCTTCTATTTCCATTACGAATTATTTGGTCCCGCATCGAATGACTTTAAAGTTTAGCAACCCTGCCCGGAGCTTTCTTGGCGTAGATGCTAGCGCCACCTATGCGGGAAAATGTTGAACCTGCATCCATACTTTTGGTGTTTCGTAGCTTACGCGGTGCAACGGATAGATTGTAAGTAATTTCAAAATAGTTAAAGACGGTCTATCGAGAACTACTATTGGCACTTGAGTAGTCATAGTAAAGATTGGTAGGTAAAAGGCATCCAAAAGAGTGTGGGCTATTGCTAAGTTTCCCGTTTTGTGCGTTGTTGTGGGAGGTGGTGGTGTTGTTGTTGGTTCATGGACAGCTCTCGACTGTCCTAGCGGTTCAAACTATTCCAATGAACTCTCAACGTTTTGATGTTGTTTCATCGTTTACTATAGTACGTTCCTTTTATTTCTACTCTACAATGATTTGTTCCCTTGGATCATTTGCTTTGCTTTTGGCAACACACTTGTGCGCATTTTTTTGCATAAAAAACAGAAGATAGCTGCGTTTCGTACGGTTGTGGCTATCGTAAACCTGCTCTACCGGAGTGCAGTTTAAAACTAAAACCCAACAGCTCGTTGGCAAAGGGAGAAACGGTATCAAGCTGTTATGAATAGTGGTTTGCATTTTTGGTCGCTTCTATTTGCTCAGCTGGCAGTTGTACAACTTGAATGGGTAATGTACGAAGTGCATTAGCTCTCTGCGTATTGGCTGATTCAGCAAGTATCTTTAAGATGAAGCAATCGCACTGTAATGCGTGATGTTGAGCCCGCGACAATGTATTTACAGATGTAAAAGACTCGTTTTCTTTGCAACGATCTTCACCCATCCAGAGCAAGAGAACGATTTTTCACGAACAATCGAACAACCTGACGTTAACGAGATTCTAGTAAGCTTCAGCAAAGCATACCAAGAAGGGAGATTCTCTCCGATATGAAAGCTCCAATGTAGCGATATAGAGATTACGTTTTAAAAACATAGACCGCTCCCAGGAACGGTCTCTAGAGATGGTAAAACTGAAACACGTAGCTGCAGCAAGAGTGAAAAAATCTAACGATCTATCTAAAAAGTAGTTGCATGATAACGATTGATAAAAATATTGCCCTCGCGAAGACTGCTTCCGTGTGCAAACACGCTTTGCACGTAAGAATCGATTCGGAAGTGAGATGTTCTAGACGAGTGTGACGAATGCCAGCATCCACGATGCAAAGGTAGAGATTCTTGTAGGTGCTGCTGGTGCTGGCTGTTTGGTAGGCGTCTGCTATGTCGTTCGGCTGCACTGGCTGTACACCGGTTGCCTGTAAGCAGGCAAATGGGGATGCGCACGATCGCATTTTGCGCCCCCACCTTAACACCTTTACGGTGAAGCTGGGCGAGATGGGCGCTTTAGTCAATCATCAGCTCGAAGTGGACCGTTCCCATTCGTTCGTGTCTGTCGTGCTTAATGTTGTGGGCCCATGCTTTGCACTCGACGTTGATGATGATTCCACCTGAGGAAAGGAGATAATTTGCGTTACACACAATTTATCTTAGCGAAAGGGAAGCGGGACGGTAGATACTTACGAACTGGCCGCTCGAAGTGCACGGCCACCAGTGGGCTCAGGTAACCCTCTGAGTTTTCGTACGGGTAGTAGTAGCCTGGGAATCCACGTCGCGGATAGTACTGGATCTGTCCAACGTTCTCGATGTCAGCTGCGTTCTCGCCCTCGCACGACACCCACACCGTGTTCATCTGGAATTGGAAACCGTTACGTTACTGACTGCTTGTAAGCGACCGGTCTCGCCGCCTTCCTTACCGTGTGCTGTTCCTTTTGCTCCTTCTCCTTGATGTACTCCTTCAGGTCGGTCGGCATGTTGTTGGGCAGGCTGCTCGAGTCGTTGTAAAAGTCCGGCACCCAGCCATAGATTTTGTTCAGCTTGAGGAATATGCAAGGAGCGCTCTTGTGGTAGTTGTAGTGGTTTTCCAGCGTGCACGGTCCGTACTGCTTGATGTCGACCTCGCACACCATACCCTTCGGTGGGGGCTGACTGTAGTCGCAGTTGTAGATGTTCTGACCACGACCCAACACCTGTCCGGGAGTTCGGTAATCTGCGCGCAAATGTGTCACAATTGTCCATTAAAATCATGCTTATTTGCGGAACTAACGATACAATTTCCCAGCTACTGTCCGAGTGTCATTCAACCGTGGCGCAAAGCGGGGGGCGCAAACAGCTCCCTTGGAAAGTCACATGTTAGCTTAGGACACGCTAGGAACAAAAAAGTCTAAATATAAACTTTACCGATCCCAAAAGACAAAACCCAAGCGCGCTGTGAGCATGTGAGCGTCCTTCCCTTAATTGAGGAGCACGCGGGAGTCTGGCGCTGAGGCAGCGGTTGAATTAAAAGTACCGAATGTGATGAAAAAATGGACGAAACCATGCATAAAATATCGCTCCATTGCGATCATGTGAGGTCCGGATTGTTGGTTGTGTTATGTATGTTTGTGATTTTTGCCTCCTCGGCTCCTGTTCCTGGGCATGCCTCTTTGCGCGTCGCTAGCCGTGGCCGTTATATGCCCCGCAGTGGACACTCTCAACACGATCGCGGTGTAAATGTCATAAACAATACAAAAATAGAAATACTGCTTCACTTCACAGAGAAACAGCTGGCACTGCTCCATTGGTCCATTATTTTATTAATTAGTTCGCCGTGTTTTTAAGCGAAATACCATGTGAGTGTAGTCCCTGTTGCCCGCGTGAAAAATAACACCGGTACACCCAAGAAAAAACGATGCCGATGATGGTACCTGTCACAGTGATGCTTACCTTGCAGAAAATCGTCCAACGCGTCCGTCCACATCTTGTAGTTCTTCTCCTCCGTGCCCTTGTACCAGATCAGCGTGCTCTCGACATTATCCTCCGACGGTAGCGGACGGAAGCCCAATCCTGTGAAGCATAGCAAAGCAGAGGCATGAGTTACGGGTAGGCAGTCTAACATTTAATCGTATAAAGTCGCTCCCGTGCCCAATCAACGCTCCCGTGCAACAAGAACGTATCGCCCTTTAATAATGTCGTCCGCCTTTATTTTTTGTAGCTCCGCCAATCCCCCGGCCCGGAAATGAACCATCGCTTCGTAACGGTCGATTATGCGAAACGGAATTACCATGCACAATTTATGGCAGATCGGACCCGAGCCCAGCAAGTCAACGGTACATGTGCTGTGTATTTGTGTTGCCGTCTACATGAGAGCTACATCCAGCATCCAGCGGTAGAACATCATCAAAGGAGCCCTGGTTCGGTGAGAAGGCCGTGCGTTCTTTGTTGTGCCAGGCCTTCCGCGTGCGTAGGGCTTTGCGTAGTACGCAGGAAGTGCGAAGCAGCGTCCGCAGTACGTGCCGCTGCGGAGTAGCGAAAATTTGATGGAGGAAATTCTGTGCGCAGGAGCACGGTGCCCTCTGCAGCCGGGAGAGGCAGCAGCAGTGTTTTTGCTACACGATGCTGCACGAGATTGTCAGTAGCAAAAGTAGGTTAATTTCCCTTTCTTTGTGTTGAGGGAGGCTTTCCGTTCGGGTCGAGTGGGCTCGTTTTTCTCGTTCCAGTGCCGGTGAAGGAAATTCTGTACCCACCATTCGTGTTCGTCAACACCTGTGCGAGTGAATGGGCGCGTGAAAATAAAAGCTAAAACCATTGCAAACGCTTTTCCCGCAAAAATGAGACGCACTTTTCCTTTTACGAGCCTCTTTTCCCCCGTTCCAAACCTTATCCATCAGGGAGTGAACCATACCCAACCAACCAACCGCCCAATGGTTGCCACTCGATTCGCGTCCACCGGGAAATTCAATCAGCAAAGAAAATCATACACCGAATGTGGAAGGATCAGATGCACTTCGTTCCAATTCCATTTGCCGTTGCCGAGGACCCGGAGTCTCGTTTGTGATGGCTCAATCGTGCGTTTTCTTATCAATTTGCTTAGTGGTGGGTTTGCTTTTGCCCGGGCTTGACTCTCCGGGGGGGGGGCTTCGTTAGCAGGAAAGCTTTCCGGCCAAGCTAACCAGTAATCGATGTGGTTTTGTTATTTTGAAGCAGTTTCTTTTTGGAAGCGATGACAAATAAAAAAACGAATGCTGATTCCTACATACTGCTATGCTGCATGCATTTGGAATCAAAGGCAAATGTAAATTTATGCTGTGACGCTCCTGTCCCATCGTTGATAAGGAAATCTCTTTGTAGTTTCGGACATTGTCATTGGCGAAAAGGTAAAAAGGGAAACATTTGTGAGGAAAGTTTTTGAGAAATAAAATTTGATTGAGTCGAGGTGAAAGAAAAGGGTCTGAATGTTCATCGCTGATAAAGTTGGGCTCAGAGTTGGAAGTGAGAAATTGGGTTTACATTTATTATGAAGAAAGTTTTCACTTTTTATGTTGAAACATAGAAGGGAAGGAGGGAGGGGGGAGTGCTTTGAAATAAAAAATGTCTCAAAGTATGTCAAAACATTCTTTTTAGTATTTGAACAAGTTTTTAACATACCAATCCGCTTTGTTGCGGTGGAAAAAATAAATATTCATTTTGGTCTGTAGAATAGGCAAGTAAAAACTAATTATAGAAAATTGTCCAACAAACAGAATTTGCGATCATTTCAGGCTCATTTGCTTAACAATTTTGACTGATTGACATGGTTTAGAGTTTCTAGAGTCGTGACGACAGTTCGGAGTCGACTGATGAGATATAATTGTGATAAAACTAGCTTAAACAATGAGTCATCTTCCCTTGCACTAGCTTCATTGCACATGCTGTTGTCGCATCTAATTTCAACAATTTTGTAGCTTCTGTTTCTATCCCTTGGAAACCGTCCCTGCCATTTTCAACCTTCAAACCGCACATACCACACTTCGCATCACACTCTGTGTGATCAGCGGCAACGCGAATATCACATTTCAGGGTTGCACGCCTGGTCGGGCGGCTTATTACGATGTGAAATAATTTGATCGTCCGCTTCCTGCCATTATGCAACTCACCAATTGAATGTGCCCCGCAACCCGTAGTCCCCGATGCCGTTGGCCCTTACGCGCCCGGGGAGCTCCAATGGGTCGAAAACGAAGAATTCATTCAGATCACACTTGGCGGATCGGTTTTGCAGGGTGGTCTGGGGCTGCGAGTGGACCAGAGGGGCATTAAATTTATTCTCGATCCTAATCATGGGTATCCAATGCGTGCGTACCCGCTGATTTGATGGACTGGAGATCTTGCGTATGCAAATGCTGGCTTCAATGTTGTTTGTTTGGTGGAAAGCGACTTAATTAAAAATTCGCATCATTTCAGATCATTACACGGAGATAAAGTTTTTGTGATGGACTTACATCCGTCTAAATTACTGCACTATAGTTTGTTAACAAATCGCTGGACAGCTTCCCATAAACACCACTTTGTCCACCTAATTTATCTCTTTGATTGATTGGTTGGTTTCCAAATGTCCGAATCTTGATGTAACAATGATTGATTTGCATGCAAAACCTCCTCTTTACCCCGATTTTGCTTGCTAATCGCTCACAGCGTTCTAGATCATTTTTCTTCGGCTCGTTACCGTCGTGCCAGACTCTGCTGCCCCCGGCCAACGGTCCATCAAATCCAACGCGCCGATCGGTAGCGCACAATGTCAAACGATGACCTCGATACAGGTTTTCTCGTTTGGAAAAGCGTTCAACCATGACGGTAGTCGACGGCATTCGAGTACCACGAGTGCGTGCCGTCGCAATGGAGCGTACCTCGAATGGAGGCGAATGCTACTCGACCTGATCCTCCGATCCGTTCCAACCCTTACTGCAAATTGCTACCACTACCGGCATGATCGCACCGGCATGACCTGTCATTGATGAAAATTCGCTAAAATTATACCAACCCGTTTATCTAATTATAGCTCTCTCTCTCTATTTTCATTCTCCGACGCCCGGGTCGGTGAAACCTACTTAAGGATGGTTTTAAAAATATCATTTTCGACGCACGGCGATAACTTATCGCGAAATTGATGCTACTCACCTGGATTGGTGCCAATGAGGGACTGGTCCATTTGCCATTTCGGTATGCGGGGATCCAGCGTCTGGAAGAAGACCCACATGCAAACGGCCACGAGTGCGGCTAGCACGCTGTAGAAGACGATATAGAAGATGCCGATCTTGGCTGTGGAGGAAAAAAAGGCAGAGTGACGAATGAATAACAGAAATGGTTGTGGTATATGCAACATTAATCACTCCACTGGCTGATGTCGGACATGTTCAACAATAATCAAATCTAGGATTTTACAGAATCATCTTCCATCTACGAATGGCCACAACATCCCTATCTGCAACATCTCACATGATTGGACATTTCTTTGCCGCTAACGATTCGTAACGGACGATACAAAGTTAAGCACGGCCAGCAACAAAAAAAACCTGCAGCCGCTCAGTTTTGTCCGTGTTTTGAGGTTAGGGACATGAATTGCATTAAGCTAGTGGATCACCTTTGACTGCTTCTAGTGTGCTATGGCAGGTAGGTGGTGGTGGGAGGGGGGGGGGTGCTGTGACAGCCTTGGCGAGCTCGATCACTCTATCGGCGAAACGTTCACTTGCACATGAAGGCTTCCATACCAGCATTGCTGACAGAATAACGATGCCTGTACAAGGTGATGGGTCTGGTGGAACGGTTTTCGTCGTCTTTTAACAGCTCAATATCTTGGCTGTCCAACATCAAATTGCTAGTTTTGAGTGTAGTTTACTGCTGGTAGAACATTTAGAAATACCACAGTTACAGGAGCTACCGAGTGGCCTTGTCACATTTGCGAACAAACTCTCAAATGAATATTGGAAGCTAAAATTAAACCAGACATTTGCTCCCCCAACTAAGGCCCCTTTTTAAACGACAAAATGGCAAAATTGAACAAAATGTCAATCGTCTTACGATGGCTTGACAGCAGGTGCATACATGTGGTGTATTGATACCGCTCAACAAGTGCGACAAGTTCATGGCAGGTAATCTTCAGAAGCGCCGTGTATCGATTTCCAAAATTTCAAAGATTCGATTTTCAAACCCAAGTGCGAATAATTTAGGCGAAAAGCGTTTCCCAATTTCCTGTCAATGGGATAGAGATCCCGCCGAGACAATGTGCGGTAGAGCTGCTTGGTGATAGATGGATTTGGATAACATGACACCGGGAAACATTATCCATCCAATGTGTTGACAGCTGCTGTCGGCGAGAAGTTACGGTTGAGATGTGGGGTGAATGTTTTCGGTTCAATTTGTTTATTTATGGCATAGTGCTGGGACAGTGAACCACTTGTTGGTCCATGCGAAGGTACAAAGGAGTTGTTGTAGCATAATGAATCCGTACGCCGGTACAAAGTCGAGAAGAACATAATATTTTTGATTTATTTTTATGTAAAGACTCAAATAATATTAACATTCAGATTGTTCACACAATGCAAGAACTTTATAATCGACCCAATGCATTTCTAGTCTAGGGGCAGAAGCCACCTGTTTGACAAGGGGTGGAAACGATCGGGTGATCGTACATTACACACTCGCACACACCTTTGCTCATGTGAAGTGTCTTCTTTGGGTGAGTCACCGGCATCACCACTACATCCACACAGCAGCGACCGGTAAGATTTTATCCGATCCATAACCAACACATCGATCACCACCAGTAGACACCAGGCAGCAGACAGAAGCAATAGAAACAAAACAGGCAGGAAAAACAAACAAACCCTCTGACGTCCAAGGAATGAAAGGGGGAGTGAACGATCGCCCGTCTGAGCGAGGCAAAGGGAAATTAAAAACAAAACAACGTGCTTGGCCACCCAAACCTCGTTCCAGTCATGCACACACACACACCCACGGCCGTGTTGTGGACGCAGATGGTTGCCATGTGAACCGCGTGCCCCCTTCATTCATGCTGTGGATTGCACCCTACACCAGTGCTAGCGTGTGTTTGTGTCAGTGAGAACGTGCCGTGGGGAGTTGTTTAGGGTACCGCACCCTTGCTGGCTAAAACCAGGCCGTGGTCTCCTTTGAGGTTGCACTGTCGCTCGCCCCGCTATCGCACAAGGGTGGGCACAATTCGCGAACAGGACGGAGGGGGTTGGGATTCGAATCGAATTAATTAATCAAGATTGAGTGTCTCAATAATTGCAGCACGGGTCGCAAGTCAGAGAGCACCCAGAAGTCGAGTCATACCGGAAAGGGGTGTTTGTTGAAGATGGTCTCACGACAGTAGGTCATGACCTCTACAACGATTGCCTGTGAAGCGATGGTGTGAGGGTCAAATGGTTTCGACGGATGGTGAGGCGCTAGAACCAAGGCAGTGCAGCAAGAAGACGGGTTTATGATTTACGATTGACATCGTGTGTGTTCCAAGAAAGGCTCTTCGGCCTGTCACTGGCTACGAGAGCGCCATAACCAAGCCAATATTCGTTTGATAAATGACATGTGCCGTGTGTGTGTCACTTCTTCTGTGAGGCAGAAAATGAAACTCGAAACGACCTAATCTAGGGCCCCAAAAAGGGAAAAGGATTATCGGCCATTGTTTCGTTATGGGCTCGAATTATTTACAACACATCTTCTTGGCGATAGTTTATCTGTGGCACAGTCACTGGGGCGAGAAAATCTTCTTTATTGCAAGACATTTTTGGAAAAAAAGTTCTCTCCGCGTCTTTTGATTTTGCTTTTGACGAAAATGGCAATCAAAAATTTCGTGAGTCACTCGTACGCTGCCAATATTGGACTGCACTTTTGCTCAAGGTTGAACATTTCACTAAACGACTCCATCGCGGTTCTGCAGACGCTGTTGAAACTCCGTTTCGTGTCGGACCGCAGACGGCTCTGATCGTCTGCCCTGATCGTGGTTTCGCTGAAGGCAGTGAACTGTTGTTTGCTGGCGCACGCTTGTGTTTCCCTTTGATAAGCACATTTACCCAGCCATTGAGCTCCTGAGAGGGCGGGATAGCACTGTTTGCTTGGCTTCTAACGGGGGCGGAATTTGAGACAGTGGCATTACACATTTCAACTATTGCAGAATGCAACGCGCGCGTGTCAAAAGCGATGTACAATTGTGCATGATAAGTAGTGTTTGTTCTTTACGTGGTCAAAGGTAATGGGAGCATGAGGAATGAGACATTCCAGAAGAAAAGATTCCAGAATTTTCACTCTTGATGCATTGACCTGTTTAATGTATGCGATTGCATGGCGACTGAAAGAAATAGAATATGATGTTGATAAGATTTAAGCTGAGAGTTGTAAACTATGATATAAAATACAAAAAGTACTTCAAATGGAATTATAGAAAATGAGGATAGTTTTTTAAAAGGTATTGAAAGATAAAATACTGAGAAACGTATTTCAAACATATAAAATTCGTTATTGACACAAACCTAACTATTTTAACGAACCGCCCAGTAAAGCAAGTATCCAAGCATCCTGTATCATTCCATCTAGTCACATGTTAGCTCTTTCGATCTTGATCTCATCTATTCTTACAATTCTTGCGCATGGCCCACCCCACCCGTTTTTCACATATTGGTCTTCCTTGATTATGCCGCTGCTAGTACATAGCAATTTAAATGATTTTTACTGCCGAAGTGTCTATAAAGACCGCTCAGACCACAATGAAAGATGCCCTTACTCCCACAACTCAGTAAATTAAAGCATCTTTCACCCAAACACAACGGCATGGTACCGCTCAACCTCTGGTTGGATTTATCGAAACGATGCTCTCGACACCTCGTGGAGCTTCTGTTACAAATGATCTAATGCGCTAGTGGCCGTCCTAGAACAAGGCAATCGTTTGTTCGGCCATATCCATCAAACGAATTGCGCTAGAGGTAAACAGACCAAAGAGTGTTGCTTGGTGGTGAAAAATACCCTCTCAAATGTCTATCGGAGTTTAATTTATCTCCTGACCGAAAACAGCTTTACGTCACAACTGGCAGCTAGTGTGCCCTTGAAGAAGTGTGAGCGTGTATCTTGAGGATTCTTTTGCGTGAAATCTCGTCCCATAAACACCGGTTTGTTGTCTACCTTCTTGGGATGTTCGCAAGGATCGGGCAGGGAAGCAGTGAAGAATTAGAGGGGATTCCCGTGCCGAAGTTAGGGTTTCGCAGCCACGACAAACAGGTTTGCAGCCAAGGAAAACGAAGTACTGCTGTGTCTCCCGCTGCGTACATCGTTCGCGTCAATCCGCACACACTTCACGGCGCACCGCCCAGATGAAAGCAGAGGCCGAGGGTTTGAAGATTTGAAGTGGAAAATATATGTTCCCCTATTTATATGTAATCCATGCCTGGCTGTATGGTTCGACTCTTTTGCCTGCGCTAAAAAACGTCTTGCAAACCGGTTCGTCTTACGAACGATGGACTTACGACTGTTGTTTTGCTAAAAGGTACGGCTGTCTTGCGCTCGAATTTGAAATTCATCATATAAAATTTCAAATTTTGAGGGAAGCTTTCCATTTGGGTTTCCTGTTTTGGAGAGCTGAATATGAACTTACAAAGGAGTATTCCCTTAAATTGAACAAGCATTTAAAAGAATGCGCGGCCTGTTTCACAGACAAACTCCAAGATCCTTCAAATCTCTTCCATAAACAGGTCGATCTATAGCCTTAAGCAAACAGCTGCAGTCGTCAGACTTTACATTACCACTTCACGCAAGATAAGATCTCGGTATCAGATCAGTCTTGCCATACACGAGGCTCATTGTTTCCTTCTGTGGACATAGGGTATTATAAAATCTTTGTGAAAACTCTCCAGTAAATGCTAGAATCACATCTTCATCCGAAAAATTCGGTATAAGACGCTTTCCTTTACCCGGTATGGTATGGCTCCGTATTTCCGTAATGTGGCACCCAAAGGCAATAACAGTAAGTGAAAACGGCAAGTCGATTGGCTCGACTCGGTAATTGGGTGCCGTAATGGTCGTTAATGACATCGGAGTACAGCCGGGCGAATCGGCTGGACGCGTAACGACGAGCGTTTGAGGAACCGTTTAGACCAACACGCTGACGTCTTATGTGTGTTATGGGGCGCGTGCGGATAACCCGGCTCCCCAAAAGTGTCACCAAAGAGCAGCAACACCCAATTTCAACTCGCTTCGATTCGATAGTTGGATCAATTTAATGATAAGGCACCAATAGCCCTTTGGAGATTGAATATTAAGAATGATAAATTGTGACAAATATATCGCTACTGCTATCCATAAGCTAATAATGGTTCTCTATACTGCTCACACTGAGACACCACTTGAAACTTACCCCAGGAGAGCCCGGTGCGGCCAAGGACCGTACCCTTGTCCGAGTTGTAGAGGAAGCGATGGAACGGAATCGGGTCCGGTCTCCTACGAACGAAAGCCTCATGTTCGGGCTCCGGTATGGTGGTTGTAGGTGGCGATCGGGACTTGGACATGGTTGAAAATTACACACACAGCCTAACACACTATACGTTACACCTAATACTATGAACAAACGGCGGACGACAATTAGAGAAGCGGGTCAAGCGGGAGCTAAAAAAATCGCTAGGGGAGAAAGCAAGGACATCTGTCAGTCCGTTAAACCTGAAGAGCGCAGGAAACTAGAAATTGTTCCAAGTTTTTTCAATTTACAGCAGCTGGCACGATCGAGTGCACTCGTGTTAACGAGAACGAAAATCACATAACCACAAACAACTGACAGTTTTAATGCGAAGTCTGGCCGTTCGGACGTCACTAGCATCACGAAAAAAAACGTGGCGCAAGGACATGCGAGTCGGACAAATGCTATAATAGTCACCCTTCGTTCTGAATGGGGCACCATCCAAAATTATACTTTTGATCTCAGACGTACGCACGCAAATTCATAGACGAAGATCACTGGTTCGTTGTTACGCTAGCCGTGGTTAAAAACACCAGTACAGCGTGTTGGCGGGGTTGGCAAAGAACAATAATTTAAATTTATATTTTATTCAGTTCAACGCTGTACACACATACCAGCACGCGCTCTTACACCACGAGTACACACACTCACGCACACAATAGCACATAGGTGAATATATTCTTGCCGCACGAAAGGGAGGATTTGTGGTAACCACTCAAGCAACGCGACAGAGGGCGCGGCATTTACGGGACGCGAAGGCAGGATATTCCGCTAATGTCTAGGGTGGACATCGTCGTCTCAGCAGGGTTCTGTGGTTGGGAATACCTTTGTGTCCGTGCACATTTGCCTAGTCTAGCGCCTAAAGTAACGAAACTACAGTTTGAAGAAAGATCAAGGTGTTACCAGAACACACAGGAGCCTACCGACAGGTAACAGAAGATCATCGAACAGGTATCGAAAGGTAAGGCATACGAAGGACAGCGAGAGAAAGAGTGAGATAGGGCGAGCATCATCATCAATGCCGTGCGTCGATAATGATCGATCGTTTTACAGCACAACGCCTCAAGTGGGATCTCTAAACAGGTCTCGCGCGGTACCTCACGCAGGTGAAGATCGTACCAGAATGCTTGATCAAACATAGAAAGAAAAAAAAACTGTCTAGAAGCTAGAACACAATTGATATCGTCTCGGTGAGAAATAAACGCGCCAAGCTCCGATTATGCTTATTTTTAACCACATGCCCGGGTTCGGCTTTAGGTTCGACGGCGTTGTAAGTTGGCGCCCTCCCCGCATTTGCAACCCTGAATCATGGCCAACGACACACCTTAACTAGGCGGGGTCGATGCGTTGTGGCGACGAGTGAACACTGGTCGGGTGGCCTTTGGCAACGGCCGCAGTTTTGCTGAATCGCGACTTTAACGCACGCACTCTGCACGCACCGCTGGACCTCGCTGCTAGCGAATTTTTTCGCTACAATAGTTGCCCACCGTAATTACACTTTAAAAACACGATACATGGGCTTTTGCAAGTTATGTATACAAATTATCACTTTTTTTTTAGTTGAAAAGGAACAATAACGATCACATTTGTCCGCTTAAGCTACCGAATAGTTAATTTTTACAAAAGTGTCTGTATTTCAGTGAGCCTTAAACCCTTAACCCTTTGCAGAACAATCAACTATTCGATCACCCTGTGTTCCCAGAACACAAAACTTGATCTCGCAAACGAGACAGACATCGACACACACCTTCCGAATGCGACCGACCGAGAAGAGCGTCTCTTCTGTTCGAAAGTGAACTACAAAAGTGTTTGTATTTACGACACGCCAGCGTATAGAAACTTACCTACGCACTATGCGTCAGTGTAGCATAGCGCGTGGTTGAAATTGTATCCACGCTGTGTAAATGTGAAACCGAAGCGTTCAAACAGGTTTAAGCATTGCAAAACAGGTTCAAGATAAATATAAAAAGAATTATGAATGCATTATGATGCAAGTGGTAGAAGAAGTAAGAGCCTTAACTAAAGATTTTACCTTGAAGATGAGTATGTACTAGGCTTTTGTAAGAAGCAGTGCGTTTGTGCTTAAACGGATAGTTTTGCTGTTTGTAATTAAATCAGGAACCACATGCCTCATAGAATGTATTTTTGCAAAGAAGAAATGATTAAAAAGAGTATTGAAAATGTTTTGTGATTAAAAAGAGTATTGAAAAATGTTGAAAATGTTCATTTATTATTCAAAGCCAAAATATGACGAAATATGTGAATGGTTAACTTTTGATCTCTTATATGAATAAACCATCAGAAAACCTTGAGTGTCCTAACCCATTTGGAAAAATTGACCCAGCAAGAATTCTAATAATTTTCATAGAAAAGGTGTAGTGTAACACGAATTCGGATGTTCGGATTCATTTTTACGCGCCCTATGAAGTGTATTTGAAATAAGTTTGCACATGAATTTTTCTATCTGTGTAGCAATTTCAGAATGGTATCCAACAATATGTTATGTTTTAATTTTCTTTCATATTTTACTTGTTCATGAACAAAAGTTTTTCCTAATATAGCGTGTAATAATCGGTCTTTGCTATTATAAAATAAAAAGATTATAAATAATTCTAAAAAATGTCCTATAGTTGTTCAGGAACCTTACTGTAAGAGCGAATGAGAAACATAGCCATTGAAGCGAGATGGAACTCCGAAGTAAACCGAAGATTGCCGATGTAAAACGTGGCTAGGGTGCAAGAAAATTGGGCATTGCTAGCTGTATTTTCAAGCAAGGGGGTAATTTTTATATGCTTTTTTTTCGTTTCTGTTGCGAAGAAAAGGGCCACAACCATACTATTCCTAAATTTTATTTTTATTTTTACTAGCCATATTCTTACTTCAGTAAAGTTATTCTTACAATCCAATATAGGGAGCAAAGAAAATAACATGTCATAACTGAAAACTCTTTTCCAATGTACATGAATGTATTTAATATCGTTTTTGTAAAAATTGATAGTAAAAACAAGTAATTTTCATAATCAACATTTTCAAGGAATTTCCGAAAAAAACAACAAATTAATCATGTTCAACAACTACCAATAATGCATTGGGTCCATCCTAACAACCCTCCATTAAGCCAACCCATTACATGTTCCCTACCAGAAATAATCAACGACATTATTCGTATTACAATGTAAGCCCTTTTCGGGGTGTGCCGTTTCTTGGATATTAAAAGAAAAATGCCATTGCTTTCAATTGTGCTGTGAGAAGGACACAACACAGCTCAACGGCGGAAAGGCATCGGCTGTCTCCGTAAGCTGCGTATCAAACTGAACAGCAGGAAGTATGGTCCTAGATCCTTTTCACTGCCGAAAGGGCGAGCCGCTAGGAGCATAAACTTCAATACTCAACACCCGTGCCGTTACTTGGCCCAGCATCCATTATTCAAATGAATGTAATTTTGCATGCACACCCATCTAGGCCCCGGGATCACGAGAAAACGTCGCAATTGCTCGGTGGAAAACGGGGCATTCCGGGCGGGTGCGTGTTGACCTGCTTTTGCTCGAGACATTCTGTGGCAGGCGGCACGGTCAGAACATGCTTTCACTATTTCGATTATTGGCACTGATAAGGGTTGAATCAGATGGGGTCGATGACAACTCTTTTAGTGTGTCAGTGCAGAACGGATTGGGCGGAGAAGGGTTTTACCCACTGCTCGCATGTTTCCAGCAAGTTTCCGGGGCAAAGAAGTGTCGCGTGGGGATGCTCTACCAAAACCCTCCGCAGCATCGTAAGTGTGGATGGTTTTGCCCAGCTTGAGATGTTGTTTGAAATACTGTTTTAGATAAGCTGTGTAACATGAGAATGCTACGAACATTTTGTCGAATGAATTAGTAAAAATAAAAAAAAAAAAAGAATTTACTTACACCAACTGGACGGCGTGCGTCCAAAGATGGCTCCTTCATCTGGATTCCATAGGAAGAGCTGAAAATTTTGCGTCGTGGTCCGATTGTTCGGTGTCCGGTAGTACTGCTGGAACTGGTCGAAAGGTTCTTCCACTGGTTTCGGCATGGTTGTCTTTTTGTTGAATTTATATCACTAGCACCAACTCGGTACGGAAAGGAGTCGTCTGTTTTATTATAATTTAATAGGTTTCAAGAAAGACAAAAAGAAATCAAAACTTTAAAAACTAAACTTTAAATTATACACTGAGACTTATTAAAGGATTGAAGCGTGTAGTTTTTACAGTCATAAAAAATATCCTAATATATTTTCCATATGACCTTGACCTTATGTTCAAACACGCATTGCCCCCAATCATTGTTTTTTTTTATTTAGAAATGTTGAAGAGAGGAAAAACTACACCAGACCGGCTTTTCTTTCCTTGCTTCTCACTCGATGATGTCATGCTGTCCTGCATTTAATCACACAACTTTTCTTGTCTTGCCGCAGTAAAGCAGTAAACATAAAGAAGCGCGTCTTCCAGTCTCGGCACTAGGAAGATTTCTTCTGACATGCAAAGGACCTGCTGTGATTGGTGCACGATGCCACGCTAGGAATGCAAATCACTGTATCGAGAGGCACGATGACGCCAGTCGGTGCGGACCGCTTTAGATTCTTTGCTGCACTGCCGATAACAAAAGTTAAGCTTGATGTACACAATCCTGTACCAGACTGCAATCACAGCACTTCACTGATTTTGTGTAGCAGGCACCACACAATGTGTTCTTGCTTATTGAATTTTGCTTTGATACATTTTGTTCTGCTTTCTTTACGCGTTCACAAGATTTCAGAGCCGTATCAATGGCCAAACACTTGAAGTCAAACAAAAAACCATAAAAACCCCCACAAACCCACCGATCGAGCAACGGAATGCGCACCAAGACGTTACTACCGATTGTGCGAACGATCAAGAACCGACTGAAGACGTTTCGTTCAGTTGATCGTTTCGGAAGTGCCTTGGCCCGCCCTGTCCGTGATGGCCGCGAGTGTAGCTGGTACTGGAGCCAGATCCAGCAGTAGCGGCCGTACCGATCGCACCAGGGTCGGAGAGCGACGAAGGCAGTCCAGCGGTCCAGCACGGCCAGGCCAATCCTCAAAGGGAAAGTGTTGGGCCGAGTGTGGCGGATTCAGTGCAATCTTCTAATTTAGGAAATGTGCCGTACGATGATGAGCTTAAACGAGCGGTAATTTATTACGGCAGCGTAGCGCAGTGGTTTTAGGGATGATGGAGGATTTGTAGCTGGTGTTGCTGGTTGTCGAGGTAGCAGTGTTTTTGCATACGATCGGGAAGGAACGATGGTGCGTTCGAGCGGACTGTGGCCGATCATACCGGGACGTGATAACATCATCATCATGTGCGTTGGTGCGAGGATGGTCGCTTGATGCACTAGAAAGAATCGACACTGTTGTGTCTAAATGGCGATCGGACTCAGCGAATGAGTGTGATCGAAAACGAGATTAGTGTGGATGAATGGATCTCTCATACAGCTTCTTGTTTGTTTTTGCGACAAAAAATATTTAATTTGCAAACAAGAATAAAAGTAACAATTTTCCTTGTTCGCTACACAATGTGTTCTAGAGGGCAAAAAAGCTCTAGCAACCGTCTACCTACACTATTATGCCAACAACAGAGAAAAGGCGACATCCGTTCACTTAGTCTCAGTAACCTAGAGATCGCATAATCAAGAGCACATAGATGCTGCCAACCTCATTCGACACGGTGCTGATTGTGACCGTGTTCCCGCCATGAATACCAATTTCTCTACCGCCTGAAGGCCGTCGTCCAGTGCTCCAGCCATTAGACAAGCGTTAGATAAGGCTGGGACCGTTCTAGCCGGTACCTTCTCCGACACCGGAGACACTTTAGTTGGTGGACACATAAATTTTCCAGACCAACCGTAATTCACACTTAAAAGCGACGGTCCAAGACCAAGATTCCTGCCGCGTGTTATGCGCTCGGTGTGTATGTAATGGTCTTGGGGCTAGAGCATCACACACCGGACGGCGATGATCATATCAGCGACGATGATGGTCAGTTTGCGATCTCGATCCGCTTAAGTGAAATGTCTTTTCTTTTAATCTCACTAATCTCGAACCACTTGCCCAATCCGGACACAACGCCGGGCAGAAGTGGCAAATCTGTGTGAGTGTGTGTGCATGTTTTACAGCTTCTGTCCGTGGGGTAGCATTGAAGCAGGATGTACTCATATATTGACAATGGGTTTATGCATGTGCACACATTCGGTTTGTCAATAGGTGATTTCCGCTACGCCCACTGCCACGACACTCTCTACTCGACGAACTTTGCCAGAGATCATCATTGGAATGTTATGTTGTTACAAACCTCGCTTAGTTCTGTTGGACCGAGAGAGGCGGCGGTGAATGAAATCCAATCTGATCAATGAATGAGTGGCGATGTGTTCGATGGGTTGATCGGTTGTGATTTATGACGCTTTGTGAGATTAATTCAATTACAAAAGTACTTGTTTGCTATCTTTATGATGCAATGTTTTGTTTGGTTAAAATGAATCATTGAAAGAAGTATTAAAACATCATATTCTTTCATGTGACCTTTTGCTTTTTCTCATGTTACAAGATACATACATAACCTTCAAATTTGCTGTGTTTAGCAAGCAGGGTGTTATAGAATAAATAAAAAAAAACAGTAAAAGTTTAAGAAAAGTATATACAATTTTTTCTTTTTTGTTTTCTTTTGCTAAAACCATTAGCAGAAAATGTTGTGTTAACTTTATGCTACACACTGTATATCTCGTCACGCACACAAAAGTATTGCGCATGGCACAGTGTGTACGCCACATGATTTCGCAGGACATTCTCTTTCATATTTTTAAAATAAAAAAAAAAAGTTTATGGCTCTCTTTCTGAAATGTAAATTAATATTTTCTAAATAAAATTTAGCATACCGAAAGCTTATCAACTTTTGCGTAATCTGAGCAAAGCAAATTTGTCATCATTTTCATTAATCAGTAACTTAAATATCATCAAACCACCGTGCACCGGGCAGTTGTGTTTTTGGTTTCATTTTAAATAAAAAATACTTTATTTTCCCCCTGTTCCATGTTTTTCATGCTTCGTGGTATGCCTGCGGGGGCGTGTGGGTGTATTTGTGAAAGTGTTTGTGTATTGCGGTTCATATTTAGTTTGCCTGCCTAGTAGTTGCGTTGAGAAGTTTATCGTAGACCACCCCACGGCAGTTCAGGCTGTTTCGGGCACGTCCCGAAGCATTTCTTGTTTAACTAATAACCTTCCTTTATATGATTTTTAAATTGTATAATAGTTTAATATTAATGATAATCATATTACAGTGAAATGTATAATTATCATAAATATAGTCGTTTGTTTCTTGTTGTTTTACTGCTGCTGCTGCTGCTGCTGCTGCTGTTTCTGCAGCTTTTAAGTGTTTCGTTGGATGTTGGTTAGTTCCAACGGTGTAAGAAGTTTTCTTCACTGGCTGCCCTCACCACAGGATGACAGCTAAATAAGCGATCAGCTTGCGAATAAATGGAAATAGTTCGCGTTGTGTGTTTCGTTTGTTTTTCACACAGTTTATCTCTCTGCCCTGCTAGACGTGAGAACGTCGATTGGAAAGGAGGCTCGATCACTGTTTAGTACTTTCAACGTTGGTATTTAATTTCTAGTTGTGTTTAAGATTAGTAATTGTTATTAATTTCCGTTGGAACAGACACCTTTGTTCATAACATCCAACCAATTTCCTATCAAGCACGGTGACACAGCAGCATGGGAAAAGAATGAAATATGGATAAAGCTTTTGTCATTGTGTTATCCCCTGTTATAGAATAGAAGTCCTTTAGATGGGTTAAATTTTTGGTTTTGCGTTGTTTTGGATGAAACACAGAATAAACGGAGGGAGACGATCCTTTAAGGATTGCTAGTATAATATCAAACATTGCTTGCTCGAGGACTTGTAAATGCATCTTTTCTCTCGTTAAAGGTTTCTTCTTATCATCAACTAAGCACAGGATCTATACGGGTTTGATCCAATGTCTGGCGGAGTAGCTCTCTATGTAACTAGGAAACAGCATTTTGCATTAAATAATTAACGTTTGAGTAGCTTTCAGCTGTCTTGCTTGGCTGCTCGCGTGTATCATACAAACTTTCAAAGAGTCGCCTTTTCTTCACTGTTGCACTCCACTCAAACGGACAACTCAGCTTGTTCAAAGTATCACATTTTTACATAAATGCATTCATGCACACAATCTTTTCATCCCATTGAGGAGGGGCTTTTGTCTAACACACTTGCTATGGCCACTCGGTCTAGAGCCTTTTTAAATATTATTTCGCTAGTAAATTTCTTCCTACTGGCAACAGTGTCTAACACGTACAAAGATGCAAAGAAAAAGAATGGAACAACGAAAACAGAAATGTAATTAAGACTGTTCAAAACCTATTCACAAGTAGTGTAGCGAAAAGCACGATTGACATTAGTTAAAATAAATAAACAACGTAAATTATGTAGCCGTCAAGACTGAAGTATTCTAGTGTTCTGCAAACTTACAATTCTTTATTCCTTTTCTTTCCTCTGTGCATCAGTGCTGCAGGAACAGAAACTATACGCTTTGCCCTTTCACTTCATTTATATTCTTCTTTTCGAATGGGTTTCTTCAAATGTACAGAACTCTCAGTACTATCATCTTCTTAGCTCTTGCATTATCAATAATACCATCGTTATTTATTACTTTAACTATTTGCTCCTTTCGGTTGCTTGTTGTGGAATAATTATACTGCGCTCGGTTGAGCGGCAGAAGATTTAACTGTAGCATGACTTTGCACGGCCGATTCCAGATACAGGTGTTTTTGTGTGTGTATGTTGCTAGGTTTGCTTCAGTATCAACGTTTGTAATTTTCTTATTTCTTAACTAGCTTTCCGTTGGTTCTCTTTATCCCTAAGCTTCGCAAGTTGTGTTTTATTGTGTAGATTCGTTCTTTTTGTGTATTAATATATTTCTGTTTGCCATTGCAACACAGTCCAACATTCGCTGGTTTGTTGTTAGTGTTGTTTTTTTTTTGTTTATTATAGTTACTTCTTTTTTGTCTAACTAAGTGAATAGATCGTAAAGTTAACGAACCATCTTATCGCCCCAGCCATCGTTTGCCATTCAGTTTAGTTGCATCAGCGCTTCTCTTTTTAAAGAGTGATTTTTGCAAAAGGAAATGAAACGAAAAATAAAAGAATTTTAAGCAAACGTGGCTGTCTCAAAATATAATTTATTAAAGAGCAAACTAAATTGTAAAATATTTTTAATTATTTCGAACGCAATGACTTGTTCGGCAGAGTTTCTTGAATACTCTTATGTACAAAGTTCGTGTTTCAGTCATTGTTGTTTAAGCAAAGTAAGTGAAGTTCTTACCTGTGTTTTCGCTTTGATTTGCTTGTCAGGTGACTTGCGCTTTCGTTTGGTCTTTGCTTGACTATTCTTTTCACCTTTCATTAATTTGTTTTTCAGAATTTAGTTGCTGTTGCATAAAGAAGAACGAGTTTTCGTGTTGTATGTTTTTGTTTTATTTTTGCTTACGTTTTCTTTTTAAACTACCCTTTCTGCTCCCAACCTCAATATTTGATCAGAAATTGGCTTCCTAAAACGATGATAGTCATTTCTATTCGCTCCGTTCCTCTGGCTCATTACCTTTTCTCGTTGAAAATGGCATGGACTACTTGCTCCTTGATTTAGCCTTTATCATTTGTCATAACAATTTTTTTCTTGTTTGTGTTTCGAACTGGAAATGAAATTGTTGAAACGGCCGTTTCGTTCGGCCGCATGTTTTGTTTTTGTTTAGTTTGAAGAGTATGAATACTTATGAACAATAGGAAATGGAAGGGGGAGAGTAAATAGTGTTAATTAGAAAGCGTTGGAAAGGAAAAAATATTTATCTTAGTGTGAGTGGGTTAGGAGGGAGGGGGGAGTTGCTGAGTTGGCAGTCTACCCATGTCCTGAATGGAACGTAAGTGTTTTTTGCTGTCCCGCCTATACTGTTCCCACTGGTTTTCAATCGGATGATTTGTTAAATACCGCCTCACTTACAAGTAGTGCATAGTTGAAGGAGTTATGGGAGTATGAGAAGAAAACGGAGATCTCGAGTGGTAGATGTAGATGAAACGTGGGTAGGAAAAAGTATTGCGTAGTAAATGAAACCAACCGCTTGTGTTTTCCGGAGTAAAACGAAGGTTGCCTCGTACTGTTGCACCCACTTAAGAGACTTTCTTGAGTAGAAATTGTTGATTGGTTCTGGTATTGGTTATACATTCCTTTGGCAGGCGATCGTGGGCGAGGGTGAGCTTACGGAAAAGGCTCTATAATGAGTGAACATGGTTAAACGGTCGCATGAGAGATGAAGAAGGGGATGTGATGCAACCTGTAAATGGCTCATTATCAAAACAGATGCCTCTCTAGTGGCGGTTTCACCTCAGGCAATATACGTGTGTGTGTGTGTGTGTGTGGGGGTATGTTTTCTGTTTCAACAAACGGTAATACTTGCTGCAGCATCTCCTACCTATTCCACTATCAAAAAGCAATGAACGTTTACTGAAGCATTACAACACAGCGTCTGCTGCAAATTGCTGCTGTTCGCTGTCCATCGTTTCATTCCAACCTCAGTAAGCTAGCTGGGCTAACCTTAAATTTCGTTTTAGAGACGGTCTGTGTGTTAGTTGTTTAGTTTATGTTTTACTATGTTCATTCTGCCACTCGCCGTACCTTTCGCTCACCGACTAATACCTAAACCTAGTGCATCGCCTTGTGGAGTCTGGTTTTGTTTTCCCTTTGCATGCGTTAATATATATGTATATTTATATGTATAGGACTTTTCTATTTCTTCTTCCTCTTCACTTGTGTATATACAATGCAACAGTTCTGCGAAGTTAACAAACAGACGCCTCGGTCCATGCTCATCGTTGTGGTCATGTGTACGTACATGTGCTAAGTCTTTCTTCCTTCTGTCCAAAGCACTTTGCATATTTGCTGGGAGGAAATAGTAGTGTCTTCTGCAGCAGTACTGCTAGCAGTAGCACCCAGCCCACTCCAACAAACCCCTCAACAATAGTCTAACAGTTCCAAAACCTGAACCCAAGTACTGCGCCGTGCTGTCCCTAAGAGTGTGTGTTTGTGTTTATTTGGTTGACTGTTTTGTTTCATCCAGCAACGCTCATAGTCAAGTACACATAATTGACTATCTTAACTAAGTCTTCGGTAGTAGGAGCCAAAAGCTATTCTGTATCATACACAAGTTCGTTGATTTGCTTCAGTTGTGTGCTTCAGTGTACTGGCTGGTTCCAAAGAAGAAACTGTGTGTGTGAGAGAGAAAGAGAGCGCGGACAATCCGTAAGCCCTCTGTCCCGTTGAAGAATGGAGATGCTCGTTCTTTCGACAAATGCACCGGATCAGTCCGGAAGGTTCCCAAAACGCCACACAATTGCATCAGCATCGCGGTTATTGGTTGGCAGTCCGGTGTTTGAACTCGTCTGCGTTCCTTAGTGGTAAATATTAAACCTACAAGTCTTGCAACACTGTTGCTGGTAACGGTGCAGTCTGCAAAGGCCCATGTTTTTTACATTTTTACAGTACCTCGACAAGTCTTTACACTCTGAAACTGCACAAAGAGAAGAGAAACAGTTGTTAGTGGTGCCAATGTTCTGGGAAACCGGGTTTGGAAGGGAAGTTTACTTACGATTCGAAACGCACGGTGGTCCTTTGCAAACTTTCATGACCGCTGGCCGGGGCAGCTCGCGACACGCATTGCCGGCCGGCTTTTTCGTGCCGTACCACACGCACTGCAGTATCCTGTATTTGATGCCCTGCCCTTCGCAGGCCGCATTACACTGTGCCGAAAAGAAGGAGGTGGTATATTATGCTTTCCGAGTTTCTTGGACAAAACAGACGAACGCCTGCTTTCTTACCTCAGACCACGCCTCGACACGCCAGACACCTTTACAGAGTTCGTTGTAGCATTCCTGCTTGGTGACGGGTTTCTCTTGGTCCTCGCATACCTTCTCATCGCTTCGCTCCCCATCGAACTGACAGTACACGTCACGGCGCTGGAGGGCCGTGTGCCACGAGAAGCACTTGGACTGCTGACAGGCGCTCCAATCCGACGTCACCCAGCGTGGACAGTCGATGTTGCCACATTTGTCGACCGTTTCCGGCACCGGCAGTCCCGCGTCCTCGCAGAAGCTGTTGTCAACGGTGCGGCTCGAGTTGCTCGTCCGCAACATACAGTGGGCAGAGCGGAGCTGAAAATTAAACCAAGTTAATGGTGGTGGGATGAAACCCGGGGCAAAAGGGATCCATACCTTGTATCCACCGCCGTTGGCACCACATGTCTGGGAGCACTCGGACCAGGGCGTTATCATCCACTCAAACTCGTAGCCCTCCGACGCCTGGCCATCGTGAATCATCGGCTCATCTACGGATTCGCTTGTGTGGCGTGACTTAAGCAGCTGATACACGTTCAAGGGCCGTGGAGCTTCCTCCTCTTTCCTATCTCCCCGGCCGATCGACCCGTCAAAGAGATCGTACTCGCGCTGGGCAAGGTACTGCTGCCCGTAGTTCTTGCTGTTGCTGAAAGTCTGAAACGGCCAAAGAAGCTATCGTAGAAATGGAAGCAAAGCAGATGAAAGAGAAAATGGGAAAGAAAGCTAAATTAGTATAGACGAAGTGGATAAGTTGTTATTAGTAATAGCAGAGCAGGACTAAAACGTCCGTGCAGCATTAGGAGGTGATACTGTAAGTTCTATTTCAAAAATCAAAACTTTGTACGGTGCTTAGTGAAAGCAAGAGAATGCACTATACATAGAGAGAATGAGAGAGTGAGAGAGTGAGCTGCTGTACACTTGCATCCTTGAACCACAGTGCATGTGATAAACACGAAGAATTGGACATCTTGGTATGATATGAGTTGATTTGAACACTTTTCTCCATTTATCAACAAAACAGACAACTGTGTCTCTCCGCGTGATCGAGTGTGAGTGAATGTCAATGAAAAGATGGAACATAAATACAGTAAGTATGAAGAAAATTACCTATTTGTGTCCATGTGTGTATGCGTTAGGGGTTGCGGGAAGGGATGAAAGGACACGGAATGGGCGTGTGATTGGTTGGTTGGAAAAGAAGAAGGGAGAGAAATTCAAAGTATAATATCGGGTTTGTGCTTTGCTATAACAAGTTTGGTCAACAACATGTACTAAGTGGGCAACAACACATGCAAACGCTAGACAGATTATCGAAACTCGCTTACATACAAACACTACGGAGCGAAATGAATAAAGCATTTCCATGAAGTAACTTGTTTGCTCTCAAAACGATCGAAATGTGAAGCAAATTACGGGATTACGAGTTGCTGGACACAAGCGCACAAACATAAAAATAAAACTCAAAAACTCAAGCCTCGGTCGCCTTTACCGCTCCGTTCACTCGCCGTTAGCTCGGTACAAAACGAAACGATAATTAATTAAAGTAATTAGTGTTTCTCGCGGGTGTTTCATGTTTTTTTCCGTGCCTCTTCCCATCGCCCAGCAGTGGACAGCATAAATCGTGTTTACCAACGGCCAAGTACGTCGGTGAGATTATTGCCAGGAAAAACCTGTTGTGGTATGTGTGATGTATTTTTTAAAATAATTGTTTCACATTTTCACCCTTTCCTTTTCTAGCCCTGCGGGGCCAAATACAACGAAACCGAAAACTTTAACCACTTAACGGACACTTGTGGTGAAATTTTGATCAAGGACATTTGCATCGTTGATGTTCCAAAAACCCCATTGATTAACAACACATCACTGCGGTTGCCGTTTGAGTGGAGTGGGAAAATGAGGGCGTACAGTTTTTCTTCCAATTCACTGTGCGTTGAGTGGGTGGTAGTGTGTACAGCGAGCAAAAACAACCGCAACAATAATAATTGGAAAACGCTCTTAAGTCACGCAGTACGTATTTCAAGCAGAGTTTCCGATTTTCCTTCCATTTCCATACATAACGACGGCAGCTGTTTGGCGTCGAACGTAATGTGGCGATCGAAAAATAATTGTCCCAGTTAAAAAAAACAACCCCACCAAGCAGAGAGACCACAGGCTTTTTCCATTTGATTGATATGGGGTGGAAGGACGATACAGTTTTTGCTTTCCCGCCCGTTTCACATCGGAATGGGTTTAAACGGTTGCGCAACCGTAACGGAAGCACGGTGCAAGTAGTTTTAGTAATCCCCGTGGATTGTTTAAATCACGAATTTGATTTCCCTATCACTACCGTACCGAGCGGAAACGAGAAGTTGAGGGTGATAAAAAGTCATTGACAGTGATAAACGCTCCCATTAGCTTTGCACAGTGTCAAACCGTACCGAGCGATTAGTGACAATGAGATCGACTGATCTCGCTCCCTCGATAGTGCCTTCCGGATGTTGTTGGATCGCACTGTGTTTTTTGTTGATTTGTTCCAACTACGTTTAGCGTATTATCATGGGCGGGAATGTTTTTTTTTATGAGCGTTTTCCCATTCGGTATCCATATTATAAATGGCGATAGACTTTTCCTCCGGTGCCCGCACACATCACACGTGGGGCATTGGAGCTGGTCATTATGGATTTTGGGGCGAAATATACACCACCACACCGGGACCGTCAAGATTAAAGGGGGATAATTATGTTCCGTAATAATTTATTTACGAATGAAAAATACCGGATTGACACATACCATTCGTATGAATGCTTTTAATTAAACCGGTACCGCAAATCGCTGCAATCGTTGCCATTCCGTGTGCCATTCATGGTTGTGGTCGGCACGGGGTGGCCAACGGAAAAGGGCCATATGCGAACGGCGTGTGAATTGTTTGCCGTGGGCAAATACAATTCACGAACCAGTGCTGGCTGCGGGTGATTATGAGTTCTTGTGTTATTTTTACCTGATTTATGTGTTTGCTGATTGAATGGGATTTTTTTCTTTCTTTTGCAGAATATAGGTCATGCCAGAATATTTGCGAATGCGGGAAGAGCATCACCGCCAAGCGAGAGGGGAATATTTGGAGGTTTTTCAAATTAAAATATTACCCTATTGCATTTTATGGGCGAATTGGATAAATTTGAAAGATCAATGGATGTTGTGCTGCCCGTCTTTATGAAAGGAAACGGTTCCATTAATTTAATATTGTGACCTAGTACATCATCAAAGGAAGGAAGACTTCTCAAAAATACTAATAAGGATAATGCATAACCTATGTTGAGAAATATGAAACACATCCTCAGGGAACTCATGAATTCCCTTGTAACTTTTTCGTATGAACGGGGGATGTTTCGTTTCGAACTGTGTGATGGTAGTCTACCAAAGATGGAATTCATCAATATGACATGATTGCAGAAAAAATAGAAACAGCTCCTCATTGCCAGAACGGTAACAGTGCTCAGTACCCGAACAGATGTAAACAGAACGTAATGAACTGAGCCTCTAGAATGTGACAGGATGTGTCTGCTGTATGTCAGCTCAAGCAACAGTGATACGCTTTTAGGGATACATTCTTGGAGGCTATTCTCAGTGCAAACACGAGTCATTGGATGCTGTAAGCGAGGCAGGGGAAGGAAATAACTTACAATAGAGAGAGAGAAAGAGAGAGAAACCATAAACGATACACGTAAAAAGTAATCATGCTCTGGTGCAGACAAAACAGTACAGACACAAAACGTGCAACAGAAATGCAAAAGAACCGAAAGAAACAAAAAATCCATGCAACAACGACCGGTGGGTGCGAGGTGGTAAAACTTAAGTGTGCTAATATTCGGCTTGACAGAGATCTTCTGCACCATAAAGCGGTTCTCCGCCGGTGTAGCTCGGGTGAAAGTTTTGGTAAAACTCCTCATCTCACCTGTAGGCCGGCCAGTAGGTGCTGGAAGTGGGGCAGTGGTAATGTACGGGTGCCGGAACTGGCCGCGGCCGATGCGTCGGACGCCACCGTACTGCCCGACACGGTCATTTGCGAGTGTGACCGCAGCGGTTCCTTTTTTCGAGTCGAGCAACAGGGGATTTGAAATGATCGTTTGTTTGCGGTTCGATAGAATCGAGATCAGTTAAGAAGTTGGGTAGAATTATTAGCGGTGGCAGAGAGATAGACGAGAGAAAAGAGAAGAGAGATAGATTGGTGGGTTAATATAGCTTACATGTAAGGAGGGACGCATGTAGGGAGCGCATGTTTAGTGGATTACTAGCCGAAAGCTAACTCCTTACACGATTACTCGCAGCAGTATTGTTTGGTTTTAGGTAAGCGTCCTTCACCTGAATTCCTGATAGGAGTTGCATACATGTGTATCATTCCATCACCTACCTCATCGTCCGATCCATCGCCGTGCTCAGTTAGAAGCGTGTCCTGTTGCTGTCGTTGTCGATTTCTCCCTCGAGTACGGTCACGATTTTTCCTACCGCTAGTAATTTAGACAAAAAAGGAAAAAATGTTAAACAGTAATAAAATATAATGTGGAAGCAGTGTGGTATATGTGCTAATGCCTTGAAGTACATGAAATGCGCCTAAAATTATGCAATTTGTATAGCAAATTCAAGCTATACAGTCGTGAATCCCCTCCCTCTGATACACACCTCTTTTCATCCTCATTCCCATTGGCCATTGCGTATGAGTTAGCAAGCAACGCGTTAGGGTCTGCCCCTCGGTGACGATCGTGATCTTCGTTGGCTTGGTTCTCGCCTCCCGGTTTCGCCTTAACCGCCAGCTTCAGGTCAGCATGACTCAAGCCGGCATGACACGTGTAGACGCCAGCCTCTCGGAACGTGACGTCTAGTATGCGTAGCGCCCCCTTCTTAGACATCTTGATCTTCTTCGTCTTCAGCAACGGTTGCTGGTCCTTGGTCCAACGGATTTTGGTACGATTGAAACGCTTCACCGGACACTTGATCTTAACCTGCGTACCGTAGAAGACGGTCGCCGCACCACCAATCTTCAGAGTGATCTTGTTCTTCTTGGGATCGTGCTGGATGAAGGTAGAGTTGGTACCGGCAATCGGTGGTCGTTGATCTTCCGGAGCGCAAGCCTTGGTGTTGCAGGGCTTCTTATCCGGTGGCTTACTACTAGGGCACATCGACGCAGGACGTTCTACCTTGTGCTCTTGGGCCATGATCTGTTTGCATTCAACGCGTCGTTCCTTGAAGCCACCACCGCACGACCTGTAGAATATTTGAAATCAATCAGTGTTGTTTATGAGGAAATCGTTTCCGCTCGGACTCACTTTGAACACTTGCTCCACTCGGACACTTCCCACCGTACGGGACAATCGATAATGTTGCAATACTGCCGGTCCGGTTGTGGCTTCGTCGTACACATGCTGTTCGGCACAATCATCGTGTTTTCACCACCCCTCGTTACCTCGTGGATACACGTCACCTCGCGCGTCTGTATGCCGAAGCCACACGACTTCGAGCACGGCGTAAACTCGGAATAGTTCCATCGCGGTGGACACGGTATGTCGTTGCACGTGCGAATGCGCGCTTCCGGTTTGGTCTCTGGCGAGCAGAGGAACGGAGACACGATCTTGTTTGTGTCGTCTCGCACACAGTTGATTATCAGCTCCTCAACACCTCCCAGACAGGACGCACTGCAGCTGGTGTAGCCTTCCTCTCGCCACGAGTACGTCTTTCCTGGGACGGACACGTGCACCTTAATGTTTTCCAGGCTCTGCCGATTTCCATCTCTGTGTTTGTGGGGACAGAAAAAAAAGGTACCAGCATGAAATATTACATCGAGCGAGAAAATTAACTAAATTAAAATCACCAAACCCAAAAAAAAAAAGAAAAATCAAAAGTGGAAAAGAATGAACGGTAATGAGTGGCGTTCTATGTACTTGAGATAGGTGTCCTCGAAATTGTGCGAGTACGAGCACGGTTCCATGACGCAACGTTCCACCTCGTCCAGCGGTTTGTAGGCGTGACAGAGCGAATCGTTCAGCACCGCGACGCGCTTGGAAAATTCGAGGAAAATCTTGCACCGGAACGGCTTCCGGCGGATCCCTTCGCCGCACGTCACGCTGCACGGTGACCATTCGGTGTCCTGAATGAAGCTGCAAGTCCGAGCAAGCAAAAGTACGAAAAGGGTTCGTGAAAAGGGCGTAAGAAGAGAGAAATTAAGAAAGTGAAAGAGAAAGGAGAAGAAAGAATGTAGAATAGAAGATCGTGAATAGCACAAGTTCAGAAAAGGGTGAAAAGAAACAGGAATGAATGTAGAAAACGAAACCATAAACACAGCCGAAGTAACAAACGAAAGGAAGCCAAGCAAAACGAAAAGCGATTACATGAATATTAAACAACAAAGATGATTAGACAAAACGTTAGTGATTTGCTAGTTATGACAAATAGAATGAAAGATTTTCTTATATCAGCAGAAACGGCCAGGCCGTATTGCTTGATAGATGAAAGTTCATGCATTTAAAAGTAACTTTTCTTTTAAACATAGACGAGGAAGAATATGAAATTTTTTTTGTACTTTTTCCCAAAGTGCTGTATAAAATAAAGAATCCGTCGGATTTTTCCTACAAATGATTCAAAACAATTGCCTTAGACATACGTTTTTCACAAACTAAAATTTCACAAAATCAAATAACACATTGGCTAACACCGAAGCGAAATCACCAGACATCCCCACGCTGCACACCGGCATTATTCTGCAAAACGCTGTGATTGATGTCGGAAGCCGTGTGCAATTGCAACGTGCCGGACGGTACAGGCACGGGGAAAAACAAAAGCATCAATCAGTGATGCGAACGGCCCTAGCCACAGAGCTTCACGCCCCGGGAGGTGTGCTCATTCATTCAAGGCTCATCGAATACAGAAAGAAAAAAAAGGATCTTCACAAGCAAGATGTGACGTTGGCACAAACGTTGAAAGTCGTGCAAAAAGGGTGGAAAAAGCACATGCAACGACTCGCTGTGAAGGGATGACGCGATGACGATTCGAGCAATTTTCCGCGAGCTGTGAAAGGAATGGCATGAAGGGTCCACCGTGTCGGTTTAGCAAACCGAATGCGAATGGCTTGAGTGCAGGTCGTGTTCGTTCGTGTCATGTTGGCTGGTCTGCCACTCGATGGCATCCATTTTTCATCCACAGGTTTGATCGTTTCATTTCTCGGGTTGAAGAGTTTTTTTTTTACTTCTGTTGAGGGTGTGCAGTTTTTTCCCAATTCAATTGCAATCGGCATGACTTGATTCAGCCCAAGAGAAACGTTTTCCTTTTGCGTTTGGGAAGCATCAACCATCAAGCTCCCGGATTCGTCTTAATGATGCTTCTGCACATGCAGTTGATGCGGATCGTGATGATGATGATGATGATGAGCCATACGGTTTCTGGAGAATGATTGCAAAGTGACTTGTGGCTTGAGAACAAGCTGTTCCCCCCCCCCCCCCTTCCCCTATCTAAACTGATTCTTCGCGAGTAGAATAATATTATGATGCACCGCACTTTGAACCGGTGGGTGGTGAGTTATGGGTGGTAAGAAACTTGATCGGCAGATGACTCCACCAGGAAAAGACGTTGTGAGGATTCACCAACGCTGGAATGGTATCACAGTTGTCGATTCTAGTTGAAACGAGCTCCTTTTTGGAGGGCAAAGACGACGAATGGAATGCAATCGTTCTGGTAACCTGAACGCTACTTAGCACTTATCGTCATCACAATCGGGCTTCATCTTCAGGTGAGGAGGTAAGATGTGACGAGCATGATTTGCCAGATGCATTCGTGGGAAGGTCTTCTGCAAAACCCGGTCGGTTTGTCTGGAGTGGAATTGATTTTCCCATGACAGATGGAGTGATTGCAGCGAGAGAAGTGAAGCCAATGACCGATTCGTATTTTTGTAACTTTTTCGTCAACTCATGGACGGCGAATTGAACGAAAGTGCTCTGAAACAACAGTGTAATTGTGTCATTTGGAAGCATCCAAATTATGGTGTGATTGTTTGGGAATGTTTTTGCCAACAAACTGTGATTGTTTCGATTGAATGTGATGGACTTTAATGGTTGTAGCCATTCGAGAGTTTAATGTGTATTGTTTTGGGTATCGATCGTTATAATAATAATAGTTTGTTTGTTACATCAAGGATAAAAAATATGTTAAAGCTAACGGCTGATTTGATTGAATGATATTGCAATGTTTATCAACCGTGTGCAATGTTTTCTTCTAATCAACTGAAAAGTACTGAAAACATGGAGACGCCTGGTGCCGTACAACTTCCCCGAAAGTATTTTAGTGCATGCTGACTGTACATCCCCATTGGGTATGATGAACCTGTTGTTTTTATTAGCACATGCTATCATGTTTGTTTGCTCGGGTTGATTGCTTGAAAGCTTCCGGAAAATATTGTTAAAACATGCAAACCCGATATTTCCATGAAACACGATCATGCATGCGATGTACGTTGATGGTGCAGCGAAATCTCGAATCAAATGTAAAACTTCATGCAATGGCGATACTTACGTGGCTTCACTCGGCACCCGTTGGGAAACAATTTTCTCCGCCTTGGGTAACCGATCCTGCCGCAACGGTTGCGCATAGTACGGCTGATCGTTGTACGTCATCAGCGTCGGATCGCGTTCGTGATGCAGTGCGGCCTTCTCCTTCATCATGGCGGATATGCTGGCCCGTTCGGCCTCCCGCTCTCCACCCATCAAAAGTCCCTCGAAGTCGGACGTCGCGGATGAGGGTGGAACGGCGATGATGCCCGCATTGGATGAGCCTGAAACCGTAGTGCCTGTGATGGAACCAGTCCCTCCTCCTCCTCCTCCACCGCCATTGCTCAATCCCGACGAAACCGAGCCAGCATTACAGATGATGCCAGTGGTGCACGGCTGTCCGGTGACTGGTTTCGCTCCCGGATCACACTGCGCGCTGTAATGGCCGTTCGTGTCCATACACTCGACACTGCGCACCTGGATACCGCTGCCACAGGAAACGGAGCACTGTTTAGGGAAGAGAGAAAATGGACCAATCATGAGGGCATGGCAGCAGAGTGCAGAGAAGGTTTAATTTCCTCTTGATTCGATTGCAGCAATTAGAACGCTGTGGCCACGTAATTACATCCCACGTAGGCTTCCTTTGGGTGGACGGCAATCGAGCAAGTGTGTAATAAAGTCGCAAAACATGAACAAATAAAATAAAATCCCTTTTGTGTCGCGAGCTGGAGCGTTTGGAAGTGTGCTGGCGGTTTATCTTTATTTGTTGCCATTGTTAAAACTTATTGGTGACATAAATGGTGACCGAATGGTGCTAGGAGCTGGAAAGCGGTGACTGTCTCGCAACACGCTTGCCTAATAAATCAATAAATTTTCTCAACCACACACAACATCAGCGCCTAGCGCTTTGGATCGCTCTCCGAGGACCGGATCACCTTCTGGCTGGCTTTGGTAAACTCGTCATGCGACAACAGCCAAATATAAGGGAATAAAAATCGCCCAAACAAACAAAACGCTTACGGGGATGGAGAGGAGTTTTGAGCAAGGCCCTGAATGCTTGAAGCAGCCAAGCGTGTATGCGTCTATTGTTCTTACAAACTTAGTGATAAGACGGAGAGTGTGGAGGTTTCCCTCCGCTCATCCATCCCGCACGTAGGCCGGGCAATAAATTCACAGTCGCCAAATTTAAATAGAGCCATAAAGACGGCCATTTTACGACTGTTGTTACCATAAGCACCCACTCGATCATATTCGGTTCGATGTGTCCATTCGTTGTGGGGTCTGCTTCTTGATCTCACACTCGCCTCCTAGGAGGACGTAAATGATTTGCTGCTGCTAGTGTTGCTGTGCGGTTGTGTGAGTGGTAACAGACCATCATTCAGTGCAGTGTATTGTTGGCAAGGAGTCGAACGGGAGCTATGGGTGTAGTTGGTTGGTCCTTTGGATAGCGCCAATGTAAATGTGTCTGTTGGGTGTACAGTACAGACAAGCTCGGCATACATTGGGGAAACAGAGAACATATTTATCGCGGTGTTTGGGTGGGCTGGGTGGCAGGAAATTTTGTGGATATGATTTGTGTTGTTGGCTGTGGTGTTTTCAGTGCTAATGTGCTGAGATATTGGTTGGCGGGAAGCGTTGATCGTTGTGTGCAATATTAATGTTATGGTTTAGTGTCTTCCACCGAGGCGGAGAGTTTACTTTATGGATAAGCTATTCTCTGAGAAGCTATTGAAGTTCCCTTACAATATCACTCACACATTGTATTGAACGTTTGCTATTAAAGGCAGTTTTACACACTATGACAAGTTTCAGGAAGTCTCTAGCTGTGTTTACCTCAAAAGATTACTGACACAAGCATCACTTTCCGGGAATCATGATCATGAAGTTTGATTTTGTGGTTGTAGTTGAAGCTCAATATAGTAGAGCTAGTGGTATACAATGCAAGTACGGGTAACGTTCCTGGAATCGCATTAGCAAACAGAAATACAGCATGAAACAGCATGAGTTTGGAATTGAAGGTAATGAAATTGCTTTCCGAGAATTTCTTAAAAAGGCTACAATTTCTCACACCGTAATGGAAATTGCTTTCATTTACTGAGCATTTTCATCGTCACCAAGGGAAGATATTGTGTCCGTGCCAACCCCTCGCTTAACAAACGGACATCCATGCCCAGGAACAATAACGTCACTGCTAATTGCTGCGCACTTGAATGGATCGTTTCATTATTGATGCGTTTGTCGCTGTGTAGGGACATTAAGCGTGCCATTATATTGCCAAACAGTGCTGCATATCATCATCATAAAGGCGTAGCTGGTGGCTGTGCCTAGCGAGCGCTTGTCCCGCGCGACTGCAGTACCGGTTGTGTCGGTTTTCGAAGCCAAATTCATGCCCATAAAACATTCTTCAGTAAAACAATTTCCCTATTGCCGATGGACGAGGACACGACTTCTCGGCGCGTTTCTCTGCCCCAAGTTTCATGATTATCCTGGCCGGAGCATTTGTGAGAATGATGTATTTGGACTGAATGCAAGCTGGTTGGCAGAAATGTGCATTCGTCGGGGCCGGGAGACGGATTGTCGACGCGTCTGGCTGCACCAACACAGGAGGAGTTTGCCGTCGTAAATGCGGGATGGAAGCGACGATTTATGGCTAATTACTGAAAGGATGGTGCGGCGTTTATGGCGGTTGCCTTCCGTCAATGGATGCGTCGCTGGTGCATTCGTTCCACCGAAGGCAATAAAATGTATATTGCCTTCCGCGGTAGCGTCCTGCCGTTCCAGCATTCAAATTGGTGCAATGTTTTCGCTCACAGTACGGAAAAGAGGACTCCTATTTTAAAGCTCCCCTTAGCAGTCGTTCCAATTTGAAAAAAAAAGCATGACTCACGTAGTAAGGGCTTTGAAATGATAAACTCACTCATTACTGCAATATTGTTCAAATGTCCGAAAAGTGGGACAAAGCGTCCAAATGTGTCGCATAAATCTGTCTGCTGTTAGGCTAAAGGAACTTACCCCACTCCACTCGCCGACGACCCATTTGGGGCATTCCTGGACGTTGCAGGGTTCTTGATTTTTTGGTCTCACACCACGACAAGCCTCATCCGGTACCTTGTTCTTGGCGCCGTTGCTTTCCTCCGCACAGACGACCACTCGCTCGCGAATACCCCCGCCGCACGGTTTCGAACACGATCGCCAGTCGTCCGTCACCCACCTATTGTAACGGAAAGGAAATTAAAACGGCACATAAAAGATAACGGATCGCGCAAAACAAGGGCAACAACGTAATAAGCGTGTTTTAATTACACTCCACTCACTTTGGCGGGCAGAGATGGGTGTTACACTGGACGACGGTGGGTTCGGGCCGGGAGGAAGCATTGCAGAGTGACTCCTCCACATCGACACCGGTCACCCGGTTCCGGCAGGTCGGCATCGCCATCTTGTAACCTGTGAATGAAGTCAACGCAGCGTTTACAGTATTGATTACAATATGGAAATGCAAATTGGGGCTCGAGGCCATACCGATAGATTGATACAAATATAATTAGATCATATTTTTAAGAACCTTTTCGCCTATATCTCACTAGGGCTAGACGTTGCAGCAGCAGAACCACCGACCGACTGGTTCGTTGGAAAGCGTTGTCATTACTTCACCCTAGTTTAACCTTCTTCAAAGGAAAAGCAGCAAAAAAAATGATTGAGTTGAGAGCATGGGACGGGATGAAAGGATG
Organism: Anopheles epiroticus; assembly: GCA_000349105.1. Classification (NCBI taxonomy): domain Eukaryota; kingdom Metazoa; phylum Arthropoda; class Insecta; order Diptera; family Culicidae; genus Anopheles; species Anopheles epiroticus. The sequence goes on along the minus strand of KB671820.1, from coordinate 34,133 downwards.
ATATTTTGGTTTTAATTTCCGTTCCAAGTGCTTTGATCCTGTCCGCACCGTTGCCATTTAAAGCGATTGAATTTCTTGCGCAAACACCGTTTGGTGTTATTTTTAGTCTAATACCTTAAGCTCTTTTTCTCGGCTGTCGGGCCTGCCGACAGATTTTTGGGTTTTAGGACCGATGGTTGCGTTGTCTTTGTGCTGGGCGATAGCGTGAGTGTATTCCTTTACTTGCTGCCCGCTCGGTCGAGATGTGGGTGTCTGGGATCAAAGCATTCGTCTCAAGCCGCTCAATGCTTCTGCTTTAAGGGCTCACCAACATACCGATGCGATTGCGAGGGAAAAACGGCTCAAGGCGCGTTCCGAGAAAAAATGTCATCAATCGAACAGATCATTATTTCACTTGACAACGTAATCTCGGTATCGATATGGTCGTGTTCGGGCAGGAAAGCAGCGATGGGAATGAGAACCGTCTGTCAGATGGGATTCTATTGTCGCATTATGGTGTGGGGTGTGTATGTTTGTGCGGTAGGCAGTTTGGGCTTGTGCGTTTGTGCAGGAATGGTGTACTGTCGAAATAGATGATACTAAGATAGCTTTTGACGGATGCAATGTCTTGAGAGCAATGTCTAGGGAATGTTAAAGCGACACGAGCTCGGTCGTTGGTTTGAGGTTTGCAGGAAACTCAGCCAGTTCTCGGAAAAAGGAAATAATTATACCGAGTTCCAGATGATGTATATTATTAACCAAAATTACTGATTGACTTGGGAGTCTTCGCCAAGAGTTGTTCATTTCGCGTTTAAAAGCAAACGAAAATACAATTTTGATCAAATGTAGCTCAGTTATAACTACAAGCTTTCTGCAACACTCATTTGTCATTAAACCCTCCGAATTTACCAAGAAATAGATACCCAGTCGTATCGCATTTCCTTTGCTACTGGATACATACTCTCAGACATTCTCCGCCCGGATTCGTTGGGAATTCATTCCAGTCACATCGGGCAGATTCGCCGGTAGTTAGAGAGATACTTACCGCCTCCACAGGTTACGGAGCACAGGGACATGGGTGCAATTTCCCACTGATAGAGCGGTTGCGTGCAGGACGTTCCGTCGCCTCCGCACACGCCGCACACATCGATCTTCTTCGTCGAGCCAATCTTGAGGTCGCATCCAACGCGCTGAAAGTGAAAGAAGCAAAGGAAAACATGAAACTACGGAAGACAGAGAAGAGAAAGCGTCCCGAGCGACATCTGCAGCTAGTTTCCATCGAACGAAGGAAATTATACGGAGTGGATGGTGTATTAAAACAAAACAAGACGACACTAGCACAGGTGAAGATGTCATCATCTCCGTGCCCGCGCTCCAACCATCAATTGGGTGGGCCGGGGCATAAAGAGGCGATGAAAAATTCATGTCACCCAGGATAAATCAGGCACCGGCAACGCTCCTGCCAGCAGAAGTTGATGATTATTGAAGGAAACACTTAGTGTCGTACCGTACCCATCCGCTTCCGTATGGTGCGCACGTCAAGTTGTCGGAGGCGGGATCGGAGATAGTCACAGTGCTCGAAATTGGCTCGTGCCGGCTTACGGCTTACGGCTTACGGCTGAGGTTGGATTTGGTTCGTTCACGGAGCGTGTTCCGTTGACGGGGGGGCCCGGGCCGAAGCCGAAGATGAAGTTTTGAGTGACAGGAGTGACATACGCTTTCGCGCTATTCCGCTTTTGGCCGGGTGCACATGTAATGGTTGCATTACAGACTGCGGTTGCGTTTGGTAGGGAGGAGAAGCTTCTTCAGGGACGTACATAGAAATCGTCTTTTACGCAGGATAAGGCATGGCAAAGGCGCGCCGGTGTGGCTGGTGAACTGAAGCTAATATTGAGGTCTAGGTAGTAAATTTGCATGTACTCAAGGCGAGGGAGCATCAATCAATGTATATCAAAATCATGAATATTTGAACTTTTGCTTTTCGTGTATTTTGTGCTGAGAGAGAACTGGAGCAAACTGGTATAACGTTTTTTGTAAATGCATTTTATGCAATTATGTAAGGTAAAAGGGTCTTTATGTGGTGTGTTTTAGAGATATTTAGTATAGTTAAGAACTTTTAATTCAGATTATTGTAAATCTTTGCTTGTTAGCTGCATTGTGACAGGAAGAAATAGTGACAAAAGAACTTAGACTAATGTTTCAATCATGACTCAGATTGATTCGAAAAATGTTTCATTGTGTAAATCTTTCGCTTGAAGCGTGTACAAACACTTTTTAACCAGCAACAACAAAACGTACTGTGAACTACTTTTAATTGCATTATTGATGGGGGTTTTCTTCTTAGAAGCGAAACGGAGTGCTGAAAATGTTAACTCTGAGGGATTTCAACAATAAAGTGAGTCTTTTCTGCAGGGAAACCTCTTTGCTTTGAATCCTGACGTGTCGGAGAATCATTGCTTTTATACGTGGGGCACTACCAAATCAGTATTTCCCGCCTTTTGGTGGTATGGAAGAGGAGAATAGACTCTTTTCAACTGAAATTCTTATGTATTTTTAAACATACTAAGGCGGAACAGGTCGTTCACCAAACACCGTGCTATGGTGGCTTGATTTTCCACTTTCAGATGACTGATTAAAGCGTTTTGTGTTGTGTATTGTAAAGCTTTACCTCCCACGGGCAAGTTGTGGTTTATTCACGCAAATTTTGCTCCCAAAAAAGTCGTGGATTCTATTTATGCGCCTTTGCCGCTTCCGGGAATGATTGTTGCGTATTCCTAGCTGTGCGTTCCGCTTGAATGGCTGTAATATTTTGCAATCATTTTCATGTCACGGTGAGCACGTGATCCAAAAATAGAGATAAGAATAGCCAAAAATCATTTATTCTTTTCTGCTTTTCTCGTTTTCGGTGGAAAGGAAAAAAAACTTATCTAGAAACATTGCTGTACACACAATCCATAGGGTACTTCGATACGCTCGCATTGGTGTAGGTAAGCAGGGTGGGAATAATCGAAATCAATGCTTTAATTCAATTTCGGGCAAAACGAGCAAAGCGGCTCGTCTCACCTCACCACCACTTACGGAACGATCGCTTTGTATCGGGACCTGTTTGACCGTGGTTTCCGGTGTGTGGTGTTTAAATATTCATTGCATAAAAAGGGAATCTACTTCCCCCGGAGTAATGGAATGGCAATGAGACACAGAAGGGATGATGATGAGCGAAAAAACAGTAGGGTTCGGAAGGCAAAAAGTTTTCCTACAGAAACAAGTGCGATTGGAACAGCATTGACCAAATGTTTGTTCGAGAGGTAACGGTCTAAATGAAGTACTTTTCCACGTGGAGGATGTGTGGAAGTAAAATTCATAGGACGAATAAAAGTAGCAGCAAGGAAAGAAATAAATAAATTGCACTTTTCAAGGTGTTGTGCCCTTACTGACCCGACTGAAGGTGTTGCTGGTTCGTGTATGTTTTCCCTATCCCGTTACAACAACTTTTCTCGAGGAAGTTTTCTTTTCGCACTCACGCACCGTCTATCCCTTACCGTTGCGCAGGACAAAAACGAAGGGTGGAAAATAGCCTGAACACGATCAACGAGGAGTCGGCTGGTAAAGCTCTTGCACTGCTCGATTACACTGGCGCCTGAGGGCGACTTGCGGCACGTTCGGTATTTGTTTTTCCTCGCAATCTTTGGACCCCAAAAATTGGAAAAGGGTTGGTGGGGATCAGGCAGCGAAAGGGAAAAGTTTTCCAGTAAATTACACCAAACAGCGAACCTGGTAGCATCCGCGGATCCATATCCCTTTGCGTTTTTCCATGGCAACGCGCCTGTGCGTGCGTGCTTCCATGCTGGTTAAAGTGAAAGTCCCACATGGTTTCCAATGGTTGCTTTTTTGACGGTACACACCCATTCCAGGATCTTGTCAATGCTTCAGCTGCTTAAGTGTGACGCAAATCTGTGACGTTTTGGGTGGTAGGGCTTAGGGGAAGATGTTTTATTTCTCAAATAATGACTCGTCAGGAAGAGTGGGCGGAAAGTTTTCCACTTTTGTCAAGCGGGGAACGCCGCATCGTGACCGTGATTTGTCCCGTAAAATCTTTCGGGAAAGGAATGTTTTTCCTCTGATTTAGTGTATTTTCCTCCGTGTTAGAGGTGTTTGAGTGGATGTCGGTTAAGTGTTTTATTAAGTGCGATAGGAACAATTAACACGAAGAGAGCAAACATGGAGGGAAGGTAATATTCTGTATAAGTCAATAAGTAGGCGATTAAATCAATGATCGTTGGATGAGCTAACTGTTTTAGTGATTTTAATGCAAACGTGTTGCAAGCGTATGTCTGCTTTAACTATCATCAAAAGGTAAGTTGAATGAGACGTGAAATTGCCAAACACAACATGCTTTTCACACAGTCTCAGTACAAATAAGCTATTGCATGGACGGATTAAACCTCCCATCGGCGCCATATCCAACTCCACTGTGATGCGAGAAAGGATTCAAATGAAGTGAGGAAAATTTTCGTATCAAATATTTACCAGTCAAGTTTTCCAATTTTCACTGATAAACACACGCAGCAAACATGCCCTTCATACCCTTTCCTTTTCTCCCCCCTTAACGCAAGCACGTGTAAATGGGTTAAAAAAAGGCTGCGTCACAAAACACAAAAGCAGCCACGCTCGTACCAAGTTAGTTAAAAGTTTTTTTCTTTTTTAAGCAATTTTCATCGGGCCGGTGTGGAAAGGTTTTACATCCACGAGGTACCAAAATAAACCACATCCTGATGGAAAAGCTTACCGGTTGGAATTATGCTGGAGCTATTGTAGGTATTTCAATGCGAATACGCTTTTCGGTGGGTTCAGGCATCGTTCAGAATAATTACTTCACTAGAAAGGTCGACCTGGAGCTAAAGCAGTTGTGATTGGAAATGCTCGTTTGTTTTAGATGTTCATTTTTTGTTTTTTAAATCTTCAATTCTATTTTGATTCTGTGTGTAATAGATCTAAATAATCACGTATGAATACTTTATATTCAACCAATCAGTCGCAGAATCCAAACACGCTTAGGTTCCATTTGAGCCAAACAGAATCCCATTAAAAACACGAAACAAAAGTGCTTTTATCATAACTCATTGAAATGTATTTATGATACATTTGTTTCCTAATTTTCTATCCAATCCTTCACGACAGCAGCGTCAGACGGCACGCAAGCCACCAATCAGAAAAAGCGCAATTTTAATAGCGCACGAGTCGCGTGGAGTTGCCCCGGGCGAGCCCTGTACGCAATTCCACTAATTTGTGCGTCATTAAAAACCCGAATACAAATTACCGGCTTCGATAGATGGCGAGGAGAGGGTGAGCGAGAGAAAAAAAGAGAAAAAAAGTGCCAACTCATTCCGTTTCGTGCAGTGACAGGAGCACCATAAAACTCACAACCGCTCCCTCGGCACACGCTCAAGTTCCTTTTAAATAATAGTTTTTGTATTAATAATTCATCGAGACGTTTTATTAGCTGTATAATGTTACATAAGGACACGCCGTTAGCCCTGTGTGTGTGTATGTAGTATGTGCTCTGTTGTGGTTCTCGATAAAGCACAGCATGTGGAAGTCACACCGCAAATGGAACAAAAAGCAACCAAGGGGGCCTCAGTACACCGCCCCGAAGCCAGCCCCAGAAGAATCGATCAATCATTGAGGGTTGCCATTTGTTTTGGACGCATATTCGATCAGGCAGGCCCAATAACAATCATGTAATCATAGACCATAGGGCGACGGGTTTCCCGTTCCCATTCAACCGCCCCGACGAGCGCTTGGGGTTTGTTTTTGGTTCCGTCTCGTTTCGGCAGCACGTTCTCCAAGATGAGGTACGGCTCCGGGCAAAAGGGAAAGGCTACTTGAAAGGTCCGGTACCACTTGATCCTGAAACTGATAATGGACAATCTGTTTTCACATCGGCTCGACATCGGCTTAGGTCAGCAGCAGCAGTAGCAGCAGCCATGGGTGTCATCTTCCGGTTGGCTGGAACATTGTCCGTACGGTGATGCTGGGCTTTATGCGTTTGACCTTTTTTCCCCTTGCACCGTGGGGCATGTGGTCTAATCGTTTAATGATTCAATCTCCTACTAGCAATCGGAGCTTCAGCATGGTGCTGTAGGTCGCCACTAGAAGCAGCAGCAGCATCACGTTCTACGGTGCTTTCAAGCGCTCGGAATAAGGTTCCGCCCGTCGTCGTCGTCCATGATGGAGGGAATGTGGTCGTCCATGGTCTGAAACTGTCTTGTTGGAGGTTTCGGTTGGTTTTCTTTTCTGAGATTCAGAGGCACAGCTCGAGGGTAAGGAAAGGGAGGAGTTATGTGTGAGGTCAAGTAGAATGGGCCATCGTCTTGTGGAAGAAGAGCAGTGCTAGTGTTTGTTGGTGTAATCAAATCTATATTTAAATGAAGGCATCAGGACACTCTTTGTGATTTTCGCTTGTGCTTACAGCTGAAGATTTAGTGATGATAGACAACTGACGCTAGAAACATTGCTCATTTTGACGAAATGTATTACAATGTTGATCGAGTGGAGCATCTTCACAAATCTTCAATCACACCTTAAAATTTGTGTATTTCACACAATGCTCCTAATGCTACACAAACAGAAAATCCCCTTTTGTTGGCAGCGCTTTCTCCATCCTGAGGCGTAATAAATTATTGCTAAATTTAATTTCACCCCAATTATCATCCAATTTCGGCACAGCATTCGAAATGGTTTCGTGCTGGTAATGCCCCAGTAGATGGCTTTTATTTTGTACGGGAAAGCGGGAAGGTTTGGCTCCCATCACCTATCTTACGATGTAAAAGATAGCAAAGATTTCTGTGGAACGATGGAAGGAGGACAGGCGCGCGTGGAGGATAGTCTGGGTTTTATGGGGAGTTTCTCGAGTGACGGGGGTAAAGTAGCTATTACGAAGCGTTTCATCTATTTTGGCAGAGGGTGAAGGTTCATCCCCAGCGTTGATCTCATCAACGTATGGGTTTATCTACGCTTTAGCAAAATTATTATCGCCTTGGTGAGCCGACCTTGTTGGTGTCTGTATGCAGGTTTGCTTTCTTTCCTCCTTGCGCTCGGTGTTTGAACTAAACTATTCTCCTTTCACAGATCCTTGAATGCCCCTCAGAAGGTTATGTGGGCAAGAAGCTCGAAGGGAGCTTGATGAGGTCGGTTGAGCTTGGGCTTTAGTAACAGAATCATCCGATGCGCCAATGGGCAAATGGTGAGCCATAGGACGGAAAGAAGACCTTGGGTCAAATAAAATATGGAGAAAAGTAGTGTTTAGTGTTCGTGTGCGTTTTCTAACAAAGTTTTACCCCATTTACTCCGTTTCCTACAGAGCACGTTCCCCCGATTCGTTTGACGATTTGTACCAGTAAAACAAGGTTATGGGTGAAGCTCTGGCACCAAAAACCACAATCTAATCCGTGTAGCGTAAACAGACGAAACGATACGGAAGCATGATGTGTTGCAGCGCAGCTGGGAGAGAAAGACAGCAAGTAAAAAAATGGACCCATGTAGTAGCTATCACCCCTGAAAAACGCCGTAGCAAAACGTTCGTAACATATTCAGTGCCGTAAAGCTGCGTCCATATTTTATGGAGCCCCTTCTGATTTGCATCATACATTCTACTCTCCTCCCCTGCGGAGAGGCATGTTTTTTTCGGACGAGTAGCGGAAAAAAGATAACTAAACGCGTCAAATGCATGCAGCAGGCTGTAGTTTGCCCAAGAGTTTTACATTGAGCTTTTTGCGGGCTGTTCTTGTTTTCCATATGCAAGTAGTCAATCTTTATGGATAGAAGATGGTGTGGTTGAGGAAGGGAAGGGGGAGGAAAGCGAATAGCGTTTTGTGTTATTGCTTCACAAACATTGTGGTTTTATGTAAAAGCAACTACACGTAGCCCTCTTTACGTACGTTCATGGTGAGGCTTTCCTGTTGAGAATCTAACGAATTTTATGTATAGAAAAGATGGGAAGTAGATCCTTCCATTTTTTACTGTGTGTTGAATTCCTTGGAAAGGATTTCGAGAGTAATTTAATTTAAAGTAAACTTTGTACCTCAAACAATAGAAATGAAAACGTTTCTAAGTAATTTTCCGAATCATTTAATTAGTGGTCTATTTTTGGCACGTTCTTGCGCGCTTCTCTCGCTCTCTATCTGTCACTTCGTCTCAGCAGCCTGAGTCAATTAGCACCGGAATGCATTTCATACAAGCGCATCGGCTGAGTGGAGCAAATGAAAGCTTTACACCTCACCACACACTTATATACTAACCAGACACAGTGAGCCATTTAGAATTCTGTCTATTTCAATTTGGTGTAATTGGGTCATGAACCGACGACTACATGGGTTTGGCTTTTACACTTTGGATTTTCCATGCAGCAGCTACCTTTTCTTCGGGTGGTTCTCCGCCAGCCACAATAGTTGTCACCAGCAGGTCGTCATCCCATCCCAAAAGAAAGAACGAACCGGTGAAGAAGACGAGCTGGTGCTGGCTGATAAGTACAATGGGTCTCATAGCACAGCAACCAAAGGAATAGAGTGTTGCTGTTAGACGGCAGACGACGTCTAAAGTTATACTATTGCATGTAACGGGACGTACAGCACACACTCAAACGTGGGGTATTAGAAAAAGCAAAGCGTTTTGCACATATTGTCGTCACCTTGACTTGTCAGTGTTTCATGCTGTGGTTACAACCTCCGAGGGAAAAACTATCCTTCTGGCCCGTCGAGAGCTGGCAATAGAACACCGAGCATCGTATCGAATGCTATAAAAGACCCCTCACAGTCGATATTGGATGGAAAACCACACCACCGATGGGAACGGTGTCGAATGAAAAGCTTCTCCATTTTCGATTCACACGCTCATCGTCACCTCGTCGTCGCAAGGGACAGTGATTGCAGGCTTTTCGGGTTGCCGTCTTTGACTTTCATGTTGTACGACGGCACGAATAGGCCATTTCCTATAGCTATGAGGGCAATATGTTTTGTCGGAAGCCTTTTGTATTTGCGATGGTGTCTCCCACTAAAAATAAGCAAAGGTGACCTGAAACCAAGTGTCATCATCATCATCATAATGATCTTTGTGTACGTGAGCATGTAAATCAAACGATTCATAGAGGTGGACCGGCAATTACGCACGGGTCGAAAGTCTTGGGCGTCTCGGACCACAACAATCGACTTGCTTGGGACCTTCGCCAGCTGTAACATCAGGGGGACCGTTTCGTGCATTAATCGAAAAACTTTGCTCCATGGCAGAGCCACTTGACAAGAAAAAAGGAAACGGACAATGGAGAAAGTTGTGGTCCTGCTCGTCGCTTTGCAAGTACCGGTGTGCTCGCCTGCAACACAATGTATGCAACACTATACCGAACCAACGGCCGTGGAAATTATTGACCGTAGCAGCATGATGGCGTTGGTGGTGGTGTTAGATCAGACTTTCACAAAGGCTTTCCCCTTTGGCGAGGGTGGCCAAAGTGTCCCATCCCAAGTTTTGCCACACAAAGCCGGCACCAGCTTACATCTCGCCTTACATTTTGGAGTTGAGATTCATGAACCGAGAAGCAAAGCGATGGAATGGAACAACTTTTCTGAAACGCTGAAGAACTGAAGAAACTGTTGTAAATCTGTCGCTTCGGTTTTTTCACGCTTTCTCTCTTTCTCTCTTTTTGTTGCGAAGCGGAGCTTAAAGAAGTCGATGGTTGTTTTTCCCTTTTGGTCCTTAATCTGGTAGATCAGCAGGGGGCCGATAAGGTTTGTGGCAGGGAGGAACAGAGGGTGGAACTTTGCATTTACCTGACACTTTCCCTGGATGCACATGTCGAGACTGCCCGGGCGACATCTGGTACCGTCCTGCACTCTATTGGAGAGCTGCACGATGACGCTCGGTTCGTCGTCACTGATGGGAAACGACTCGCCGGCACCGGCCGAATCGGGCATGTCCTCCAGCAGGTGCTGAGGCCGGCCCCTGTAACGGTTGAAGAGGAGAGGAAAAAGTTGTTAAAATAGGTTATATCTCGAACGTGTGAAGCGATAGAGGAATGGCTGTTGGAGAATGTTTCCCAACTCTTTACGTTCTGTCTCGTTCGGTGCATTAGTCGCATTTGTCGGATCCAACGCCAACGCCGAGTGGATTTATGACGGTCAGTTTGAGCCACGTGCCAGGTAAAAGTGGTGACGGTGGCGTGAGACCGAGAGTGTCTCCAGACTAAGTTTGGTCGAAACAAGCGTGCACTCGCTTTATCACGATCTCGAGACCACCGGCCGGATGGAAGATGGTTGTACAAGATTAAACAAGAGCAGCATAAAAGTTGCATTTGCTGAAAGTAAATTCATTAGCTCGTCGTCACCGACTGCTGGGGGACTGCACTTTAATGATGCTGCAGCAATAGACGATTCTGTCTCGCAGTTCTCTCCTGTTTCAGTCGTTCATATGGGACGGGAACAGAGAGGGCGAATTTGCAGCAGCATGGTTGAACGATGGAGTAAAGATTGAACAAAGTTTGCCACCCAAGATCAACACGCTGATGGTCTTGTTCATTGAAATAAACAAAGTTTCATTGAGTTTGGGTTTAAGGGTAGTTAAGTTGCAAGTCCAACCAGCATCTGGGTTGCGGAGTGAGATTAAATTCATTTGCATAGTTTAGACTCTGGCCAAAGTAAAAGTAATTGTTGGTTTGGTGAAGCCTTTACACGAAGTACCTGATAAGAGCCATAGCAAAGGAGTTTCTGTAGCAGTTGCATAGAGGAATATCCTTTAAATTATTCTCGAGTTTGTATGCAATTCATTCGACAGACGATTGTTCATAATCCCTAAAGGTATACAAAACATGTAAGAAAGAGAATGGTTTTTCATAACGCCTAAAGGTATGCAAGGGCAGCCCAAAGTGTTCTTCATAGAAACTCGAACGCAACACAATGTAATTTTTCAAGGTTGCGCACCTGTAAGTAATGAAAACCAATATCCTACTCCAACTATTTTTGGTAGCATAATAGTGTTCGGTTAAGACGTCTAGAAAAGTTAAATTTTCGTTATTCTTTATGAACAGTGCAGTCATCTTCAAGCTTTACTCGCATTGAGTCTGCTTAAAAGGTGGAAGCAAATTGCTGAACTTTACCCACATTCCACAGCGCTACTGCTAAGATCCATCGACTGAATCGACGCTCCCTTTCCCTTCCACCCCACGAGCCTCACATGCATCGAATGCACGCGCGCAAAACCCCCTCCAAGTTCAAAGGCAGAGGAGGATGAAATTTGCAGCCGGTGGGCGATATATCATTGCCTTAGGGGCGTTGAGCTATGAGATAAGAAGCTAGCGAACTCGGTCGCATTCCGCTGGAGAGTGTCTTTGATCGAAGCGATGGTAGCTTGAAAAGTTTTCGCCCGTTTCGGGGTGCCAAACCTTCAGCCGTATGGCCCTACCGTGAATGTTCTTTCGGCCTGACTAAACCGTGGCTTAAATCATTCTTTCGGAGGTTGGTGGAACTTTTCACCGGTAAAGCGGAAAGTTTGCTTCATGATGAATGTCGCTGTGGGATGAAACGCACGGCAGGTGGTATTGCTTGCAAGAAATTGAATGTTCTACACCGATTTCCCGGAAGGATCGATGCTCTTTTATCGGTCAGCTATCGATAGATTCCTAGGGCCGGGATCTTTACCCATGCAGAGCGCCCGGGAGAACTAGGAATTGGGTATGCGCTATTTTTAGTCGAGCGAAAAGCCAAGAACCTACGGAAAAGGTACGGGCCTTTAGCTGCTTAGTGGTAAGTGGCAGCAGGAGCAGCGGGAGAATAATTGATTTCTGCCAGATGACTGCAGGTCGGTATATCGGTTGCTCGGGTCGACTCAAAGGATGATAAAAGTTAATTAGCAAGATTGAGTTTGATTGAATTAAGCTCCAGCGGACACAAGCGGGAAAGCTCTTCCCCGATCGCGATGCCTCCGTGCAAGATGAAATGGTTCTTTTTAATCTTTCAAACAATTTGTTAATGCTGTGTCGGGATGAGTAGAGCTCAAGATAAAAGATTATCCAAAGAATCAGGTTGCAGCTTTAAAGAAATGATGTTGGCGTTAGCTTCGTTCAGCTTTGCGTTCTGGTGGCTCTCACAGTGTTGTATGAATTTTCATCATTTCATAAACAATATTTATGCGACCCCAACAAGCTTTTACGCACCCAAGCTCGCCGCTTAAGCTTCCTGTGAAACGTTCATCCAGTTCATGAAGCATTTGCTCTTTTTTTAAGTACAACGAGCTCGTAAAAAGTACGTCTCGTTCTTTCCGGTGCTGCTGCATGACCAGCCAACCGAGTGTCTTGGCTTTGTTGATGCCGGTATTACAAGTTATGAGCAGACTGTTGAATTTCATCATCTTTTCTCCGAATCGCGTGAAGTCGTGCATTTTTCTATTCATCAGCCGGTTCAGAGATATCCACGTTTTTCGGTGTTCTTTTTTCTCACTTTTCACCGCTTCTCCATCGTCCGTGCAAAGAGCGCGTACGCACCGTAACTGAGACGTTTCAATTCGTCGAAAAATTATGATCTCCCAACGCGCCTCGGCGTGGTTCCGCTTCTTTTTCATTTCGGTCCATTGGTGCGGTTTTGCTTCTAGAAAACATGGAAGGCAACGACCTGAAAGGTAATTGAAAAATCGAGCACTTACCGGCAGGTGAGGGCGCACGGTTCCGAGTAGTCGTAGTGTGGGGTCCACTTCAGCAGCGCGCCATCGTACGGCACGTCATCGTACGCCGAACACTGGTGTGCGCGGAAGTCCTGCTGCTCCGGACAGGGCTGTGAGGGCGAAGGGCAAAAAAATGAAAATGAAGATTTATGCTCAATTACAATTATGCACGCCTCGCTGAGTCGCGAGCGACCAGACGCCGGTCCTACCTGCATGTTGCAGATTTTGTACCGCACCGCGTCTCCCTTGCAGCCGTGGGGTGCGTGACATCGGCGCAGTTGGTACGCAACGCCACCGTCACACGAACGTGAACAGGTTGACCATTCCGTCCACGATGACCAACCTTGAGCTTTGGCTCGTTTCTGGAAAATAGATTCAAAGGAATGCGTTGTAAATCGAGCGTAAATTCTTACGACCATCATCGGAGGGGAAAACACAGCGGAAGGGGGTGATCGAATTCATTTTTATACAGCGAGTCGTTAAAGTCTTTTGATAGTACGGAGAGAAATCGTTCTGATCAGCTTTAGGGTAGGTTTTTTTATCGTCAAATATATTTAAGAGTTAAATAAATGCTTTAAACAAGCAACGAATGGCTAGAAGGAGCTCTTTTTTATTCAAATCACTGCTCGCACGGCTCTTCTATCCAACAGGCACAATCAGAGCTAAGCCCATAACCACCTAGTCGTGTTCAGATAATCGAAAACTCAATCGACTCGTACCGGCTTAAGGACTAATTGCATCTCAATTCGAGGTAAATTGGAGCGTTTCCTTTCCATTCTTTCGCTGCATCGAAATGCCACAGCCCGTTTCGGCTGTGTGGGTGTATTTTTTCGCTCTCTTTCAGTTCACTTTTCCAAATCACATTCTTACCTGTACCTCCTCGTCGTCCTCATCCTCCAAATCTACGCCCGACGGTGACCAAGTGCTTAGGGTTTCATTGGAGCCACCTCGGTTATCTTTGTGTGTTGCCTTGGCCAACGTTAGGATCAGACACTGTGAAAGAGAAAAAAGAGAGAAGGAAGGGGAGCGTTAGCACAGCGGGTTGGTTAGAAAACGGAGCAATAGTCGAAAAGAAGAAAATCAACCTCAACTGTCGAGTTGCAATTGCAAACGGGGAAATACAACAATAAACGGAAGGCGAACGGAACGGAAGATGCGGCGAAGGAGAAAGGTTGATTGGAAAATAAACTAAATTAATTGATTTTTAAGCTGACAATAATCGAAAATCCTCAACCGTAGTAGCAGCGGCCGCTAGACCAGCAGCAGCAGAAAGACGCCAGTGGCGAGTGGCCTTAGCCGAATGGCACTTTCCGTGGCTTGAGCGCTTAATTGACTTCTCATTGATGGGAGCTGTTAATTGAACGCCATCTGCCGGCAGGCTAGCGAACCGTGGGTCTCCCGCATTCGCTTGGCATTAATGTGACATTTCTTACCCGGCACGGGCCGGCTTTGGCATGGCCACTTGACCATGTTTGCTGTTTTGCCGGCATCTTCGTCGCCGGACGATGAGCGAATATAAAGACCGTGTACAAAGACATAAACAGTCAGGCCAGAGCCATTGCACTTCCCACCGGCATGGCCGGTATTATTGATTCAATATGCACTTTGAGTCGATGCCCCAGTACGGTCTTTCTTCGTGGCGGTGGGGTTTTATGCAAGAAGTGTTTCGAAAGCAAGCGAGCAACAGTGCTCGGGCATTGGCTTACGTGCATGTGCGGTGCAATCAGGTGGTAGTCGTGCCTTCGATAAGCCTCCTTAAGCCTGAGGCGTTGAGATTGGCAGGAGTGGGTAGACGGAAGGAAGTCAAGAGCGATGCAACGGGCAAAATATCAATTATGTGAATTGAATGTTCATGCTGCCTATTGGAGGTGTTAGAAACTTAGATACCGTCATTGGATCGGTTCCAGCTAATTAAACAATTCCGTGCGCTGCTGCTGCAGACGATATGGTAGATTGAGTTTGCAGATAGCAAAACGAGGCAAGCAATAAGCGGCTTGTTACAGCCCTGAGAATGCATCACATTAGACATAGGCATAAGTCGTTGAAATGGAAGTGCGTATGAAAGCTTGTCTGTCAAGATGCACAGACCATGTGCAATATATTCTCAGAATATATAGCGCTTGAAGGGCAATAGAAGATGGTGTAATACTCTAATAATGATTTTCTTTTAGCAGTAGAGCAGAAGCAGTTGCGCTAGAAGATGGTGTAATAGGTACATTTGTTGGATAATGTATATCGAAAGAGAACATAAACGTAAAATGCTAGAGTCATTAGAAACCACAATGTGTTAAAGAACTCAAACGCTTCAGTTTTCTTTTAACCAGAAACTTGCCTCCATTGATAATAGAAAACCTTGTTAATCAGGTTGTTTATATCAATCCTGCTTGAACGGCAAAGAGACTCCCAACGGACAAACAAATTGAAAAGTCCATTTGCTATCCAAAGTATGTGGTCGTTTTCGTTTCAGTTTGCATCACTTTGCAAATCGTCGCAACCCTCCAGACAAGCATAGAAACCATCACGGTAAGCCACACAACCATCACAATCAATGCATCGAAACATTGACGAGCACGTCCAGAAAATCTAGCGTAAGCATATTGAAAGTATTGCACCAGATTGCATTGTTACCTTACCCACGAAGAATGAAGATACACGGTAAAACAACGTCATCCTTCACCTCCAAAATGGTAAGTGGATACAGCGCACGGTGAAAAAAAAAATTACTGCCCCTGGGAGCTCTTGGACCACTTCAGCGTTGGAGGGAAAAGATGCGTCATCTCGGGAGTAAAGCGAAGGCCACGTTGATTTCATCGATTGATTGGGCCAAGAATCTGTGGAAACGGTAGAACAAAGGCGCAAGGACGGGACCGAAGATACACAATTCAATTATGAGTCCAGTTTCGCTCCAATTGCATCGACGGGACGTGCTCGGGTGAAGGGAAAGCAAAAGTTAGTCCAAGAGTCCCCGGTGGTATCTTGAAATCAATGCAAAAGGTACGGCTGCCGTACAGCATCATCGCAATCGGGTTCGGCACGAGGATACGAAAAGCCTTTGCGCGCTGGAGTGGCTTTTTGTTTCGCTACGTCCGTCCCGGGATTGACCTACCTGAGCGAGGAAGCGTGGTGGAGATATTCCAATCGATTCCAGGACCAGAAAGCCACAGGGAGCA
The DNA here is from genome assembly GCA_000349105.1 of Anopheles epiroticus. Classification (NCBI taxonomy): domain Eukaryota; kingdom Metazoa; phylum Arthropoda; class Insecta; order Diptera; family Culicidae; genus Anopheles; species Anopheles epiroticus. Next base: position 18,285 of record KB671820.1, on the reverse strand, counting down.
AAGGAGATAAAAAAGGAAAACTAACCTTCCTTTTGGCTCGATGCGATAGGACTTTGGAAAGCTTTGATCCAGCACGCTCGATAAATGGCATTGGCACTTCCGTTTCGGTTGATGTGATTGATACACGTGACAGAGCAACATTCTGCTTCTGGTTTGGGCATTCTGGAGCAGGGTATGGTAGGCACCCAGGTGTGCTACCCTTTCAGAATCAGTAAGGCAGGTTACGCTCTTTGCCAGCTGTTGAAGAATGCGGAACTCATCGCAAATGAGGAAAGCATTGGGCTCTTGTGTGAAGATACGCTTAGTGGTTATGCTGATAATACTCAGGAACCTAACGGAGTGTATTGCCACTGGTGCCAATGATGATGATGATGATGCAAAGAGGGGCTGGATGTATGGAATGACAGTTACGTTTCGCTTTAAAGTAGTATCTTCCACCCTCAAGGGTTGTGCTGCAAATCATCTCTTATGGGTTTGTGTGTGTGTGTTGTTTGGTCGTATCTTTCTCCAAGGCCTGCTGAGCAGATAGGCCAATGGATCGATGTTTTTGAGAAGATCCCTGAACGAATTATTCCCAAACAACGAAAGCCTGGTGTCATCGTCGGGCGTCAGGTGAGTTGAAAGGCTTCAATTGCTGATACCACGGGATATCGATATTCCGTTTGAGAAAAAGGGTCTGATAAGATTGACGATGAAGGAGTGCTCTAAAGGGGTTTCCCAGAAAACGCTTCACCCGAGTCCCGAATGAGCACTTTATTTGCCTGGTACGTAATTTTTGACACCTCTCCAGTATATGTCCAGTAGCTTCTGGTCGGATAGCTCGCTCTTACGAAGCCTTTGGGGTATGATTTATGATTGTGTAGCAAGTGCCAATGAATGGAGCTGATTTTTTGTTGCATTTCATCACACTATGGGTTTTGGGATGGGATATAGTGACGGATCGCCGGGATGACCATGACACCGGTTGATGAAGATGATGAACCTGAGTGGGCTATTGAATAGAGTTGTGTCGGTTTACCAGCATTTTTTTGTCCATCACTCCCTCTGCTATCCATTCATTGCAAACTTTATCTATGCGCCCGTTTAAACCATTGCTGGCAGAAGTTAACCTTACAGGGCCGGACACGCTCAAGTGGCAACGGCTTAACTCGACCAAGAGTAACGAATAACGCTCGAGCTGTGGACTGATAATTTTGATGGCGCTCAAAAGCAGCCCATCACGGTGACATCATTCATGCGAAGGGATACGACATGACTGAGTGCGTGCTTTGAGCGCTGGATTGCAGCCTGGCTGCACAAGAGCACGTCCAAACCAGACTTCAATCATTTGGAGTTTCAAACTGAATAGGTTGATGATGACAGTAGCTTCCCGATGCTGGAGTAGTAGGGCTCTTTAGGGCCGGCTCTTCATTAGATAGTTGCCCTCAAACACAGACACTCGTGTCGGTTTCATAGTTTCCATAGGACACCGGACAGAGCATGCTGGTTGTTGTATCCGTAACCGTTTGGGACATGCTTGACGGTGACGTCTGAAAACCAGCCAACAGTCAACAAAAACCGATAAATGTTTCCATACTGGGAAAGATTTGTTCGAGTTTTCATCACGTTTTGATTGTGATATGAAGGTGGTGTTTTGTAAAATTTTAAATGGAATGACACTGATCGTGTTTTGATATAAGAAAAATGGATGTGTTTGTCGACCTCATGATTCCTTCGATGCGTGTATAAATTGAAAAGAAGATTGCAACAGTAGACAAGATTTTCTATGAATTTAAACTCAATCTCTAGTGCGTCATAGAAGCTAGTTTAATAAAAAAACAAGTGGTTCCTCTTGCGTTGAGGTTGGCGTGGAATAATTTGAATTGATTACTGGACTTGAATTCTTGAAATCCCACTAATTTTCAAATACAAGTATTACACAAAGCTGTTTAGCTACCGAGCGTAATTATGTAAATTTCTATGAATTTTTCAAACACTTGCTCTTATCATGACACACAATATTAATATTCCATTTTCACCATACAAATCTGACTGAAAACGGAAGGAACTATAGCTTATGGCTGGTCATGGTCTAGCTTCCAGATGTTGAACGCTCCCAACCACATGTGACTCGACATACACACAAACATTATCATACCGTCACAGCATCAGCATGCAAGATTGAAAATGTAAATATGGTGCTTGGGAAAAGGCTACCTTCTTGGTTTCATCCGTGTCTCTAGTACTCCCCAAGAGTATGTCAATTATATTGGATATCTAAACTTGGTCGTGCAGCAGTGGAATGGCACCAACGTCCCTTATCCCGGTCGATGAAATGACTACGAAAAGTGGTCATCGAGTTGATCCGGCAGCTTGGCACTCGGCAAACTGAGCGACGTCGAACGGTCTCCCGTTCACCAGGTCTGCGTCGGGCAAACAGATCTATGGCACATTCACTTTACAAAAATAGCATTTACATAAAAGTTTTGGATAAAGGCCACTAGAGCACTGCAGCCGTGGTGGGAGGCCATCCGGGTATGGCAGGTTTACGCTGGTATGCCACGATGCGGTTTTTTGAATCACTTTCACCTGCACCGGTGAAGAGATAGAGAGAGAAAGAGAGAGGTGAGCAACGCCGGAACGACTCCGGAAAGCACTTCAACCACCCTTACCGTTGTAATGCTGGCCCTTCTCCCTTCACACGGTACGCTCACATTACGCCCGCCAAACGACCACACCGATGGATCGCCTTTCCTTATCGCAAACGGTGCCTTTTTACGGTGCGGGATTTATTTCCCATTCATTTTCCGGCGTTCGAATTCCGGTACGGTCGACCTCCGTGCCAGTGCGCCACAGCGTGGTGGTGCAGAGACGAGGACATTTTTAAAATAGATTCTTCCGATCTGTCGTTTTTACAGTATGTGTGAGCGGGCTGTGGAATAAAAGCCCTCGATGCGGTGTAGTTCGATGGTTTTCGTCCTCTTCCCAGCTGTGGTGGGTGGGTGTCCTTGATAAAGGAAAGGCGGGATGCCACTTGGGGAAGTACTCGGGGAGTAAGATAAGTGAGCTGGTATTATAAACCATACGCTTCTTCATATTTTGTGAGCGAACGCAGTGAAAGCATCCTTATCTTACCTGACGGTATATTCACTTGGTTTCGTTCTGTTGGCGTGAGGGGATTTTTATAGCATCAGTCGACTATGGGCAACCAATGAAGTTGGGACAAATTTTTAATAGCTCTCAATTGAGTAGATCGTATCATGCATTGCTAACTGGGTTGATTTATTGCGCGGCATCGAGACCAAGTTGAATGGAGTTTTGAATTTGAAGGTCCTCATTTGTTATGGAATATGTGTTGAGCAAAAACAGATTGATCGAAAAGAGTAAATAATTTCCTATAAACGTAACCTCATGCGTTGCTAATTGCATACTATTAGGCGTAAATTCCAGCAAACTGTTTCGATTTTCATTCCCATCGCTTGCTTTATGGATTCGATGCCCATCGAAAACTTTCCAAACCCCAAAAATCCGAAACATACAAATTGGTTAACGAATCACACTCCACAGCCAGGGCTTTAGTAAGTCGGTAAATTAATTAGTCACCCTTTTTGTAGCATCAATTCGTTTCCCGGCAAAACCGGCTCGATTCGATTCACTAACGAAGGTCGTTGCTTATGGCCACTCGATTTTTCTCCCTCTGAAAAGCGAACATTTCCACATCAACGCTGATTCGTTGGTCCTGATTCAGCCGATCGAATGTGGAGTGATGTATCACTGTATCGTATTTTTATCTCTATTTTGACCGGTTTGTTGCAATCGGGTGCACTGGATCGACGACGTGATATTGCAATTACTCCAACAGGCTGCTCTCGTGGAATGTGATATAAATGCAGCAACACGGTGGGTGGGAAGTATCGTTTTTTTATATTTTACATTTTGAATCGTTACACAAAAACGTTCCAAAATTATCATGATCTGTTTGGTTTGCGTTCGTTCTACACGTGTAGAATGGTTGGAGAATGCAAAATCCCCATTTCTCATTCAAATGTTACACTATACAATTGCATTTGCCGGTCGTAATCTGGCTACTTTATTCGCAGGCCAGCGATTCATTTCACATTCGAGTTTTCATTCGTCCCACATTGGATCTTTCCCATGATTACAACATTACCACCTACGTGCCCACAGTGAGAGCGGGGGAAAACATTGCGTATAAAGTTGTTTGTGAGTTTTGCACTTTGTTGTGAATGATTTTACTGTCACTCGTTGACGGAAGCTTCACGTCATCCTCTCCTTTTGGAAGGATGGAACCTCGCTTTTGCATGTCACATGTGCCACCACGGGACCATTCAATCTTTTCCCCGTGTCATCTCACACCTTTCTATCTGCCACCGTGCACAGGGTTTCATTCTCTTTCCTTCTTTCTCCCGTTGAAGCTCAAACCGACTTGAAGCTCACAGCGAGACGGATGCATAATTCTGTTTTTATTATATTTTCCACTTTGAGTAGTAAAATTCATGAATATGATTAAGCATAAAACTGTGCATGGCGCAGTTGGGTCGCAGGGATGGGTCGATGTTTTACGACGACAATGCAATTTTTCGTCCCCACAGTCGTGGGGCGGATCGTAGCGCTGGGCGAGAAAGTGCTTGAAAACAGTTTTGTTTTACGGTGGCCGATGAACGATGACGATGAAAAGTTCGCTTCGTAACGAAGTGAGTTTTCCCACCGAAGGTTGTTTTGTCGAGTGTTTTGTGCTGGGATATTCCTCGTTTCATGAAACATCGTGTGAGATGGACAAGACAAAAGCGGTACAAAACATTCCTCGGGCAGAACTGGAAAGTAACTGCACAAGTTAGATTAAGTTGTGGGAAAAGTGAAAGTGGCACAGTGGTACGTGCGTGGCCGGTTTGTTCGTTTGTTTCATAAATGTCAAGTAATTTAAATTGCAGTTTGAAAGTGGCAAAAGTGTGATTGCGGAAAGATGAGCAGAGTCGGCACGTTTGTTGAAATTGGTTGATTCGCGGAAAAAATGAAAGGGTAGAGGTATTTACATTGACGTTTGAAATATAATCTTTTGATGAAAACTCAAACATTTCGTTTATTTAACATAACACTTTGCTAAAACGGATTTTCCTTATAGTTGGAATGTTTTTCCTAGAGTTTCATATGATTTCAATAATTCATAATATTAAAAACATGCAATTTCTGTGGCAATTGAACTCAACCCGTTGCGAAGTTTTTTGGGTATCGCTCTGAAGCGATTAAAACTCTCTTCCTTTTTGTGCGCAATGTTACATGTTATTATAATACGTTCGTCCCAGGAACTCCTCGTTCCCGGTATTTAACACGAAATCAATGCTGTAATGTAATTATAAATATCGAGCTTTTCATCAACAGCTTTTTCATTCTGCTGTGACTGCACATCAAAGACTAGCGGCAGATTGGAAAACGTGCATTCGAGTCGTGCTGAAATATTTCATTCATCCTTTGCTATCGGATCGTTTTCCTTCTAACACACATACGATCCTTCTCTTCCGTTATATGTATGTGTGTGCGATGGTAGGTGTGTTGTGCCGTGGTGGGTTGTTATTTTCCACCGACAACAACTCGTCCGTGTGTATGTGTTTCCCGTTCACAGTGGATTATTCAGCCCCAAACCATGGTACACTGCTGGTAGGCTGCTTTTCCCGGACTTTTTCCATTCGTTCGTTTCCTCGGGTGCTTTCCCCTTGCTGTTTTCTTTTTCATTCAGCTTTCTCTCGATTAAATACGCAATCTTTAAACATGCTGAAACACATACAGAGGTAAATGTGCTGGAGGTATTAGGATTAGGAGGAAAACACACGCCTTCTCCTGCTCGCTTTCGCCTTAGCAAGGATGGAGATAATGAATATTTTATCAATTATTAAAAGTTAGCATGATTTTATTAGCCACATTGGTTTGAATATTTAATTTTCGTTTCGTACCGCCCATGGGTGGAACATTGCTTTTCGGGCCGGTTTGCGCATCCGGGGGGGGGGGGGGGGGGGGGCAAAGTGAGCCCAAAGTTTACCATTCTAATCCAATTTCGCTTACAGACTGGACGCCGGAACTGTCAAGCTAAAGTAGCTGGAAGCGAAAGTTCGTGTCCAAAGCTTCTCACTCCCCGAACAATGGATTTCCCCCGGAAGCAGAGTAGTTACCCTTCATCGTTCCAGTTTTTTTTTTTCGGTACGACCTGGACGTGTGGAGCCGCATTTCCAACTGATCGGCTCTCCACCAGCATGCCGGGGCAGGTCCCGCGCCCGCGACTCCACCAACATGTCCCGTTCCCGCGCAGGTCCTTCAGTAAATTTTACCGAAGGGTACTGCGGCTTCAAATCGACCTTCGCCAAAAGGGTGTGCAAACAATGTTTTTCCCCCAAACAACATAGGGTCATTTTAATCAGTTTAAATGTGACCAGCAAACAGTCAACCGGGGAAAGAAACCGGATCGCTTCTTGCTAGGCCCGGGGTGACAGCGGCTGCGCTGTGTCGGCAGAGTTCCGGAGGACACCGGAGCAGATGTGAATTTTCGTAGATTGGATGTTATGCAAATTGTCGACCCTTTCCTTGTGAGTCGCTTTTTACGCTCGTGTGATCACCATGGGGCGGGTTGCATGGTGATGGTGTAAGAAAGTGTGAAAAGCGTGCGTGCTGTTTGGTGTGGCGAAGGCTAATGGCTTACAGCGAGCCGCCCTGGTATCGACATCTTTCGGCGCCATTTCGGAGTGCAAGAAGTGGAATGCGTGTTTAAGCTGATGGGAGCGTTTTGGCCCCGATGGAAGGAAGAGGTGTATGATGGGCATGTAATTCAGGCGATAATTTGCCACATGATTCGCTTTTATGTCGGTGTAGTACCATTTGAAGGCATTAAGATTGTGGTTTTAACACGCTTTTAGGCGTGTGAGTTGGCCAGAAGTGTGTAGCGAGAAGAGATTCAATATCCCATTCGTGTTGTTCTCAAATAACTTGAATGGGTTTAAAAAGCAAGTACCAAATAAAGCTGTGACACATCGATCCAACGAAATTTAAATTCACCACCGATTTGATAATTTGATCAGAAATATAATTTGGTACGCTGCCCCAAACATTGTGTTGAAAAATCAATTTTCAGGTTTCTCTCTAAACGCACAACACCTTCTGATCCCCAAAGCATAAACTGTGAAGCGATCCAAATGTTTCTTCGCAAGGGTTTGGCGACTGCTGTGCCTTTCTGCCTGTCTAGTAACAGTAGTAAATAATCTAATAAAACTCGAAGGCATCGGAAAGGGTGGGTCTTGACGCCCTCGTCGAAATCCCAATGCACATCTCACTTTCGTTTCGCACGTGCATATTGATTTTAAATATTTGATAGAATTTTAAGAGCAACGTGCTTCGTCGCTGATGTCACGTTGCTAGTGTAGAGGCTTGGGAAAGAAATAGTAAAAAGAATCTAGGAATGGATGTAGAACCAGAATGGCTTTAGGTCGAACTGCACCCCCACCTGGAAGGTGTGCTGTCTATGTGCAGGCAGGCAATGTGAGTTTCCTATTTCGATTGTTGTCGTGTACTGTTCCCATCTTCTGGAGGAAAACCCTCCCAACTGAACAGCGAGGGCATCCTAGAGTTTGTTCACTTATTTTTATCTACACTGGGTGTGAGGCAAAGGTCGAGAGGCTTCCAAAATCCCTCGGAAAGCACACCAACCAAAAAGAATACGAAAGAGAAACCTGGCCATGTTCGGTACACGAGTATCACTCCGGTTGCCGAGGCTCGTTTCCACTTTGGTCTCTGCAACGGCCGAAAGTGTCAGCAGCAAACCCAGAGTGCCAGGCACTTTGGCTCCACCACCAGCGGCCAACGAGATTGGCTGGAATAAAAGTTAATACATTATGGAGGCGATGTCGCTCGGAGTTTGGGCTGTTTAGGGTTGTGTAATGCTGGCGGTAAGGTGTGGACTTGGAGTTACAGCAGAGTCAGGGAAGGTTGAAGGGGTAGTGTCGAGCATCGCGTACTTCGGACGGATGAATCAGGACACATTCTGCTGGAGAGGGGAGAGAAGACAGAGAGGACACGGCACGGGAAATAGTCGCGGCCCGGACATGAAGCGATGCGAAACATTCCCCCGTCTAATTGACTGACGGAGGCTGACAGTGTTTGTAAATTATTTATCAATCTTTTCCCTCTTTGCACGAGCGGACTGTGAGCGGGCGGGCGGGATTTGTGAGTTCCGTGTGGCTGAATTGTTTGCTCATGGGAGTGCTGCAAAGAGGAGGCTTCACGTTGAGAGGCAAGCACATTCAGGCCAGGCAGCCGAGTAACACTCGTTACTTTCGGTCGATTCAAACCCAAATGACGATGGGTCGACGATTGCGGAACAAATGAGTGTGATCAGTGTGCCTGCGTCCAGACGGCGTCCTACAAATTCACCTCTTTGACGAACGGGTTCCTCTTGTGAAGCGAAACAATTGCCATACAGGCTTTCCTGTCGCTCGAAAAGTTCACATTACCCGTAATGAAGAACGACATGCGGCAGTTATCGGGGACGGGAAAACACACAATGGGAGAGAGAGAGAAAAAAGGAATCGTAATGTATACAGATGTTACGAGAGGAATGTGTTTCGCCCGAGAGAATCCGTAGCATCTGCAATTGGGCTTTACCCGAGGTGGTGCATAATTTAGAACAACACTCTTTCCACTTGAATGGTTCGCAGTGAGGACGTTAAATTTAGCATGAACGGCATTGAAGCTGTTCTACGAGAGTTATACAACATGGTCGAAAAAAGGTTTAAAAATAACTGTTGAGTATTGCGAGAGTAAAGTTTAAAACATGGAAGAACAGTCGCACAGTAATCGCAAAATTTTACGTCAATTAATATGAATGCACAACTATTTGAAAACTTTTTTTTCTGAATTATAAACCTTAAAGTATGCAATATAATATATTTTTTCGCGAAAGAGAACATAATAATATAATATTTTTTGTAAAATCTAATTTGTGATAATGAAAAGCTGATGGAAAGACTACTAATGAAGCAAGCACATTAAATAAATATGTTAAATTGTCGTTTGTTCCATTCTATATCCATTCTCTGGGTGAAAAACCAGCTCCCAAATACAAAACCTTGTTCACCATGACTCAACTGAAACCAGAGCTTGTTAGCTTGCATTATATCTCCATCTATTTCACTGCAAAATTCAGCCGCACTGCAATGTATTGTACGAAATTTTGACAACCATCTTGTAATACTCGCGGTATAATTTAGCAACGAAGCAGCGCATTTGACGCCTGTCCTCCCCTTTCTCGCACACTCGATGATGTACAGCGACATTCAACGTAACAAAGGTCGCGTATCGAGTGTCCTTTACCTTTGCGGCACATGCACTGTACCAGTGTGCTGGATGCAGTTTTTCCTTTCCCCCTGTCGCACGGCACTGTGCCTGAAGAATGTAGAAGACAGTAATAACCGCGCACACCTCAAGAGCGCAACTTCACTGAAGATTCATCACTGGAGAGACACTTGATTTTGTGCGCCTGAAGGAAAAGCACTTTTCACTCTCCAACTCGCGCTCTTCTGACAAGCTTCGGAAGGAGGCGGAAGTGTGTGTGTGTGTGTGTGCGTGTGTGTCGTGTTCTTGCTTACTCGAACATGTATGACAATTTCACGTAACGTCTCAAAATGGAGCAACGATTGTCGAGTGCTTAATGAAGTTCCGCCCATGCAGGGCACAGGGAATGGGAAAAGACATCATTTGTTCACGTACCTCAATTTCACTATGGAAATTTGGCCCAAAAATTGATCGTCGTATTACATTTAGAATGGGGCGTTATTCAAATTTTGAGAGAATTCCATTTTTCACTCTGCCTCGTTGTTGCCGATCGTTGTTGCCTACAGGATGGAAAGGACGCTTGTCACGATATTTTTTTTCCCAAAGAATCACTTCCGACAAGTAGGAAGATGTGTGAGAAGGACCTGTTTTTCGTGCATGTAGTACCTGCACGCTCCGATACGATCTGTTTGCTGTGCCGGGGGCAGCCAGAGTAAATATATTCGTAGCAAAGTGGCACAAATTCAGCCGGTGTGGGGGTATTAAGTTTCATGGCTGATGTTTCATTTCTTTTTCTTGTTTCGTTCTGACGCAAATTTGACTTCACCTGCATGTGTCGAATTTCACATCATTGTTGTGGCAGGCAGATGCATAGATAAGAGCAGCTTTTTTGGAATATTTTCAGACTGTTACATTTTCTTAAAATCGATGAAGAAAAAAATGAATTCGATGCGGAAAATGAAATGAAGCTTAAATTAAAATAAACTATGCATCGATATCGTTCCCTTCAGAAAGTATATAGTTCGTAAAAGAGTAAAACATTATTTAGGTGAATCATGGAGCAACATTTTCCTGCACTTGTCGTTTCCTTAGAATAACTTTTCATATTAAATCTAGAGACAAATCACACAGCGCATTACAACCACCTTATAAAATAAGGAAAACCGAATATTCAACCAACTTGTCAACAGCTATTTCCCACCCGAAAAGCCCAAAAGATACACAAGCACACGCACAACCTCGCTTGTGATAAGATAAACCATCTTTGGAGCACTTTTCCCTACCACCACAGCTAGCCGTCACCCCTTTTTGTCGAAGCACCATCGAGCGAAACTTTTTAACCACCTCCGAACCCGCGACACAAGCGGTGGACGTCAAAGACAAGGTACGACGAGATAAATTGAGTACGATCCGGAACCATTAGGCGAAAGATTAAACTTCCCTCGATCGTGGACCGGAAACACGCTAAGTGACTATTTTTCTGAGGAAACAGCGCTGCGAGACAGGGTGAACTGAAGAACGGAAGCCACCATAAAGGGTGAGGAAGAAAAACAATCGTTATGCTTCAGCGGCGCTAACGGTTATGTCGGTGTGGTCGTGGCCCGAGACTGTCCGCCTTCGAACGTATCCGACCCAATTTAAAAAGTTGCCATTAGTGTGCCCCATCGTTGAACGAGAAGCGATCGGATTTTCGCACTTGTGAACGGATTTGAATAATCATTTCTCTCCAAAATCGGAACAATCGGGTTCGGGTGACGGTTCGGCGGTGGTCGTTCTAGCGTAACCGAGGCTACTGTAGTGTTGCAGCTGGGGAAGTGAAAAGTCACGCCAACGATTTTGGTGTGCCAGCATTGATGGTGCTTCTGGTGGCGATGATGATGATGGAAGGGATAAAAGTTTTCGTACGGAGGAACGAGGTACGGCGAAATCTTGATTGTAGTTTAAACCTTTGTTAGTGGAGTCAGAATTCGAGGCAGTTCGGCAAGGCAAAAAACTCGTCATATAAATCAAAGTTTTGTTTGTAAATTGTGAAACTTTTTATCCACGAATAATGTTTTGTACTTTGTGTAGTAAATACTATGCCTACGGAAAAAATGATGGAGCCACCCAGTACTTGGTAGAAATGGAGACGCCTGGTCATTTATGGATATTGCTCGAAAATATGTGTTACATTTTACAACGTTTCATTGCTATGAATATTTGAAACAAATAACGCCTCAAGGTCCTTGAGTCAACGAGATGAAAGAAACCAGCATGTCGTCTCGAACGCTCAACCCTCAAGCTCCCCTAAACACAATCAACCCGGTTAATGAACCATCTAGGGTAGATTGTATTTGAACATTTTTAGCTAATATTTATCGACCATCAGTATGATGAGACTGCTCACCAGGCTGCAGACACCTCTTATCCCACCCATTTAAAGCATTACGAGCCACAAAGCGGATGGAGATTTCACCCAAGCTTCCCTTTAATTACGCTATTTCGGATGGATTGTCAGCGCGTAATGTGTTTTAATTTTCTCTGTCGGCGGGATACACGTGCTCGCATTTTCAAACAAAGTCATTCACCGTTGTCTCCTTCACTTCTCTCGATTTTCCCTCTTTCCATCAAACCCAGTAAACACTTCATAAAAATTATATAACCCTACCCTGTCTTTGCTCGTGATGTCGCTTTTCGGTTGTGTGGTAAAGGTACCCTTATGGGAGTTTTCCCAACACGCTCGTCCCAGCGTTTGATGCAAGAAGACAGCTGCTAGTAGTTGAAACCTCTCGCAGCTTGATGACACTTCGCAAGCAGCATAAACATGAACATTGTGTTGTGTGGCTGTGTGTATGTGTAACCGCCCAGCTCGTCGCATCTTCTAGATGTCAACCAAGGGCCACACGGTTCATCTTATCATCTTTTAGTCCAAGACAATCGCCAACGACGACGCGCTTCGTCGTGTGAGCGAAATCAAGACGTTCGATGGTTAGTTGTCAAGCCCTGGCATCGCTGTGGGTTATGGTAAAGCGAAGCAAAAAGCCCTCTCGGCGAGTGGGGAAGCGAGTAAACGAGAGCTACTTACATAAATTTATACTAAAACATTTAAGACGCCGCCGTGTCTGCGTCCAATGTCTGTATGCCAAAGCAGTGTTACGAGGGAGTGTGCGTGTGTGTGAGGGAGAAAATTTGCAAACATGATGAAAGCCAACTCCATCTCACAGTGAAATGAGCAACCCAAAATTCCAAACTCCCAACGTCCTTCGGCATGCGGAAAGGGCATGCCGATGAAATGTTACAACCGTTTGACGGTCGCATGTTGGAACGTGTGCTTTCCACGAATACAGTGTCAGGGCTGCAACAATGGAGGTAGAGATTTTGATTGGTGTGGCAAGGCGATCGTTAAATCGATGGAATATCAAATTTTAGTACGCAACGTGCTAAAGTCTCACGAGTCCCATACGTTCCATTAAAAGGGAATGTGTTTGCACAGGGGGCGCATGGAGCGTGCGTGGGTCTGTATGGGTTACCTGAACAATGATGTGGCTAAACGTGAGCGTTTGGTTAAATGGAGTGTTAGTGATGACACAAAAGTCTTCGGCCGTGGACATGCGGCAGTTTTGGCTTAATCGAGCAGCTTTTAGATGCAATCGGTAGGTGAGATGGTGTGCGAAAAAGTGACATTTTGCTGTGCGGTGGTTTGGCTCAGTGTCATTCACATTGGTTGACAGCTTTGGCGAGGACATTTGCGGTTAATGCGGTTTCAATTTCACCAATTCTCTGTTTGTTTTTAGCATGACACGAAGGTTTTCTGTCCAATCAAATCTGGTTGAATGTGTCATTTAATAATTTTGCACAAAAATGATGTTACTGTTACAACCTTCCTCACGATTCTATACCAGAATGCTGCTTCGTGAAAAGTTATTAATTCCACCCAGCCTATTCATTAGATATAATAAATATTTCCCTCGAGACGCACATGATCAGCTGCATTTGCCTAATCATGTGGAAATGGAAACCCAGCGGGGAGGGAAAATATATAACGCTTCACAACAAACCAAGATAGTCCCACACAGTGAGAGAGCCAGGCACACACGCAGGGGCAAACCCAAAGAGCCTCTTGCTTAAGCACACATGCTCACACTTTCACACATACTGTAGCCCACAAAGCCTCCGTTGGCGTCTTTTTCATTATGAAGCTAAACTGTACAACAACATGTTAATCGCATTATCCCGGCTTAGCAATCCAACGATATCAGCCACCGATCCGAAGTGCTGCTGCTACTGCTGCTGCTGCTTACCCTCCACCCAGTACGGGCATAAAATACAGCACTTTACGGAACTCGAACGCTCGACCCAGACCCGGCAGCACGGAACGGACGATCATCTGCTTCCGGCACAGACGCTCGATTATCAATTTCTGGATCCAACCTGTTCATAGACTTTGCTTTTACTTACACTTTGGGGAGGCATCATTTAGGTGTTCCGATACGACCCCGGGGAAGGTGGGAAGGTGCAGATTTTCCAGCTTACGATCTGGCAAAAGAAACATGTCTCCTCCTCCCCCCCCTCCACACACACACACACACACACACACACAACCAAGCTCGTTGTGCCGGCCTTAGGCACGGGTAAAGCTTTGACGCTTGGTTGTTTCCCTTTCAATTTGATAGGATGATATTGTTTGCGTTATCTGTTGTGGTGTATCTTTTTCGATGGAGGAGAAGTTCGATCGTTGGTGAGTATGGATGGATAGAAGGAAGTAGTAGAGGATGAGAAAGGAGCCGGAGACGTATGTGAATTCGGCACACGTAGTTTGAAGCAACAAGGAAACTATGTGCACTGTGCGTGTAAGCTGAGAGCAAATGGGCAAGATTTTCAAGTTCGGTGTTGTTTTAACAATTTGTGATAAGCCCGTTTATTTTTAAGTGTTAAAACGTATCCAATGAGAAACGAAGAAAAATAAAATAAAACAATATTCTCTTATAGTGATGATACCTGGGGGTTTGTATCATAATTGCTTGGAGTATATTTATAGTGCCAGAAGATGCATTGAATAGGAAAAAAGTGAACAAAAGGTATGGAGGAGAGTGAAAACTTTTTCCTAAGCAACATGATATTCTAGTGTTATTCATTTTAGTAAGTACGAGTAAATTTCTTTCGTATTGGGTACCATAGCATTGTGCAGCAACATAAAAGGAATGCATTCTCATTCACAATTCCTCGAATTGTAAGGCCATCGAAGAGAACAGCTTACTCTCGGAATGTTGAGCAGCTGCTTGATGGATGAACTTGCTCCCCACAAGGTGCAAACAATCCGGCGTATTTGGCCACCATTTCTTTCGAAACGTCAACCTTCCCGTAGGCCACCATATTTCGGTCGAGATAAAATCAGCACCCATCACCAATATCAATTAATTCAACAAATATCAGCAATTATAATAATGCCCCGTTTCCATATTTCATCGCCAAAGTAATCCTCACGCAGCCGACGGGCGACCTACATTCCGTGTGACGCTGTGTTCGTGTGATTGTGGTGCATTTTCGGCTCTTCCACGAGCACGATTGCCCACTCCGGAGGTCCATATCCATCACCGAGCTGGAAGTTTTTCGTTGGTTGGCGTTTTTTGTTTTCACTCGATCGTTTCAGGGTTCTGTTTCCGATTTATTCATCTCCAACCGTTTTTCGTTTCTGGCTGAATCGAACGTTTTCCCCTCGCCAAACGGACGGGATTGGGGCCGTGATGCACCGAACAGGGAGAATGTTGGTTTATATTGTTGGTCGAATTCATATCATTTGCCTTTCGACTCCGATGGCGCACGTGTCCCTCCGCACGTACACAGCCACACAAACACCTGTACGCTGCACAGGATGGAATCAGATAAAAGCTGGTAAATATTTACATAACTTTGATTAATTCGTTCATCGTTTGGCGGTGGCCACCATGTTCACCATACACCAATGCTCGGTCTCATGGTTGGTTGGGACGACTGTTGTCGTTCCTTCGGGCACGAATATCAACCACACTAGGGAAACGATGATCCTGCCAGCTGGACAACGATAAGGATGCGTGTTTGTTGATTCGAATCCGTAAAGCCGGAAAGAGGCAAAGCAAACTCTCTCGCAGTGGAAAAGCAAATCAACATGAAGCAACAAACAACGGGACGATGGAAAATCGAAGCTGATGGAAATAGCATTCAAAAAGTGTGTGGATGTGGATGTTTTTAAATTTTGGTTGCTTTTCCCACACGCGCGTTTGGAATTTAGTCAAGAAGCAGCGCGAAACAACCCAGCGAAAAATCTATTATCGTATTTGCTTCGAATTGTTTATGCGAATATTTGCTCTAGCTCTTCGGGAAACAGTGTGTCTTCTGCCGATTCTTTCACGCTCAACAATTTGCAAGTGGGTGGAAAATCAAAAACCATTAACGAACGGCATCTCACAGCTTAGCGTCGCGTTGCGAGAGCCTGTTTCTTCGAGAAGACTGTATCTTACGCCTTAATCCAGCCTTCACTAAACCACCAAACACTGTCGCAGAATATCTTGTTCGCTTTTTCTTTCCATACAAAGCAGCTTCATTTCGTTGAAGCTCTCATAGCGTCGTGCTCTTCACTTTCCCTCCGATAAGCCCCTAATGGAAATGAGCGATTTAAATGGAATAGCGAGTGAATCGAGACAAAAACAAAAGCCTATCATTTGAACAACCTTCCGTTCCATCCCACACCATCCCACGCTCGCGCCCGAAACGTTGATCAACAAATGCGCGAATGGGGAAACGCAAATTAGTTCGCTGCTGGTACGAATTTCGATACATTGTTTTGCACCGCTGGCATCGTCGTGTAGGATTCAGCGAGCGCTTAGTATGCGAACGAAGGAAACACGTGCTGGGCCGAGATTGGAGAATGGTTTTTAACGAACCTTTTCACATGACCAAGATGGGAGGGAGTGTTAATGAAACGAGGCATACGGTGGGTGGGCCAGGGCCCGGCAACGGTCGTGATTGTCTATTGGTGCTGTTTGCCGAATATCTGATTTAATTATGATTCATTCAATGTTCAATGTTGTTGCTTCATTTTGTGCCGAGTTTTGGCAAAACACGAACGACGTTATTTGGGCTGCAGCTCATCGCAAGCTTTCAAATCAAAACGAAGGTTAATTTAATGCAATTGCAACAGGTACATATAGTTTTCCTGAAATTTAAGTGATGTGCTTACGATCAATACTTACTAGCAGCAATATTATTTCCTTGTAATCCATTTTTATCAACTTAGATCGGCTACCATTTTTTATTTCTTATCTGAAAGTACAAAAGAGAGACATAAAACGAGAATGAAATTAGTAATGGGTCAGATGGATGTTTATTATACACTGTCAAATGTGAAAATTGCACCGAGCTATCGCTTTCGGTCGGTCTATCGAGATAATACTAAAGACAAATTATACGTCATTGCCCCTTAAGCGTGTTGCTTTACTACCAACGCGAAGCCCAAGGCATTCCCTCCAGAACTCAAACCAGGCAAACGGCAAAGCTGTTGCCATAAACTTACAGCCAATTTGAATGCAATTTAACCGTACCGGACGACCGAGAGCGAGTGAGTGGGTAAAATAAAAATGACTGTTCAAAAATCGAGCCACGAGTTTATGACTTTCATGACGCGCACGGTTCTCCCACTCCGAAGGCTGCACGAAACTTTTCGATAATGACGAGCGTTATTATTCTAGGTGGTTGGATGGTGCAGTTGCTCAAAACTTTTGGTCCAGAAGTCTAGTGCAAAACTCTCTCGAGACGAAGCTCCTCACGGATAAATCCCGTTTTTGTGGGTTTTTTTTATTTTACCACCACTGGATGAAATTTTAGTCTTGCGATATTAATTTGCATTTATTTTATGGTCTGACGGTTGTTGCCCACTGTTTGTCTGAGTTGAGAGGATTGAGAAATTATTTGGAAGGAATTACGGTCGCACTAGAAACTTCATAATTGAAAGGTAAAAACGAGCAATCTTTTTTCCAAGACTTTAATTTGACAACTCTGTTTAACGTCTCTTAAACACTTTGAATGAGCTTAAATTAATAAAGGATTACTAGCATCTTTCCATCTGTCTGTTAGCATTTACAAGAAAACGCTCAAAATGTAAGCATTCTAAGAGACCATTTGACTTCAAAATGGTTATGCTCTTTATATTCTCCATGCACTCACCTACCACACAACACACAAAAGGAACTTTTCCCTGACCAGTGTATTCTGTGTTGTCTGTGTAGTAAAGTTGCTCTCTTGAAAGAACCACAACTTGGCTGCAAATTCTACAAAAACACGACTGACACTCGAAGAGATACATGATTTTTGCCTTCAGCAGTGCCAGAGTGCCAGCAGAGTTAATATGGTAACGATACTGCACAAAACTTGCGACCCTAAACTTGTTTCGGGATAGTTTCCCAAGATCATGTCGGGACCATGTCCAGAAACAGTTCAGCTCTGTGGAGGCATGCAGAAAAACCCTTCGCACGTAGGGCCCACCTTCTAGCAGGGCCACTCGAGCATAAAGTCCAAGTTGACGCTCAAGAGAGCATTAAAACTTGCGCCAAAACATAACGAACATCGCCAGTCTGTAGTTTCTTTGGGTTTGGCAGGAAAGAAGGTTGAACTACTTGGAACAAGGGTAATGTTTCCGCTTTCGCTACGGTTGCGTTGGACACGAAAAGTTTTGCGTCATAAGTGAAGCAAGCGGTTCCCGTAGCACTATGCAAACATGTTTCCTTTCCCCTTGGCTACGATGGGGGAAGTGATTTAATCATAACTAGTCTTGTTTCGAGAGAGCTGGATCGATGTGTACTTTCATCAAAACATACAAATCAATCAGAATATTGAAACGAAAATTCCATGAACGTAACTCCAGAGGCAGAGGCGGATTTACACGTCACGGGGCCCTAAGCGGTAAAATGAACGGGGCCCCTGTGAAATACCAAATTTGTGAATAAAGCTTTTTATTCATTT
>KB671819.1:0-71375 GCA_000349105.1 Anopheles epiroticus | reverse complement strand
TGGGTTTCCCCGTGTACCCAAGCTTGGATCTAGGCGACAAGTTACCGTTCTGCACGTCGTGGACGTATTGAGTAGCAGTTGAGAAAGAGAGCCGATAGTAACCTTCAAAAGGCGTCGGATCCAACCCTTTTACAGAACTACTAAATTGATCGATATGTTTAGTTTATTAAAGTTTGTTTTTTATAAGTGACTTATAAATCTTTTTTACAGCAATATGGCCTGGCCGTTAATACGAAGATAAAAAACCTATTTTGCCGAAAAACATAATACGTGATTTATAATTAACTTAGTCATGTAAGATCTACGCCTGGAAAGCAAATAAAAGCATTTATTGATTATCCGGCATTCGTTCGGACGCGACTGCTAACTGTATTTGCATAAGCATGTAAAAATACCTAACAAATACATACTAAAATGCATGAAGAAAGGTCAAGAAAATGGTACCCTATTTAATGAACATAAAATAACACCAAAGACCGTTGGTAAAAATATCGTAAGTGACGTTTACATCATTCCCCCTCCTCTTTCATCGCTTTTCCTACCAATCTGCCCAAAGTAAGACGAGACTTTATATTAAGGATAATCAAAGTAAAATTGCTACCACAATCGTGTCGCCTAGCGTCAAACCGCTCATCAGTATGGCGCCACCCGCATGGCGTGCGCAAACCTCATGCGTGCGAAGTTGCTATTTTGTTGAGGTCGAATGATCGAAAAATAATTTTCGACACAATCGACACTCACGGGCTATAATTATTTTTAAGTTTTTGACTGTGTCTCCACAAAACTGGGTGAGTAAAAAAAAAGGAAATAGAGAGGGGAAGAGTAAGGCAGAGAAAGAAAAAGAAAGAGAAAAAGGATCAGTTTGAGAGGGGAAGAGAGGGAGATAGAGTAGGAAGGCAAAATAGTGCACTCCAGCTCTCATGACCCGCTCTGTTCGGCGGTGACATGCCAGATCGCTCCGATTATGGGCATAGTAATTTAGTTTTCAATTTCTCCTCGATTAAACCGGTTTCGAAGAGAAGATTGCGCTTTTACTGGAAGGTTGGGAGATGGGGTGGGGCGGTTCAATTTAAAACTTGGTTGATGGATTGATGAGAAATTGTGTATAAAAAATATTGAATGAACAAAAACATGTAAGTAATGAATAAATTTATTTCATCGAGCACAGACAATACCGACCTGCCCCGTAAAAGAATCACAATATATCGAGTTATTTACGAAGATCACGACATGTCGCGACATCCTCTGGGCTACTCTAGTAAGCTAGCATTGCACTGAGATACTCAGTAGCGAGAGATGAGAAGTGAGAAGAAAAGGAAAAAATCGAGAGGAAAGAAGAGAGAGAGAGAGAGAGAGAGAGAGAGAAAGAGAGAGAGAGGGAAAGAGATAGAGGACAAGAGGCCCCGTCAGAAGAAGTAGAAAAAAGGCGAGGATTCAAGCGTAAAAAACAACCTCACAATTGATGTTACAGGTCCATCATAATGGAAATCGTGATCGATTGTGGGTCAAAATGGAATTCGTAATGCTTCTCAAAACGCAGAGGAAGTATTACGCGACATCGGAGTCTTTTTTCGGCTGCGTGGGGCTGCAATACCGTGACCCTTTGCGAGTTGTTAATGACAGATTCCTTTGACCTGGCGCAGGAGAGGAAGAAACGGCTGATGGATGGGGTTCGGATCACAGAAACGTTGTCGACCCGTAGCTCCGGAACGCGAAGGCGCGTAATGTCGGTGCTAAGGGTGTGTGCATTGTGCAACTCCTATTACCCATCCGGCAGCACCGATTTGGATGAAGGGCTTTCTTTGCGTGATTGCAATTTCGCTCTCCATTCTTCGGCAAGGCCTATCGTATGTATTCTCAAGCTTGTGCAACTTTCGTTTTCAAGCCCGCGATCGTACATGCCGGTGAGAAAGCGCTGAAAAAATGCACACGAGCTAGGGAATGAAGCGGTTTCCCAAAGTCAGATCGAACAGATTTTTGCCTACACGGAAATTCATAAAAGTATTCAAGATAGAGAGCGAGAGCTACGGGAGTTGCCAGTCAAACAGCAAAGAGTGCTCTTCGTCACGGAAGGCAATTTTTAGTTTGTTTGGAGAAATGGTGTGCTGTTCGGCGTTCTTTTCCATTCCAAACAGAGCGTTCGAGGCAAATGTGGATTTTTGCAAACGCCCATGGTGCGGCAAAGCATCCATAACGCTAAAAAGGCAGAGCTTGTGCGGTTGGCAAACATGTCGTACGCGCTACACGGCCATGGCAGGCATCCGGGCCATTACCACGTGCCCCTGGTGTCGGTGTGCGCGCTCGATTACATCGGTTCTCCGTGTTCGCGTGCGGTCCGTGGCGCGCTTTCTTTCGATTACGTTTCCCAAACCGTGCGGGGGTGAGATAACCGAACTGAGATTGCACGTGTTTGCTGGGGTGGGAAATGGTGGCTTTCACCTTCCAACAAACGGTGTCGGAAACCCTTATCAGTGGGGCGTGGTGGTTCAACTCCTGTAGCTAAAGAGTAGGACAAAACAGTGTCACGATCAGTTTGGGTTGCAAACTGCAAACGAGATCTCTCACAGCCATCCCGAGAGAAAGAAAGATCGAAAGCGAACGCATGTCAAGGAGGATCAGGTCGTTGTAGAAAAAGGGCAAAGGACATGGAACTGCGAGCAGTGCCGCAGGATGAAACAGGCCAGCTTTTGGACTACCTTTTCGGACCCGCTTAATGCCACGCTGACAACTCATCAACAGACACTTGAAACACGCCCCACAGCATATAATGTACAAGATCTTGTATTGCCGGTTGAGAAAGATCAGGTTTTCTCTGGATGCTTGTCTGTACCAATCCAACCAGTCCGGCACGGTGGCGGACGCTCTGATCTTGCTCGTGGTGATTCTGGAAGCGTTCCAACAAAAATCTTACCATTAGCTTAGACCCCAACCAAACGCAGACGAAGATGCATTTAATTCGTGTTGGACTGTGTGAAGATAAGCCAACAAAAAATCTTCCAAAAATCAATAAAAGATCACCTCCGCCATGACCCCACCAGAGCAGTTTGTTTTGTACCGTTGTTTTGTTATTCCCTTCCTTCCCTTCCTGCCATAGCATGTGTGCGTGTGTTTGTTCCCTTTTATAACACGCGTACGAGGTACGTACAACCTTACGTCTCGGTGGCAAGCCGAAACGAGAGAGAAAGTGACGAAACTCGGGCGAAAGAAAGAAAGACAATACCGCATGTTCACCGGCACCGTGTGAGAATGAGTCGTGGTACTTTTGGACGGGGTAAAAAAACACACACCGTACCCACCGGACTCACTGCCCGTGCTGGCCCGGTTGGCGTGTCTGCGCGGCCGGCACATTTGTGGGTGAATTGTTGAGCGCAACGCATCGTGTGCGCATCGACTCGGTGGCTGGTTTATTGCCTAATACAGGTAACCGGAAGGAGCGCAACGGAATAAGTCGGAACTTGAAGCAAGCAGCACCGATAATACTCCGATAGTGATCTGTGACTGTTTGTGACTTTGTTGTGGTATTTGTGTGTGTGTGTGTGCTTGGAGTATGAGAACGGATACTCTGGGAAGGATTCAGAAAGGCACTCAGGAAGCGTCAGGAAGCGTATGACTGGGAAGCTGGTATGGCAGCATGGAGAAAAACCGTGTGGTGTGTTATGCTGTGGAGTGGGTTGATTAGTGTGATATCTCAACTACAGGCAGCACCAGTGAAATCCGCGGTAGAGGACGTTAACAGCTCGCTCGATCCGGTTCAGTGGAAGGTGAGTGAGGGATGGTGATTTTCCTGACGAATCGGATCAGTGTCTCTAAAAGGTTTCAGAAGTTGTTATCCTTCCAAGAAGATTGGGTGCAGATGTTGCAGCTATCAACCAAACTCATCCAAATCATTCACCCGTCAATTGGTTAAAACTAGACCACTTCTTATCAACCATCATCAAGATATTGTATAGCAAGGAGTTGACTGAACAAACGTATGAGTAAAATCTACACCATCCGCTAATGGGTACATTGTGGAGGCGTTAATGCGAACCGCCTAATATGCAAACATACTGTTGGTAAATGTACTCATTATGCTTCAAGAAGTAGTAGAAACCAACCATAGTACTGCTAAGGCTAATAGTGCAATGTTGACTTCATAATGCACCACAATGGTTCAAGTGAAGGGTATCGATGTTTTGACTAATTAACGGAAAATGTTTGTACAGAGAGAGAGAGAGAGAGAGAGAGAGAGACAGAGAGAAAGGAAGGGAGAGAGAGTGAAGGAAAGCCTACTACCGTTCAACAGCCCTATTCTTATGTCCCGAGCGACTGTGTTGACGCAACGATTCTTCAAACCCTCCCTGCAATCAAAAGCTATCCTTTTTGGCTCGACACACTACGCTAAGCTAAGGCGTACAACGGTTACGTACTCTCGCACGCATGACTAACAGCGATTTAAAAAATAAACGGCTACCAATTGGGTGGCGGGCGTGCAGAGAGCTGAAAAATAAAATTAATTTCTTCCAAAAACCTACCAACAGCGAACGTTAGCCGTTGGTGCGGCATGTGGCGCACCGAAGTGTGGAAAGCAGAGAGAATCGTACACAACCGGACGCCCTCAAAACAAACCATTCACTTGTCGGGAAAGTGTAGACAACGAGCGCGGGTCACTTGGTTCGGTAATGGCTAACCTCCCCCCATGAGACAACGGACATTCGTCATCGGAAAGATGCCACGGACTTTGCTATCAATCAAAAAAATATTGAAGAAACTGAAGAAATAGCCTGCATGCAGACGCGGATGCTTGCAGGATGAAGACACCATCAGGCGCGGGGGAAGAATAAAACAAAAAGAAACACATGACTGTTTAACTTCGTCTTAAAAAAACGGCGGGGGCCACATAAGTCACGCAGCTAAAGCAGAAAGGAACGTCGACGATGATGAATGTTGCGTTTGTTGTTTGGTACAGCGATGAAGTGCGCAGACTGGAGAAGCGTGTTGATAGCAGGAACACATGGCAGGCCATTATCATACAAAATCTACTGCGAGCCGTAAAACAAGCTGTAACGACAACCCACGGCTACGACAATTGCGACGATTATCTCTAGAGACTTTGGTTGTACGTACAAAGTTCAGCAAAAGGAATCTTTTGCGTGCGGTATGAGTAGACGGTTAAACAATGCAAAGCAGCAGTTGCACGGCAAGTGTGCCACAGGAAATTCGGAAGGCGTTCGGAAGGCGTAAGGAAGGCGTAGGCTTTCTCCGTTGCTGACAGCGGCCGTTATCACTGTTTAGGGGTCACCCGGATATTTAAAGAGAAATGACGTCTTCCTCTTCTTAATCCTTTTTTTTGTTTTGCTGTAATCCATCAGGAAGCTGTCGGTGAGGATGTGTACCGGACCAAGCGCAAATACCGTCCGGAGGAATGGGCCGCCGCAAACGCCATCTTGGATTTGTTGGAGCAGCTGCGCAGCATTCGAAATCCAGCGGCTCTGACACGCCGGACATTGGCGATTTCCACCACAGCAACACCTACGACAACGACGACAACCACTACTACCACCACGACAACACCTGTTCCAACGACAACCAGTGCGGTGCCGTTGATAAAGCCCCGCCCGGATAGAAGCTCGCGGCGGGAAGATGGCGACGACGGAGTGCCACAGTTCAACCCGGACGGGACGATCATGCTGCAGCTACCCGGCAAGCTGTTCGGTAATGCGACCAACTTTGTGCTGGCGGCGGCCAAACTGTTCGGTGACTTTATCACGGTAACGGAAGACAGTGCGGCAACGGTGCTGTTCGTGAGCTCTGCCGTATCAATTAAAGCGTTTGTACTCTCTTTCTCTCATTCCTTTTTTCCATGTTTCCTTCTTCAGAACACGGCAATACGAACCGCACGGTTTATGCAGCTCTTTCAACCGATTGCGGGTCGCCATTTGTTCATTCAAATACCGACACCAGGACCGTCGGGTGTGGACTGAACGACCCGAGATATGGGACACGAGACGCCATCGAGTGCGGAATTTGCCCAGTCTTTACCGGATAGCAGCTGGTGGCACATAATGCGACGGGACAAGGCAACGTATGAAGGGAAAGATGTGATCTGACGGAACGAGTTAGCGAAGGATACGTAGAGCGATATATTATTTAATTTTAGATTAATTACATAACCACAATATACAAAGCCAGATTTAATAAATTATTGCTGCTGCTACTGCTGACGTTGACCATGGAGGGGGATCGTTGATCGCGAGGCCTCTTCATCTCTAACCCCATGGTCGGATGAAAGCAAGCGGCGGAAACATGCTGTTTAACGCTACACGTCTAACTCCTTCGGGATGTCAATCATCAGATGGTATCCGAAAAGAGGCTGAAAGAATCGTACCACCTGGGCAATCCGAACGGAGGTACGCTGTGCAGGTGCGGCGTATGAGCATCGGGAGCCGATGTTTAGGGAGTCGCCGAGGGACTTACCGTGATAAAGTCGGCAATAAAGTTGCGCAAACGAAGTGTCAGATTGGCGGTGGAGGAAAACAAATCACCTGGGAGGTCGAGCGACACTTGATTTCGGTTGAAGGTTGGAACATCTTCGTTGGAAACTTCGTTCGAGGATGGGTTGAGGGTGGTCGACGCTGGGATGGTTGTCAGAAGCGGATCCGACTCGGTGGTAGTATCGGAAGATCCAGACGTTGTTGTAACACCGTTAACTGAACTGACCTGGACACCAGTGAGCGAATTCGAGTCCGCTGAGAGTATTGCAGGTTTAGCGGCCACAGAAACACACAAGACGGTAAGCATTAACACCACGATCGAAGAAGTGATCGGCGAAACTCCGGACAGCTTCATTTTGGAAGTGCAAAACACCGCAGCAACCCGATCGAATCAAAGGATTTAAACCAACTGCAAGCTAAAAGATTCAGAACCTAAGGCGCTCAACCAGCGGGTAGAACGATATCGCTGTACGAACGCAACACAACATCCAAGAACGAGAACAGGTGCATAGTTCTAAATCGCGGAGAACGGTTGTGCAACGGTCGAGGTCGCCTACTCGCCAAACGAACATATAATCATTATGCGCATTCCAGCGTTCTGCGACAGCGTGCTTGACGAGATGGAGCGTTACTTTTTGTCACGCTGTTATTGTCCGAACGGATTAATAGTAAGCCGAGTAAACGTCGTGGGAGCTACATGCTGCCTGGCCCTGACTATTGGTCAGGGTGCATGGGAAAGCGAAGGATGCAACCATTTTCTCACTCGTTGGGGTTTAAGATGGGGCAGCATGTTTGTTCCTCTTACTCTTCGTTGCTGTAACCAATCTCGATTCGGGACGGTATTGGATACGCACTTTTAAACGCACTCTTGCAACCGTTTGTCGAGCCGAATACCCTTCTGACATTTACCGTTGCTTAGAAGGGATTGTTAATTAGGTGGAGAAGCAAAGTAGAGAAAAAAAATAGTTTATGAAGTATGTTCAAGGACGCATCTTGTTTAATTTGTGCGTGTCGAGTATTCAGATAGGTGCGTACGTTAAGACCAAAACGTCAACCATCCTCATTAGCTTAATTGGGGTGATTAGACACCTCGTTCGAAGTCGTTATACGCAATATGCGCTCTTATGAATTATTTTCCTAAATTATTTTTTTTAAAATAAGATAACCAAAAACTTACCAACTGATTGCAGGTCAAGGTAAACGTTAAAGCGCTCCTTTATAGGAATGCTTGTACAAAATGCGTGGGTAAGGGAGTTCGCCTCACTGAAGCTTTTTATAAGTTGCCAATTGCCTACCTTTAGGCGGAAATGGTATCGAAAATGGCCGACAGTATCGTTGTCCGACATACACGTGGTTTCTTTGCACCGGAAAAGCTTTCCCTCTCAACGCAACTCAACCGTATCGATATGTGCTTGTTGTGTAGATCCTTTATTACCACATATTTTAATACACTTTCGCCCGGGGGGAGGGGCACATATACCATATCCATTACCTAACCTAACCTTTTGCTGGCGAACGAAAAAAGTTAGTTAGTGTTTGAATTATAATATTTTAAAGTTTTCCTTTCGATTTTTTTATGAGTTTTGCTTTCGTTTTGCTTGATTGCTTGCAGATGATAGTGAATCGTGATAAACCTACGACGAGTTTACGAGTGTGCCTAATAAATACATGAGTGATTAGTAGGAAACTGTACACCGAAACAACCCTGTTTTAGATGTCGTTCGTGTCGGTCGCACTGGACAGCAGATCGAGCACCAGGGCGGCGTCGGTTGTCGCCGTAGTCGTCGAACGGGTCGTTGTGGTCGTACGCGGCGTCGTAGTGGTGGTCGTAGTCGTTGGGATTTCGATCGTAAGATGCTTGCCGAACAGTGGCTGGAAAACCCAGAAAAATTCGCCCGCCCGGCGTGCCGTGTTCTGCGTGGATTGAAATCAGTTAATTAGAAAACCAAAGCAACTCCCAATGGTTGAGTACACTTACCATGATCAGATCACCAATGCGGCCCGATATGTTGGTAACGAGGGTGAATGAGCTGCCGAACAGTTCGTCCGGCACTTGTAGTGACACCTTCTGCCGATCAAAGTCGGGCGTATCGTCCGTCGTAACCGGGATAGGTGCCTTGGTAGGGTGGATGGCGTCCTTGACCGCTTGGGCAGACTGTTTGCTAGCCTGCCGGGACGGAAACAGAACATAGTATTAATTTTACTTTAGGATCTTTGTAACACACTAAACAGTATTTAATACAGTTGAACAATTCAAAACAATAAACAAACAACGTAAGACATGCTTTTCGTAAGTGTTAGTGTACTTTTCACCCTGAATTTGTTTATTTTTTTACTCGCTTGCATAAATTATGTACAAAACAACGTTCTATTTATAACATTCATCTTGTATTAACAAACAGTGAATGAAAATCTGCATTCATGCATTTATTTTTCCAAAGAATCTCGCATTTAATTTTCCCCAGCAAAGAAGTTGACCGCAGTGATAACAAAGAAATAACGTAAATAATCTATTGAACAAACACACAACGTACGTAGATTTGTGAATAAGATTTGCATTTTATTTTTCCATTATTTACACGTAGAGAAAATGAGACACAATTGCCGTCAACTGACGAGCCCTACATGGGTACATGTTGTATAGAGAGTTGTGTTAACTGAGCCGGTTTTCTTTTTCATCGTCACTGTCTTACGGGTGAGGTTGGTTAAACGTTCTTTTTTCCTATCTTTGTAAATTTTTTCTCTTTTTCTCTATTTTAACTTCTTGTTGATTGTTTCCTTTACTTTCTCTTTCTTTCTCTAGATTTTTTACCTTTTTTTTACTTTGCTTGCCAGCAACCCTACCACAACCATAAACATTTTAAATAGTTAGGAAGTGAAAAAACGCAAAATGCTTTTAAGTTATTGGCCATAAGCGACGAACCTTACATTGTACCGCTTGGGCAGGGACGCGCTATTTTCTACTAAACTTTTTAGTTCAACACAACAACCATCTCCTTCTTTTAAATGGCTCTCTCCGTGTTCGGTTGCTAATAAAAAAAGGAACTGTTTTCTAGAGAAGGAACAAGTTAGTAAAACAAGTTTAAACTGTGACCCTTTTCATATTTTTCCTACCCTTCATAAGATGATAATTTCTGTGTGCTTGCATGTCTGTGTGTGGTAATGTATTATGATGATTGATGCAAAACTTTGCGTCGCAAAAATTTATATAATGTGCTTCCGTTAAACACTGTATCTCTCTGTACCGGAAACACCAACTATTTCTATAGTTATGGACTGCACTGCGCATGGGGCAGGATGATGTAGATGTTCCTATGCTCGAACTATAACTAATTCTTTCGGTTAACTCTCGTCTTCCTCTTTTCTTTCTCTCCTTTTGTCTCTCTCTCTACCTCTCTCTGTTTTTACTTTTTTTCTTCTAATTAACAATTTAGCAAAGTCAGCTGAATTTGAATAACTTTGATTAACAACCAGGCTATATAAAAACCCACTTCATCTAATTATTACATCAACAAAAGGACGGTAGGAGGGAATTGAAAGCGTTAGAAATATTGTTGGCAGAAAACATAGAGTGGAAAGTTAATTTCGAAGGAAAGAAAATATTTAAAAAATAATAAAAAAAACGTAAAGGCGATAGACGTAAGGATTATCATGAAGTATGCATTTAAAACAAATCCCTTTTACTAATTCCCTCAAACTGCTTCTGATTACTCCTCTTCTTGATTCCTTTTTGCTAAGCTTCGTACAGGCTTTGCTTACAAAAACAAAAAAAAACAACGAACTCCCGTTGGCAATTCAAATTAAATAAAAGCATCAATTCCGATATCCTAACGTACGTATATACGTATATGTGTGCATGTGTGAGTGATTGTATGAGCGATCAAGGAATGAGTGGACATGTGTGGTAGTGTGTCGATGTGTCTGCGAGTGACTGAACGACGCTCGGCTTTACTGAGGGACGGACCGGCCGGATCCTGTTTGGGTGAATGTTGAGGAGCAAACGGGGCAACGGCGGCCCAGGCGGCTATCACTGACTTATCGTTCCCACCGCATGCCTTTACAAACGAGAGCCATCCTCAAGCAGAGTAGAGCGCCGATTTTGGGATGGGCGAGCGATTCTACTCGTCATCATCGTGGTCTCCGAGCGAAACTGTGTTAGAGCCACCGTGCTGTCCACCAGACGAACCGGACAGGATAGGGCCGGACAGCTTCAGCAGCGACGACACGATGTTTCCAAGCTGCGGTGCACCGCCACCACCGTTACCGTGGTGGTCATCATCACCGCCGTGACCGCCGGACGAGCCGCCAAGGAAGCTACCGCTCAGCGAGCCGATCTTGGACGTGATGAACTGCACCTTCGGCGTGATGACGGATGAGATGAGCGACTGGAAGTCCGGTACCGGCTTTGGCGGTTCAATGTGGTGCTGCTTGTTCTTCTCAATGTTAGCGTGATCCAGCTTGTCGATGAAGCGCGTCTTCGCGTCGATGAACGAGTTGATTTTCTGGTTTGTTTGATTCAGATTTTTCGTTATGGTTTAGGTTTTTTTTTTTGTTGAGGTTCGGTAGTGCGCGATTTTTTGATTGACGGTTCCAGGGAAACGGGTTGACGGTGCAGGTGGAAATACAAGGTGGACGGGAAATATGTTATTAGACGTAGCAAATGGACACCGCTAGTCACGGATGTCACATCCAATACCCAATGTCACCAGATTTTCCATTTACACCAGACACGTGACAAGACACGGTATCGTGCAGGTTCGTCGGTAGCGGAGATTCAAGGAAGTTTGACAGAGAAAGGGAAATTTTGCGAATGAAAAGTAGCTCATGACCAATGGCTGTCAAAAATGTTCAACGTCCCTTAAGAAGAGGAACGAACGAATGATCTTCATCTACTAACGAATCCGAGATACAGTGGCTTTTATACCTTTACAACCCCAAGGAAGGAAGTAAAAAGTGCAAAAGGAAAGAAAAAAGGAAATGAAATAGGGAGCTGTTTCCAGAAAGACTGAATGCGTTAGCGGGTGTTGGTGAGTGTGCGTTTTATATGTGCAGTGTCCTCTACCATACTTTGCATATGCTCCTATTTGAAAGTAGTTTATTTTGTCTAACTTTGAATGTTGATGAACTTGAAATTTAAAAGCGTTACAGTTTATGTTTTTCCCCTCTTCAAACCCCTACACGAACAACCGGTCGAATTTGAACTGCTTATAGTGAAAAATGCTAACTATCTAAAATGCGGTTACTAAGCTGGGGTCAACTGCTTTCGTCCTGCACAGTTCTACACGCGCACGAGGCTAACGCACCAAAAAGAAAAAAAGCCTGAAGTAAGAAGAAAAAATAACGAAACCTAACGGCCTTAACCGAAAAATCACAGTCGCAGCTTACTGACCGACTGAAACAGTTTCCGAGCGTGACACCGGCTCAAGGTACTTTTGGGCGATGGTGATGAATGGAGATGAAAGCCTGTAAAGGTCACTGCCTACGTTGGTGTTAGCAAATAAAATCTAGCAGAAACATAAAAAAACTACGATCCAGATACATTAGCAAAGCGCTCACAGCCAGAAACCTTATGCTTCAATGGCATGCCGATTGTTTGTTGTAGCGCCGTGGCGCGCGTTAATTCTCGTTTGGTACTAATGCCAAAAAACAAAATCTATTAATTCCTCACTGTTTCGGCGTTATCTTTTGCTTGCCTTTCGTTCGTTGCCTGCTAATCCATCGGCCAAAAAAGGGGTTCGTCGCCTGCAGTTCTTTGATTAGCGCGTCGAATGCAGAAGAAGGAAAAACGGCATTCGATACAGCTAATTCGAAACCAAGGCGATCGAAGGTCGTGCAATACGCAATCGTCGTACTGGTGTGTACCAGCGTGTGTGGTGAAATAGAAAGCAAAACATAAACGCGCTTGCCTGCTGCGTGAAGTAAAGGGCTGTTCTAGCCCTATTGCATTAGAAGCAATAGTAACGAGCAAGTTAAAAAAAAACCTGTTTAATCACCTACTTTATTAAAAAGAGGCGGTGGAAAGGAAGTATTAACTGAGGGAGACTGAGCGGCAGAAGGAAGGGTAGCTACTGTACAGAATCTGGTCAAACTGGAATGCAGACCAGGTACACGGGTGTGAGTTTTCCTGGCCAGCTGCCGGTCACCCATTGCATGCCTTTTACCGATGCCTGTTACCGATTCAGTATTCCGGTACGCTACCGATCACTTGAAGGCCAGCAAAAAAAAAATTAAAATGGTCGCACCAAAACGGCGCTGCTACAGGGAGCGCCGCTTTGTGAAACGAACTTGCTAGGAAGCGTTTCGTACCCGGAAGGCGCGGGGTTAACCTAACAGACCATTGCAAAGGGTTTTCGGAGGCGTTGTTTAAGTGAGTGCAATGTAGATTTCTGCTAGGGAGCGTTGCGTGTTGCAATTTGAGGGTTTAAAACGTCCCCTTGTTGTTAAAGATATTAGTTGGAAGAAGAAGAAAAACCAACCACCCTGGTTACAATGCCGTAGCTACGGACAATTTGTAAGCGTTAGTAAAGAACCTGTTAAGAAACCGTGCTTGGATAGGGGAAGGTAAAACAGCGAATAGTTAAGTTAAACAATAGCAGTGTGTGTAGGTACTCACTCCAAACACGAATCCTAGGATGGCATTCTTGGTTTCGTACTTCGGGTCGGGAACTTTGCGCTTGTCACGGTCAAGGTCGTCACCAATGGCTACCGCATCCTGTATGAAAGACACCGGGAAAAAGAGAAGAAAGGGAAAGGAAGAAACCATCGCATAAAGGTACATGGGGGAATGGGAGGGATAAATACGTCATTGGCGGGAAAATAGATAGCAAAGGAGGACTAGATGAAGAGCGGTGGAGTACATCAACTAAACAACAAATCAGCCAACGCGCGTAGCGTCTCCTTTTCCCAGGCATATTAAGCGACTACTAAGCCGTTACGGTATTAGTGAGCCCTCTTCTCGGAATTGCAAACGTAACCAAACATCGTTGGAAAAGCATGAAACAAAGTAACGATTCGGAAACGGTGAGCCGTCCAGTGCGATTGTGCAAAGGCAGCCAGGGGTACTGCACACATTGCGCACATGACAGTTCGCGTGCCGCCATGCAGTGAAAGTGAGAAAGCGCCCTGGTGCGAGAGCGAGAGTGAACGTGAAGCGCACCCAATTAGGTCAGCTGAGCATCAGCGGCAAAATCGCTCAAGGAGAAAGCATGTGCGAAAGTGTAAAAAGAAAATGTGTGTGCGGGCGTGCGAAGATGATAAAGAAGGGTGGAAGCGAGAAAGAGGGAGCGCGAGAGAGCTGGAGCGATAAAGCACGAGGAAGTGGTGTTCGAGGATGGGCTAAAGTGGGCGAAGAGGATCCCCACGAAAGCCCGCGATTATGGCATCGCAATTTGGGGCACCCGTTACTTGACGCCGCCGTTACGTCAACCGCCGTTACTGACCCCGGCGCTCATCACTCGGTTTTCACACCGACGGTATGCGCGTGTCGGTAAATCGGTCGGTCGGATTGGAGTTGCCCTACAAAAACCTGTTCCAATCGTGACGGTTGTGCGCCGGTTAGTGAGATAATTGGGAACTTTATGTTTTGCTGCATACGAGACAGCGCGATAAACGATCTGCAAATGAGACGCTTCTTCAGAAAGGAAAAAAAACACACACACACAGCTCCAAACGAACGCTGGACTGTAGCTAAGTGGAGCCCGCTGCTCACCATTTGACGTAACATTGTTTTATCCAGAGTGGCTTTTTCCTTCCTTTGCTAAAGCTTGAAGAGCCGTGAGCCGATGAGCTCTCAGGCGAGCGGTATTAAGATGGTCATTTAAGCTTTTTGTTTGATTTCAGATCGCTGTGAAGACAAGCTCGGTTGTCCATGGATTGAGACCGGAGTGTTCCGTCACTTCTTCGCACCCCGATTCCTTTTACATCACTGCAAGGGTATTGCACACGCATTGCGCTTTATAGTGGTAATAGATGTGCCTCATAGACGCATTAAAACAAACAGCAGGTACCTAACGCTGCTGGCTAAGCCTTTCCAAAGCTCCCCGCTCGCACGGAAGGTATGAGAGTGAGTTAGTCAGTGTTGACAGGGAAATCGAAAGGGTATTAAGCAATCGGGCCGTTGGTTAGCAGTAGCTTTGCGACGCGCCTGCTGTTACCATGCTGAGATTGTAACGCTAACGGGCTTATCAGCTAAGCTACCGCGGAAGCTCACTCTCACACTGCTAGCGTGCGGCGACACATCGCGCAAGAGAAGCTTAATCTCTTCAAGCAGCCCAAATTACGCAAAGGCCAATAAAAAGGAGTTCATTGGCCGACCTGAATCGTGTCGTGCCCGTCGTGACCTTCAGCCTAACGAAAAAAATAGACCAAATCTTTTCCAACACACGCCACAGGATCCTCTGCCGCCGTGGTGCGGTGTGCTTTCGTCATCTTCATCACCATCAGCAGCTGCTCGCGTAACGGAACCGGGGGAAATCTCACCTGCTCACCTCGAACGGTGTAAAGCGCTCTCAGCCGGGCACTCAAAAACTGAACGCAAAAAAGTAGTCAAACAGATAAAGTCGTGTGTTTGTGTGTGTCCTCTTTTTTTCCGTCCACCCGGGATTGTTGTTGCCGTCGCCTGGCTCATTATGCAATAGGCGCGCTCATGCGTGAACGGATTCGTGCATTTTTTTTTTGGCTCCGGCGGGTTTCATTTCACTTTTCGGCACTCTCGTTTTCAGGGTTAACTTACATTTTGCTCGGGTGCTATTAACTACACGGTGCTGGAAGCTGTGTCTCTGTTTTGCGGTGCGTGCAACGGATCCGATCTACTTCTCCACGGCAATGCGTGGCAATCGTGTGCAATTAACCACCACAACGCTCGGTTGTGTCCCGTTTCGCTTTTGTGACGTTCGTAGCATCACACAAAGCAAAACGGTTTGGTAAACGGCACCCCGCCCCCAAGGAGAATCACTTTTCTTTTGGGTTTTGGCTTTTCGCTCGTTTGCACTCACCGAGCGGTGGGCATACATTTCAACTATGAGCTCCCCTCTAGAGCTAGTTTGCAATCGGTACAGCCGGCTGAAGGTGTCGTATGATCGATGCAACCATTTTGCAAATGCTAACCACAAATTGAGTGAGAGGGACGAAAAGGAGAGAACGAGAGGTAAGAAAGACAACTCCCTTGAGACATGGAAAGGCGACGACCGCAAGGAGCATTATTTTTGCAACAGTTCTGATTAATGCATGCGGGGTACTCGTTTTTCCTCTATTTATTTGCCTTGCGGATCGACCAATATTCCCCCTCCCCACCCTATTTTCAATACACACACGTACATGAGTTTCGCGGTGACCTCATGTGGACGAAATAATCGTTTTTCCATTCGCATAGCTTGCGCAGCGTGGTGTTGCAGCGAGTGAGCAAGGTCTGCGGAGTGAAGGTACACGCCCAAGAACTCGATAGTTCGCTGAACGGGGACGCCGATCGAGATCGAGGCTCGGTGAAAGCGAAAGGAGCTGCCGACAATGTGAAGCAAAGGAAAACACACAAACGAGACCCGCCACCGTTCTTGGTGGCATAAGTGAGGCATACAAAACCGTGTTATATGCTGAATCTGAAGTTGATTATGGTGGTGGCAATCAACGGTTGGCTCACATTCATATCCCCTTCTGATACCTACTGTAGTACTGGATGCAGCAAAGCAAACGCCTACACTTAACCGTGGCACACTACAAGCAGAAGCTCCCGTGACTGACTTATCAACACGGAACTGGGACAATCCAGCCGAATGTCTTTGAAGTGTTCATTTTCCTCGCACACACTGTTTCTGTGTCACAGTCGCCTGCATACGAGACGTACGTCACATTGGAGCAGCACCTAGCGGAGCATTATGACGACCAATTCGACCTCAAAAGCCGCGTGCTTAGCTTGTACCACACAACACGACGACCTGGGACAGCTGACGGCATTAAAAAAAATCACACTAGAACCGGTTTCAACCGACCAGGCATTGGGCAAAACCGTCTCTCGAACACTCCCGACCCAGGCGGCAGCAGATTAGGCAACCGCAACCCGTGCGGACGGTAAAAGCTCGAGAATTTAGCTCCCGTTACCGCGGATGGAGTTTCGTGGGCGCTAAATCGTTGGGATAGGTTATGGACGCAGCGTTCGCAGAGCGCTCAACTATTCAGTGAACACGAGCTCTAACTGCTTCAATCTCAACCATTGACTTTGAAGAACTGGTTGTAGGGTAGGAATTTGGAGGAAAATCCATCGAAACTGCCCAGCTATCGCCAGGTCCCGGAAGGTCTCTCTCGCGCCTCAAGTTTAGTGCACGGTCGTGCATTAACAATGAGTCAATTAGCGTATGTTTGATACTCTTCGTTTGGGTGAGGGGGTGAGAGGGGGGAGAGGGCAGAAGCAGAGGAGTGGCTTGGGCCTTCAGGTTGATATTCACCCTGGAAGTGTCCGTGAGGCTGGAGAGTGAAGATGCACGTGCTGTAACCGATGTACCGCATAACCACCACGATTCGCACACAACTTCACACTATTGCTGTTCCTTTAGCTTATCTCAAGCTTGCACTAGACAGATCCGACATGGTTTTGTTGCATTTTGATGATATGTCCTTTTCTTTCTTCTCCCTGTCCCTCCTCCCTCTCTCACTTTCACCCACCTGTAGACATTGAAATAATAAACTGGCTAGGGGGGAGGGGGGGTCTGGGATATGTTTTGGGGCACTAACCTGGGACGTGAGCGGGTTGACGGCGGATTCGGCGTCCGCGATGACTTCGACCTCGTCGCCACGCTTGACGCGCACGTTCGGTGCCGCCAGTGCTGCACCGGCACACAGGGCGAGGGTGACGATCGTCACCACGCTGCTCCAACTGTGAAATGGCTTCATCATTTACCACAAGGATGGGCTTTGGGGCACGGTGGAGTTGATTGCTGAGTCAGAGTTGCTGGAGCTGTATTGTTCCCGCAGACAATAAG
The DNA here is from genome assembly GCA_000349105.1 of Anopheles epiroticus. NCBI lineage: Eukaryota > Metazoa > Arthropoda > Insecta > Diptera > Culicidae > Anopheles > Anopheles epiroticus. Next base: position 53,932 of record KB671819.1, on the reverse strand, counting down.
AACAAGAAGCAAACGAAGATAACAAACACATTAATAAGGGTACGCAAGCGAAGATTAAGTTAAGGATATTAGGCTGTTAGAAATAAGACGCCATTCGATTGATCGCAAAATGCTCTAAAAACGAACGCCTGATCTGACGTCTGTTTACCCTATCGGCGACGTGCAGTACCGTGTGTACCTCTAGTGCGGGACTGGTGCCGTGTCTGCGACGCTACACTGCGCAGATGCAAGTGACTCTAACAGCTCCAAACACTCAAATGATCACCGTTCGATCGGGTGGCTGGTGTTTTGCTCGCGCGGGTTCGGGTGCCCCAAGAAGCCCACGCCAGCCACGTGATGAACGAAATCGGCGCCAAACACACACAAGCACACACACACACACACTGATACATACAGATGTACCCTCCTTCCCCCTCCCCCTCTCTTTCTCTCTCTCTCTCTCTCTCTCTCCCTATGTCTTTTACTGTGCTCTCTGTCTCCCTCTCTTTACTATTGCGCGGGGTGTTGTTCGCGCCGAAGTCGCCACTTCGAAAGACCTTCACCAGCCAGCAACAGCCCAACCACGCCGTTGTCCAGCAACCAGCTCCAACCGTGGATCGGAGTAAGAGTAGAGAGGGGGGGAGACCGATACCACCAAAAGCCACCGATTCCGATTGCGGTGCTGTGGTGGCCAGCGAGCGATAAAAAAACACCCCTCAGCAAAGCCCGAACAGAGCGCAGGAAGGGCTAACGATCGCTTGCCTGTCCCCTCCTCAACGGGGTTTGTCTTGCAATTCGAACTTGGGGTGTTTTCCAACACTAGGCTTTCGGTTCAACACTGTGGAAAACCTAGCCTCCTCCCTACCATTCGCGGGGACAATGCGCGTCTAACGTGCAACACCGAACCGCCTGCCGATGCCAATCCGACTTTGTGCATTTCACCACGACGAAACTCACCACACCGGAGCGAGAGCATGTCGGAGGGGCGACTGACGGCGAGCCTGTTTGACGGCTTCGGCATCTACTAATATCTTTAATAAATCTTCACCGCGGCTAATGACACTTTTCGGTCATATTGAATATCTGGTTCGATATGGTCAACCTACGAGAGGCAATTTTTAGTGGGATCTAAACTTACCCTTCTCTGTGAGCTCTTCTGCAACAAGGTCTTCAACGGCTAATAGCAACAACAAAACAAAACAGATAAAAAATGAAGAAAACCCAGAACTCGTTCTTTTGTATGCGATTGGCCTGCGCACTTGGCGTAAATCTCCTGGCCGTAGTCCTGGATCGTGTTAGTCGCTGGTGCAGTGGTAAATGATTGCCTTACTAAAGTGAACGCTCGTATTTCTACTCTTTCGAATGCCGGCTCTTGTGACTGCAGCGTATGCTTAGGGAGCACGCAAGTAGTAGTAGCAGCTGTAAACACACACACAAACACATGCCGCTTGCAGAACGCCGTACGTCCTGCGCACCACCACACCGGCACGCGAGCAGCCGTCACCATCGAGAGCCACCTTGGCCAGATTGCATCTTGTTTCGCTTTTTGCGGTAAAAGAAGGATTGAACCGAAGGGCATGTGTGCGTGCGAGAAGGAGATAAAAAGAAAGCTAGAAAAGAGGGGAAATCGAACCCCAAAAAAACTAACACGATCTCCAACACTAGACGGAAAAGCTAAGAAGCACACCATCAAAATCAATTGATTTCCAGTAGCAAAACGAGATATCTAGAGCGCGATAGAGAGAGAGAGAAAAAGAGGCAGAGGGTTGTATTAATGGTGCCACGAAGGGAAATGACGCAGGAAGAACGTTATGTGAAAATATTGGAAGCGATGGATTGGGTTACAAATCAACAGGCAAAGACGGTTCTAACTTAAATATCTAATTTTTTTAAGCTTTACAGTTTTTATGTTTAGGAAATGGGAGATTTTGTGTCTTTTGTTTTTGAAAATAAGATTTTAGATGTAACTGTTAATACTAGCGAGGATTGTAAAGAGACGTACGCAATATATGAAAATGACAAGCAAGATAGCCTGGACTAGGGATTTGAAAATATGTAAATGACCGTTTGAAACTAATTGGTTGCAACTTTAAAAATTGATTTAACTTGCTTTATTTTGTTGCTGAGAACAATTGTGTGGACAACACACCTAGGCTAAGCTATTTGAAGTTTTGGAGTTTGTAGTTTTACTAAATATTTTGCAAATCACAGTTTATGTTAATTTTACAATAGAGTTATCTATTCTGATCTAATAGAGTTATCTATCCATTTTCTCTTACCACAGAGTACTAAATCTAACCAATCACAAAACACAGTCACTAACACTCCCCTAAAAGGGTTAATACGGCCAGGCCGTAATAAAAAAAAAAAACAAACAAACAAACAAACAAACACAGTTTATGTTAGTGTCATACCAGCTAAGAGCAAGGACCGGCACACTTTTCATGTGAAGGGCCAGATGGTAAATTCAAGCCCTAACCTGCGGGCCAGATATCCAAACTAATTTTGAATAGTTGGAAACTAGAGCTCTTTTTTAATCGTTAATCATGCTTGAAGTTTTGGAGTTTTACTAAGACTGCTAATTTTCTTCCATATTCAGTATTTAATATTGTTATTTTATTGTGTTTTTCATTGAGAGGTGCTGTTTGCGTAGAACAACTGTGTACTGTCAAGCAAAATCTCGAACAATTATTTTCTCGCGGGCCGGATTAAATCAGCTGGCGGGCCGGGCTTTGCCGACCCCTGGCTTAAAGCATGCTAGGCTTTTTTTTTAGTTTTGACAGATAGCTGGCTTAAGCGTAGATATAGGATAAGCGTAGATAGGCTTGACGTTGTATTGAATCCCATTCGTACTGCTGCCACCTCCCACACGCAGGATTGACTTTCCTGCTCTAGGTTCAATATGTCTCCGCCAAATCCCTTCCCCGACCCCTTCTATCCGCGGGACTATATTGCAAAGAATGGGTACACTAAGTCATAGAAAAAGTCATATTCTGGTAAGCCTTGACCATACAAGGGTTGTTGTGCCACCCAAGAAGAACATAGCTGGTTTTGTTTTGGATAATTTCATTAGTGGCTTAGCCACTTTATTAGCTCACACTCTTGAAGCTTTATTTTCATCAAATTTATTATTGAAGAATGATTTGAGATACTTTTATTAAAAATAAAAATAACTTTTTATTGCATCCTGCTCACAATTTTTACATATGCAATTTACCTTTTAATACTTTGATTTTACTGTCATTAAAAAAACATTAAGGACATTAAGCCTCCAGTGATCTAAATCCACTCCATGCGCTCCATGCGTAAATCTGCGTAACTGTACTGCTAGGAACATAAAAAGTCACGGAAAGCCAATCACATGAGTTGTAGCTTTGACAAACAAAAATTGTAACATAAAATTGTTTCATGTATGTATGATGTATGTATGATGAAAAAGGAGAAACTATATTTTGAGTTATGATTGAAATTATAAAGTAATACATCAATACACAATATATTTAGGAGTCTGATTTGAGAAAAAAGAATTCACAGTTAAAACTTCTGGTTTAATTTGTTGAATTTTTCTTTTATATCCTCTACTTGTGGTGTTATCTTTCTAACAGCGCTGAAAATAGGTTTGGGGCCAGTTTTTGAGATTATAGTAGAACAGCCAGTTTTATGCATGAGAAGGCAGTCCAAAAGAAACCTGAATAACATTGGATCTAATAAGAAGCAGGCAACCCACCTTCATCATTTGAAAGTGTTGATGTAAAACAAATATATTTTTCTTATTGGGTGGTACAACAACCCTTGTAGGGTCAAGGCTTACCAGAATACTAATGATTTGGTTTTTCTATCACTTAGTGTACCCATGGGAGGATAGTCAACCTTGCGTATAGAGGGAGAGACAGCAGTCCGAATGGGATTCGATACATAGGGTAAAATAATTTGTTGGAATTATATGTTCAATAGTTTTGAGCCTTTTAAGCTTAAACCTAGATGCAAGAACCAATTGCTAGTGAGAGTTTAGATTGATTGATTGATTGAAGAGATTGAAGTTCTCAAATTGTGACAATGCACAGTAGTGTTTGCGTCTAATATAGCATGTTTAGAAAGTATGTTTTAATGTTCTACTTTATCTATAAACTATATCAATAAAATTAAAATAAAATTTATGTACTGATTATATGCGTTAAAAGCATTAAAAAGTAAGTTGTTTTAGAATAGCGGTTTTTGGATAAGCTTAAAAAGTATCTAATTTGTATACAGTGGATTCTCACATAACGAGTTTAATCGGTTTCGGCCATTCTCTTGATATAGGAAAAGTACGTTATTGGCGAGATTCTTTTCCGTATAAAGTGTATGAAAAGCTTAATAATAATTAATTCCAGGGTTACATTCATACTGGCATAAAATGTGTTTAACTTTACTTTCTTTACAAAAACTTGAAAGAAAACGAAAAAATTAAGTTTTTTTCTCCTTTTAAGTTTATCGATAGAGATATTTTGTTCCAGCATGATAGCATCCAAATAAAACACAGTTACTGTCGAATCAAACGCACACGTACAAAACTCAAATGAAACTCTTCCATGTTACAGAGATGTGTAAAGTGTATCGTAGGATCGAAACTCCTATAGATATAGAAAAGACGAAACATCAGTTTGGTTAATTGTCTCATTACCATTACGTAACGTATGTGACTTATAAACAAAATTTAATGAGCGAAGAAAAACATGGGTGCACACTTATGTCGCTTTAAGACCAACGCAACGACTGTAAATTGTAAATAATATACAAATGCCCATTGCTTGTTTAGCTTTAAGGGATGGATATTTTGTGTCTTGTCTGAATGCTTTGGTATGAGGTATGATGAAAATTACCTTTTGTCAAATGCGATCGTCTCATCTTCCAGGAGTTAGATTAATATCTATCTAAATACGTTAATTAATGTGAATGTCTAATTGGAATACGGTAACATGGAAGTAAATCAAGATATGAGATTATATGTTGAAGCTTGATTGTTGGGAAACTCGGATTGGAAAGGCGCCATCCAAATCCAACCCGCACTGTCATTCCACAACACTGCCGCAACTCTCGAAGCGAATCGTTGCACCGTCCTCATGCGTAACACGTTATTCATCTTAAAGATGTCGTCTAAAGCGTCCAAACACGCGAGTCCTGGAACCAAACCATAGAATCCAATCTGCTCGTGCTCCTGTTCCTTCTCCTCCTCCTGTGCCTCTTCCTTCTCATCGTCATCCTTCTGTCCCTTCCCCTCCTCCTTCTTCTCTTCCACTACTTCGTTTTACTATCAGCACTGATGATTGGGTTAATAGAGGTATAGAGGTACTAGCACAGATGCAACACTATCAACACCTGCTGACACATAAGCACGGAGTGTTGCGTGATCTCTTCTTCCCTCCCGCTGGGTGACATCAGCGTGTATTCGGAACAGTTTTGAAAATGCGGTCGAAAATTGACCGACAAAAACCGCAACAACGTGATAAGCGGCGCGCGGAATGCACGCCCGAAGGAAGCGGAACTTGTGCGGGAGGGATCGGTTGAATGTGAGCATCTCAAAGTTCAACACCCTGACGTAACACCTTCTCTTGTGATGCTCCGGAGTTTGAGATCTCAAAGCCGACAAGAAAATGGAACGTCGCGATGATGAAAACCACAAAAGCCGCAACAAAAGCGATATCTACTCGGGAGCTATTTGCCGTAGGTTTGTAATCATTGCAACATATATACTCAAATATACACACACACAAAAAGAGAGCAACAAAAGCCTATAGATCCAGATATTATTGTCCTCTTAGGGTTTGTGTTGCTTTTTCGGTTGGCGCGCGAAGAATATTGCCTTGAGTTATTGTTGGGTCAATATTTTTCCCAAGTACGGCGTGTGCAACCTTCCGCACGAAGCGGGTCACAAAGTGAAAGGACTGCCAGCGCCCGGTTACCAGCTGAAAAGGGGAAGCAAAAATAAAAACACAATCGCGAGTGAAATTGTGAGAGCCGAGGGGGCTGAACGGTACAGCAAAAAAATCAAAAGACTGCAAAAAGGAACGTAAGCGACGAACCCCCGCCATCCCGACAGACGATTCAATATTATTTTTGTAATACATTTTTTAGGCCGTAAAACGATTTTTGTTTTTTTTTTTCTTGTCAAGACCTTGAGAATCAGTGAGTAAGGGAGCGTTCTTGCTTTTCTTCACACGCATGGTGCCTTTGGTCTGCTCCCTAAATCTTCAAGGATCGCCTCTTTTGCTGTTGATGGTCCTGACGCTGTATTGCACGACGTAATGCGAAACTGAAGCGGAAGCACTATTAACAACAGACATAATCCTTCAGCCCTAGCAGTACTGCAACAACACTCTCCATACCACCTTTATCTCCTCAACCTTCCCGGTTCCGCGCAGTACGCTTGTTAACCCCTTTACAAATTCTTCAAGAGGTGTTAACAATGTGACGTTACGTTACCGCCACCATTAGGCGAGCAGGAAACATCCCGATCACCCCCTTTTCGTATTATCTATTGGCGGTTTTTGTTGTTGCTGTAGTTGTTACAACTGGCCTTCCACTTGTAAAGTCCCTACCCGCTTCAATCCCCCCATTCCCTCATTCGATGGAAAACCCTTAATGAAGTGTTAGTAAATGGAGCTTAACATTTTTGGATGGCTTTTTGCTGCGTTGTTTCGGTGGTTAAAAATTAATTTCAAATCACTTTCGCACCCTTCCCGCCTACCTGCGTTTGTGTGTTGTTTTTCGATCGCTTCCGTACGCTTCGCCGGAAACCGTAACACCTCACTGTGCAACGAAACCGTAACACTTTACAAAATTAAAACATACACACACAAAAACACTAGCACACACAAAGGGAAAACGTTCAATTTGGATGAGTGGCGTCAGTCTGGTTGATCGTGTTGATTAAAATTTCGTCAATGCATGCACGTTTCGGGTTTTATAATAGCTGCGTTCCGGAGAAAAAAAGGTAGACACAAGTGAAAATCAATTTTCAACAACATAAAAAACACACACACACACACACACTCGCAAACAAACTACCGTTTTGCTTAGATGATACACCATTTTTTTACATCTTTCTGTGATCAATATTGCAAATAAACCTTTTTTAGTTCACCGAAAACAGAAACAGCATAGAGGTTTTGAGATGAATCTATTCGCTTTATGCTAGCAGCGCTTTGTGTGTTTTTAGATTGCACGGATCTGTTTTGGTCACGGTGGGAGGCGGGGATGGCAACCCACTTTCCCAACCGCCGTAAAGCCACGGTTACGTCAAGCGGCTTCCCGTGTCTTTCGCGTCTGAGGATGCCACTTTGGACGCCTGGGGCTGGGTTTGATAGAAGATGCAGACTATGGTCTGGTGCATAACGAATTTGCAATTTTCGTTGCAACTGCCTTTCGGGACAATGGGAAAGTGGAAAAGTGGTGACACTCACCTAATGCGAGTAGACGGTTGTGAGGGGCGGTGCGTGAGAGCGAAAGAAAGAAAGGAAACAAATAAACAACGCAAAAGACACAAACGCAACACACCGATCACGTCACAGTCCCGGTGGACACTGACGAAGGTCCGGTCTGGGTTGCGTCCGGGCCAGCGCCAATAAGCCAGCCAGCCAGCAAACCAGCCCGATGTCGTCCGGATGTCCGTTAACGGATTCCTATCCACGTGCCAGAGGGGGAGAGATTCTTCTACTTCTCCCTTTTTTTCCTCCGGAAAGAGCAAGGAGTGGTGGATTGGGTGGGTGGGCGCAGGAGTCGAGGGAAAGGTGCGAAGAAAAAGTATACACAGTATGCAAGACGCGCAACAGCATGATCATCTTTTTCGTTTGCAAAGGGAGTGAAAGCAGTCACCATTTACGAAAAAGGGACTGTTAAGCTACGGTTAACGATACGGAGAGCAAAAGAGATGGAGAAAGCAATAAAAAGGGAGAAGAAGTGAGCCGGAATTTTTAAAAGAAGGTGCCACCATTTCCTTTCAATATCAGTGCGAGACGTTTGGAAGGTGGCCATGAAAACGGAGCGATCAAATCAGTGGAAAGGCGAAAAAGCGATGAAAGCTGAAGGATTACAATTAAATTATAAGCGATTTTCCTTTTTCTATTCGACACACACGCAAAACGAAAAAACTTAATATGAAGCTTAGCAAGGAAAAAACCGTCATTATTTTGATAAAAGCAATCATAAACCCGCTTCTACCACGCTTCATTTACGGTACAAGGTCGTGCATATACGAAAAGAGAAAGTAGACGACGAACCCACTCCGTATCGTACCTTATACGTTTCGAAATGTCGTACGCAAATTAACTTTTCCTTCCATTCTAGCACGGCGAACAACAGCAAACAAAGAAGTGTTTGTTGATTGTAATTGAACTGTTACTCTCGCAACGGTTTTTAGTTCTTTGCAATGCTAATTTGGTTTTGTTAATTGGGAGGCGTTTTTAAGCAGCGATTCGTAAAACGATCAGCAAGGTCATGCGCCACACACAAGCACGCACTACGAGTCAATCGAATCTATCCGATTTGTTAACTGGGTGTTGTGTAAGGGTATTAGTTTATTTACAAAGTTCGAAAGTCATCGGTCCAAAGTAAATGATTAAATTGCATCCTGAAGCTCCTCTAAAATTTGGGCGATCGAGACTGTTGTGGGCTGCACGTGATCGATTGCATTCTAGAGCGAAAAACTGGTACAACCAGCCGACTCCACGGTGCTCAGAAAGTGAAAGTGAACTACCGCTGAGCGGTGCGAACGATAAGCAAAAAGACCCAGTAGACGTTCTCTCTTCTCCATCACCAGCGATCGGCAACGGAGAACCGTTTATTTTTAGCTGCCGTAGAGCCTTGTCCTTCGTGCCTAGATTTCTGTTCGCCTTTTTTTTTAAACGGCGTCAGGAGATAAATGTCATTTATAAGTCAGGTACAAGGGACGTATTAAAACCTTAATAAAAACTGCATTATGTACATCGTGGGACTAAATGATTCGTGAAACTTAATAGAAACGAAGAAAGAGATAAGGTGACGCCTCTTTGGCACAAAACACTCGACGGCTGTGAAGAACGGTATTGCAATGGAACGGCTCTGCAGAAGTTCGATGACACGTCGCACTGCATTTGAAAGGTCGGCAGTGAAGCGCATCGCAATCAAAAGTGGGCAGAGCGATTGTGTGTGCGGTCGAATGGTCAAAGCAATCGAACGAAATGTCACAAGCGCAGGCGCTCGTTTCACCATCTTTGGTTCAGACTTTTTTGTGCTTCTAGAAACACGCTCCTAGAGTCTGTGAAGATTTGCATTTTCTCGAGTTTTAGTAGATTGTAGCAGTAATAGACACACTCGATACAACAGACGAGTGGTCAGCATTCAGGTTCTGGGACGGGCGGGGAGCGCAACCGCTAAGCTAACCGGTTCAAAGCGACTATCCGCTCAGTGTAACAAGAACAAGTTATTACATTTGCGTGTACTCAACAATGAGGCAAACTCCTTATGGTTGGGTGGGCGCGTCCATCCCCGCCAGCGGAAGAACGCGCCGTATGCGTTATGACGCGTTACGTAACGCGCTTCTTCTACGACGCTGACCTGCGCCCTTTTGGCAACTCGCTCTTTCTCTATTGCTCTCTTACTGCCAGTAGTCTCTAGGGGAAGCTAGAAGATGTCACATCCTTAACCTTTGTTGACGGTGATGACTAGCGCTCTGTAACCTAGTTTACAAGCAGGGGGTTTGAATTATTCTCGAACGCCTTAGGTTATCGGCGATCGGTGTCTGTTTCAATGGTGGAAGCACTCCATATCAGTGTTTCACACTCTCCGTACATGGCTCCCCAGGTCATGGTTGGTGAGGTTAATCAGCAGTAGAAAGCAAGAGACAAAATAGAAACCCTCGCGCGATACACACCAACTGGTTTTCGGCCAGCTGGCCACGCCTGCAACGCTGAGACCGTTCCCCTACGTTGGGGACTGGCTGGGTCACAGTGCGGCGTGTGAATTTTTCTTACTTTAAAACATTAAGCTATGAGCATACTGACGATCTTCGGTCACGGAATCGAAAAATCGAGTGGAAACATATTTGCTCTACCGTGATTGCATGTGATAAAGTTGCTGCATGCCAGTTGGAGTGAATAAATGTGATTCAAAATAAACTGTAAACAACGCCCGCAAACAGACGAAAACGGGTCATAGCCGCACACACAGACAGAGGGTCGTTCCAGTTCGAGCGCGTGATATCATAATTAAATTGAGTTTATTTATCTCTTGACACAATTTTTGTTTCAGATATGCATTGAAAGTGTTGTGCTGCCCATTTACTATATGGCATTGGGTTCTTGCCGCTAGGTCATGCGACTAGAACGATGCCAAGCAACCGAAGGCTGTTATGTTTTTTGGGGTCATTTTCACGGATTTGAATGTCAATCGAATGTGACAATCGAATCCGTGAGAAACTTTCGACAAATTTATGATATGTTATGCTCATGTTCAATAATTTAATTAGTTTTTGTAGTATCGTATGAACCCATCAACGAACATTAAAAAAAAAGTTTCATGCATGTCACCCACAATAATCATATACATATAAAATACTAACTACTTGAAATAAAACAATATGTATCAAGATTGTGAGTATCGAAACGAAGTACGTACACATATAACATAGAGATAATATTTCAGTATAGAAACCGAAAAACATATAGTGTTAACATAGCAGTGATGGTACTGTGAATACATTACAATGTTCATAGTTTAATAACTGGGCTGACGTGGTGGTCTAAGTGAAAACGGGCCCGACGTTGTACTGAATCCACTTCGAACTGCTGCCACCCTTCAAACGCAGGATTAACTATCCTGTGGGAGACTATCCTGTGAGTGGGTACACTCAGTCACAGAACAGGCCCAAAGTACATGAGAGCTTTAGAAGGCCTTGACCCTACAGGGGTTGTTGTGCCACACTAGAAGAAGAATGATTCGTAAAGTTGACAACACATCGTCTATAGTCAGTATGGTTTCCGGAGGTTATTGCTGCTATCACAAGGATTCGGCAGAAACGAGTCGATTGATGCAAGAAAATGTTAAACTTCCTTTAGCGAAAAAGTTCTCCGACGAGAGCTCGTATCAAATTCCAGAACAGAGTTTAGTTTAGTTTAGTTTTATTTCGGTAAAATACATGGCTGATGAGCACAAGAACGTGTATCTGGCTAAGCTTAATCTTAGCTTTATAGTGTTAGGATTGGTGGCTTTTGATCGCAAAAATTTACCCCGTTTTTACAACAACGTCGTTTAAAGTAATTATATGCTTCTGTGGATATAATTAACAGTACGGACCGACACCAAACACTGTATTTCAACAAGATAAGGCTCCGTGTCATACGTCGTTTCATCCTCAGAAGTGGTTGCAAAAACATCATCCATTCTGGGCGAAGGATGTTTAGTTACCAACCAGCCCTGATCTTAATCAGCTGGACAATTATTATTGAAATATTATTGTAAAACATTAACAAATAAATTAAACTGAAGGGTTTAGGAAACTTAAGGGAACAACTTTTTTGATATAAAAAAAAGATATTCGTTTAGACAAAAATGTATCAAACTTTATGCTACAGTAAAGTTGATTAAGGAAAGTGGTAAGGATTTATTAAGATTAACGAATTAATTAACGAATTTGCAAGCAACAGCAAATAAGCCTGATTATTTACGAATACAGGCAAAGGATGAACATTTAAATCAAATATGACTTCAAATTAAGAGTCAAACTATGAAACGTAGACTGAACAAGTGATTGCTCTTCGAAATGGGCTTAGCATACATAGTAAAATACCAACCTGGCAGCTGGAACAGTAACAACAATGTCCATACCCATCACTCATCGAAAATGCGTACACAGCCGCCGATGCGTATCACACTGGAAAGAGCTCTTGCGGTAACATACTACCGATAGATCACTCGATCGATGTCACCAGGTGGTCATTACCCATCAATTATTCCATCGATGAAATCGGGAATTGCTGCAACTGCATCCACAACCGCAGCGGTGGGAGCAATCATACAAAACCCTTCGACAATGCTAGAACGCACCGTAGTCGTCGCGATCGATCCGCAATTGAACTAAGGGAAAATGTTATACCGTGCCAGTATTCTGACGGTGTCAGCAGTGCTGCTGCTTGCGGTCACCGCACATCCTTCAACCGAGCTCGACCGTGCTCGCTTCAATCAATCACAGCCCGCCTTGCGCACTCTCGGCACACTCGGCATCCTTTTCGGGGCGATCGAAGCGGAAGCAGCGATCGAGCGACGACTCGAACGGTTGGTGCGTGAGCTGGACGAATCGCCGGGCGGTGGGCAGCGGGATCGACTGGAGCATGCTGTCAGTGGGACGCTTCAACGAGCGAAGATTGCACTGGAAATTCTGGGTACGGGCCTAGAACTCGCTGCAACTCGTCGATCGGATGCTTCGGCCGGTGACTTTCGGCATGCGCTTGTCGCACGTACACAGGTAAAACCGGGAGCAATGAAGTGTGGTGTTTGATTGATATACGCCTTTTACGGAAAGGGCAATGTTTGACAGAGGGTGGAGACTGTGGTTGCAATATTCATAGTGCGTTTAAATCATGCGCGTGCAGTGCAACCAAAGAAGAGAAGTGATCGTTTAATCGGTATTAAACTTATCTCAATCGATAGATTGATAAATGAATCAAACAAAGTAAACCGCACGGACCAATACAAAAGGTTTGTTGCTTAAACAGGTGTTCATATCTTTCGTTTTCAACCACTTGCCAGTAGCTTTACCAGTCTTTTGTGTGATGTAATAATGCGTTTATATTGGAAGTTATTTTGATTGCCCTTCTTATCTTTTCTCCTACCACTCTCTCCCTAATGGTGCATCAAATACCAGAAAATGCTACCAACAAGTTTAACAGCAAGAAGCGGTATGAAACCCAACCCTTCAGCCAGCAATTCATCCGCCTCTTCCAGCGAAGCATCTACGTATGTCAAACAACAGGTCGATCAGCAATTGTCAGTAATGCGCCGTCAGCTTGCCACCCATCTGAAACGTGTCATGAGACTTTTCGGTGACTCCAACGGCTTGCTAGCGACGAACCTGGCCACCTCGCTCGGCAGTGAGTTGATACGGGGGCTGCTGCTGCAAACACTGCAGAAACCCGTCCGGTTCGAGGAGCTCGTAGCCAATGGGCTGAAACACCACGCAGAGAACATCTTGCGCCAGAGGCGCCAGGACGAGAAGGAACCGGACACGAATGAGATCGCCGTGTCTGTGGATGTGTCGTCACCCAACACATCCGAATCGATGGAGTCCTCGGAGGAGGAGGAAGGTCCGGGCGGGTTGGTTGGGTTGATTGCAAGCCTGAGCGGTGGTGATGAAGGTTCGGATGTTGGTGCACTGATCGGTTCGCTGTCGGCGGTCGTCACAAACCTTTTCGGGGTAGGAATATTTCATGCGAGAGTCAATTCACCCACGAAGACAGTAAGTTAACACGTGCTTTAATCTTTCCACTCTAGCCAGGAGGATTGGATGTGCCGGGTTTGCTTGGAACGGGCACTTCGCTGATAGCCGGACTACTTGGAGTAAGTAAGCACAACGTAATGTTCTGTACAATGTGTTTCATTGTGAATTTTCACTCCTTATGTTTTATTTTAGGGCGATGACAACTTCGGAAAAGTGCTTGGCAGTTACGTGGGCATCGCGATCGAGGGACTATCCGGTGGTGGAGCGGTAAGTGTGGTGGATTTTTTCCGTTTTCTTACCCGTTTTTTTATTAACCATGGTTACTCTCAACCATGCCTTATCCTCACCCAGGACATGAACGGTGCGTTCTTTGGCAACTTCCTCGGTGCACTTATCGCTGCCCTCAGCTCAGTAAGTATCGTCTATCCGATAACCACCCACATCACCCGAATGCTACCCAACGCATGCATAACAAACAGCTCTGATAGATCGATTGAGCAACGAGTGTCCCATCACACGTTCCACTCATCGTTTTCTTCACGCGCGTGACATTTTGCATTCGGACTTACAAACATTGTTGCGCGTTAGGTCGACTGGCTCGCACACAGAAAGGTCGGCCTGGGACAGGGTAATGAGGTTGTCTACTCGGCTGTCTACCCTTCTGAAGATACATGTGTTGCATTGCATTGCATGTACCACAAAATGCAAAACCTACCCTCATCCCTTTCCAAAACGCAATACTACCACTGCGAAATGACACGCTCCATCACCGATGCGTCGTTAGATCCGCCGTACATCAGCCGGGGTGGCGAGGCAAGAAATGACGGAGAGTCGGAAAACTTAACAACAGTCAACCAAACAGCCAGTGGGGCGGTATTTCGCATCACACGGAAGACAAATGCATATTATTTACGATTAAATTATGAAACTGCAGCAATCTGCAGGCTTGTTTGACACGCTGATCCCGTGCCGCAGCGTGTGAGTGGTGGGCAGGGGTACGCGCTAGCTGGGAGCCCCAGGTGTGGTCATAGGCCGGTAATGATGAACAATGAGTGCGTTGTTGACGGTGATGGGGTACGCGTACCATTGCTAATGGTCGGTCGGACGGTCGGTTGCAACGCTAACGGCAAAACGGGACATGATCGCCTCCAAATTGACCATTTTTGCGCGATGACCGCGTCTGGAGCATTCGTGAAGCTTAATTACAAATGGCTAATGCGGGGAAAACGGTGGGACGAGCTGCCATCACACCGACACTTTATGAGACGCCGCGTTTTTTTGCTGTTCCCAACGATTGAAGCTTTACGCAACCTACATTCCAATTTGATTTTTTATACAACCCATTTTTATTCTCCCTTCTTACGTGCCTATTCCATCTTCCAAAAGGACCCAGAGGATGAGAATCTACCCCTGCGACCGAAACTGTTTGTGGAGAACTTTTTCACCGGGTTGGAGGAAGCGAAGCGCAAGGCAGACCCGAATGCGGACGCGGAGCAGTGTTGCCAGCATAAGGGCGGCTCGGATCTTTTTGCCTTCATCGGGAACATAGTGTCGTCGGTGGTCGGCGGGATTACCAGCCTGGTGCTGAATGCGTCCCTCGGGTCGTCCGGTGGTTCCTCCCAAGGTTCGGCCGACGCGTCCGGTGCCTCATCCGCGGGGAGCAGCGGCTCGTCGTCGGGTGACCATCCACATCCGGGGATGTAGAGCTACTTCGACCCCAGCAGTGTGTCAAATGTCACCGACGCCGTCCGATGAAAGTGAAAGTCAAGGCTCTTCTGGATCGCGTTCACATCGAAAGAGAATGGAAGGGTTGAAGTACGCGTGAAGGGACCTTTAATTTTGTGTGTGAGCTTAAAATGAAAAACAAAGGACCTTTGGCACGTTTTTAGAACGTGGCGAAGAAGTAGTAGCAACGTTTTAGATTGTGTGTTTAATAGTAAACAACATTTAGTTGTCATTAGTCGCAATAAAATTTTGTTTCATGATCTGTGAGTTCTTCCTCGTAAAGGATAAAAAGCAAGCAAACGTGACCAGACAGCTATGGTATTATGTGTGTGAGCTGAAGCGAAACGAATGCTCTGCAGTGTTGCCAGCCAAGCGCGTAGGAGGGACAGACGTTATCACACCTCATTGAACGAGCGTCGTATCTGTAACACAAAAGCACTGCTTTCGAGTTGCTCTCTCTCTCTCTCACTCTCTTTTTCTTTTACTTGCTCTCCCATTTCACCTGCCCTGTGTCTACTACCTTTGTCGTGTGCGCACAGCTTTTTTCGGTGGTTTTCGTTTCTTATGCGCTTTTGTTCGATGTGACGCTGTTAATTTAATCGAATTACGTAAGATTGATGGGGTCTTCGGAAGGTAGCTATCTCTATACCCCTTGGGACCAAGTCGTGCCGCTTTTCTACTGCTCTCAATTGCATGTTTTTCTTAAAGCTTTTTTGAGGTGAGGGTTTGGGTGATTTTTTTTTGTGTGAGCCGAAAGCTTCTGTTTTGTTTGTTTTGTGTTGGTTTTTATTTCCTTTTTTCCGCTCCCCGTATATCTTTTTCTTTAAGCTTTTCGTTTTCAAGCCAACATCATTTGGGCGTCTGTCTCATAGCAAAAGCCAACTTGATTGAAAGAGAGCGAGTAGGAGATACGGAGGTAATAACTGAGGAGACCCGAAATTGCTTATTCGTCAAGCTTATCGCTCGGCGTGATGAAATTGTCAGTAAACACATTAAAATCGAAGAAGTATAAATGTCAGTGCCGCCACTGCGGGTTTTATTAATGTTTTCTTTTTTTTCTATCTGATTCTCCTCCTCCCTCTTTCAATCCACATTTCTACTCCACCTTTATAACTAATAACTTTTGCAAAGTTGAATTGTTGAGCGTCACCCCTAGATGCCCGAGCGCCTAATGATTGCAATTATGGCCGGAGAAGCTGCTTTGTCATTCCTCATATGTCAGCGTCAATTTGAAGACATTAGAGAGACATTTCTCCTAATTTAACAATCGAACATATCATCTGGGTGTAAGCCTGTGCTTTGCATTCACTATTTCTCCTTCCCACTAATGCACTACTAAAAAGCTTTTGCGTTAGCTGGCCACTTTTAGCCCTTCTACTGTGCTGCCCACTACTAGAATGTCTGTGTAATGGCATCATCAGGAGGGCTTGATTGCAAGCTGTACATTACGCTGAGAGGGACAGAGAGAGAAGGTGAGGTCGAGGCGGTTTACAGGAGGAAGTGTGCCAGTGGCCAGACGAAAAAACCGGGGTGCATAGATACACGGCAAGCTCTCATAAAATGGCCGCTAGTGCGGTGGATGTGCATGGCGCACATTTAACCTTAATCCATGTGTGAGCCTGAGAGATAATGCAGCAGATGATTCTTCTCGGGCAGTTCGCGTTCGGTCTAATACGCGCTCTCCCGCGGTCTCCCCCAACAGCATGCACAACACTTGTTCGCCTTCCGATTATGCGTTCGATTCTGCCTGACCTTAGTCACCTGACCCTGAGGTGAGGCTGTCTGTAAGAGGTGGGAAGCGGGAACGTAGGGGACGCATTGCTACCGCTGCAGATGTCCATCACCTTCACGGTGGCCTTTCGGTGTTGCAGCGCTGTACGTACCGCGTCGCCCCTGCTAGTGCTCGCATAGTCTATTGGTGGCCGAGTGGCGTGCGCGTTTGTTTTTTGATGTGCGATACGGTTTTTCAAGAACCTCTCTCACGCCAGAAGAGGTTGGCGTGGTGGAGGGTGCGATGAGCGAGACGACGTGATGACTGATTTGTTATGTAAAGCCCTACCAACCTGCTACGACTAAGGGCATTAAATATGGTCGAAGTTGTACAAGTGGAGTATTAGCTCTGGAAGAAGAGGATGGCAACGAGCAGCTTCGTTATAATTAGTAATAAGAGGTGTGAGTAGGGTGCCTGAAAGGAGTGGAAAAGATCTACAATTGCTACCTAAAAGATAACGAGAATAGTAGTTATATGGAAGGAACAGTACGGTTTTGCTGGAACGCGGTTTTGCTAAGGAACGTGTAGTGAAACTGCAACAAAAAGAGTACAGAGGGGCTCGATGATCTACATTAAGGTGTTTCAAACTATATGAAGTACAGTTCTTACATTGATTCTCAGCAATGATGCTACTTTTGAGAGTTTTCATACAGAACCTTACGTTCCAGTACCTTTTCGATCCCAATGATCGTAGCATCCTAGTCCGTTAATATCATTCAGCTTTTTATTGAGGAACTGAAAATATTTAACATTTCAGAATAAAAGCTTGATTGATGACCTAACAATATTCCGTGAATAAAAATAAAACAATAGAAAAGCTTGCTTTTTTCCGAATTTAAAAAAAAAGTGAAATGTATTACATTTGTAAACTCTTTTTTTTACTAGTAACAGCCTGAACATTTTATACTAGTAACTACCAGAAACATTTAAACATGGAAAAGATGGCATTAAAAGATTGTTACACATTCTTCCAATATTCCAAATAAAAAATTTGGGTAACTTTTCTGCTCTTGTTATATAAACCCGTTGACATCGAACCTTTTACAATATATGCATAGGATTGGAGTTACCGTTCTGTGAATGGACCGTATAGTAAAACGGCCTGGCCGTTCCATCAGTTCCGCAAGCAGCTATCAAAATTCCAAAGTACATTTGCAAAATTCCTCTATTTAGTTACCCAACTTCACTATAAGACTGCAAACTTCCACACGACGTTTGCAATGTTCCATTGTTCGGTTGAAACATTCCACCGATTGATTGGAACGTTCAATTATTTTATTCGAAATCCTGAAAATAACGTTGCTAATTTTGTTTCATATTTACTTGTTTGTTGGCGCCGATCTATGTGGTAACAGCGTGTGGTAAAACTCTTGTCATAAATTTCTCTACGCTGTATCGGATGTAATTTGGAATTTCAGCCGTCCACTGAAAGCAGGATTGACTGTCTTGTTACAAGTGCACTAAGTCACAACCCTTCATCTCCTCTGCTGAATTTATTGCAATGGATTTTTACACAAATTAAGAGAAAATGCCAAAGCACATAAGAGCTCTGGTGCAGTATTGTTCGCGGTTATTCTCAATGACGTATATTTGCTTATATTCACCATGTTTGAAACTGAAAAAAATGTCGTTAGAAACGATGATATTTTTAGAAATAGAAATGGTCACAGACTGTCAATAATGAAGCAAAAGTTGACCTGCGGCTTACTACGAAGACCATAAAAAACGTTACAGAGTTTCAAATATGATTATAGTACACCATGGACAGATCTATTTTTAGAGGGTACAGACATTTAATTAGCTTTTTTCAGCATGCTAGACAATCTTTATATATCTATTAATATATTAAATTTCAATTGATGCATTAGATTGTAAATTTTGCTACTTTTTCTTTATAAAGGTGAATTTGGTTTAGATTAATTTATTTTTAATAAATTTCCACCATACAGCAATTCAACCAAGCTTTAAGTAGGTTCTTGAATCATATATAACATTTCTTCAAAAATCAAATAAAATAGAAACATTTTGCACCGCTGAATGAAGAGCTACCGCGTTTTGGTCGTTTCGTTAAAGGTATTACGAACTCTGATAGCAGCAACTGTTTCACATCATTTTCTGACCGCGCTGAAAAACAGTAAATATTGATCCCTTTTCTGTCCTCAAACTTTTATCGATAATATTGTTAATTTCATATGCTTGGTATCTTACCTAGGACGAACCATTTCGCCCTACTATGAACTAACAAGAAGCAGAACAATCACACATCAGTTTTGCATACTGAAATCACTCCATCAAGTGCATTCTAGCGAACGCTTGATGTAAACTATCTTTTTGCTTTTGCCAATACAATCAGAGCTAGATCTGAGGCACGTTTCTCTCCTCCCTTGTTCGCCCCCCTTTTCCTTCAATAAGTACCGTAAATCCGATCGAACAGCAATTAACTGCGAGATAGTGCGGCTAATTGGCACAACGCAGCAGCAGCCCCTATTGCAGCTATTATTAACGCAGCTGCGTGGAATGTAGCAGCAAGATAGTTTTCCACGGAAATTGATCGGAAATCGTAGCGCAGCGATGGCGGCCGGGATAGTGTATCTATCTGTCAAAAGAGATCATTTACGCTAGCCTCGGGCCGCGGCATGCTTGATGACGTCAGTTGAAACGTGTTGTTCTCGTTGAGGCATTTTTCAATTACTCATTAAAATTGACTGTCAGTAAAAAAAAAGACAAATCACGCACACACGAACAGAAGAATTATTTAGATCGATTTCAAAGATAATAGAGCCATATTCCAAAACAGGGGTTAAAAACGAATTTTAGAAAAACAGCAATGATGAGATTGTGAAATGACGCAATTCAATCAAGCAACGGTGTGTTTTGTTTGAACGGTGATGAAGTTCAATGCATGTTAATTATGTATGTTATAAACAACATAAAAAGTACAAAATGTGTATCAAAGTACCTTACATCCTGCTGTTGCAGCGCATTATGAAAGTTGCCCTTTGGTATAAAACGAATTAAGCTATTGGTAAAATCGATTTCATCACTTTTTTGTTTCATTTGATTCGCCTCAAGCCTCCTACGTCAAATTTCTTCTCTTCCGTATGTTTTAAAATATTCAACTGGCCTTGTGATTTGTAAAAATGTTTCTTAAGCAGCACTGTTGCATCAAAGAATTTAATAATGAGTTTGATAGCTCCATAATCCATCCGTTACACCCTTCAGTGTGAGGTATCGTCTTCAATGCCGAATAGACGCACATACAATCAATGCGAACCAAATTGTACGCCACTTGTCTGCGGAGTGCCTCATCGGGACGGGTTTGCCAAATTAATGCAGCCCATCGGTTTCAGTGAGGTGGTGGGTTACGGTAGTTTTGGTATCCGTTTTATAAGTATCCGCCATCTGATGCCTAACGGGTGTGTGAATTATGAGAGTGGCGCAACGTATTCGTACCATAAATTGCACAAACGAGTTTTGAAAAGGCTGCTACCATTTTGCCTCTTTTTTTTTGTAGTCACCATGTCGTCGACAGTCGATAAATCATTCACAGCTCGATTCGATTTGCTGGTTCATTATTGCTTGCTTAAAGCTAATTTTCAAACTCCAGCGCATGATCAGCGGTGGCCTCCTCTTTGGAGAGGAATTATCTGCGCATGTGTGCGTTGATCTGACATAATTATGTGTCTTTTTTGTTGTTGGTTTGCTTTGGTTCGGTTGGGTGTTGTTGCCTGCAAGCAGAACGTCCCTGAAAAGTCGCACAAGAGTGCATCGAACCGCGAGCTTTAGAGGATCTTGCGAACCAACGGGGCGAAAGTAAAGACTCATCGAGGCAAAACACTCTCACCCTGCCGGCCAAAAGATCCCCATCAGCATCAGCGGAGCAGCATTCCACCAGTTTTCGGCACACACTCATTTCGCAACGGTGACATTAGGCAATGCGCCGATGCGCTTCCCCGATTTCGCCTGCAAGCGCCTAATTCAATCAGCATCCCCGTCCCTCGGCAGCAATCTCTTTCTCTTGCAAATCGAACCCAAATTAGGACGCAAAATGAACCGCACGCAACAGCTGAGGGAGACCCCGGGCGGATTCGTTCCGGTTTCGTGCTGATGAGCAGGGCAGTCTCGATCAAGCTGCGACTGAAAGGTTGCGACAAAACCACCAGGCAGCCCTTTCATCATTAGCGTGACGCGATCGAGCAGGGCAAAGGAGCGCTGCACCAACCCACCTTCTCGTAAACGAAAAGTGACAGACGTGTGTACTAACACTAAACAGCGAGACAAAATCCCAAACACCTTTGAAAAATCAGGGAAAAACAAAATCCACAAATTGAGGGGAAAATGCACAAAGACGGTGGTCTTACGCGATCACATTTCTGCTACTACCAGATGATGAGGGGTTGATTTCGTCAGTTCAAACGTGGGCCCGAAAGTGAACCGTTTTGCGAAACCCGCATCTGGGGAAAACCCCCCGTGCTGTTGCATTAACAAGTGTACGGGTCGCTCCGTCGTCCTGCTATTCCCGTTTGATTTTGCGGAGTTGTCGTTTCGGGATGTTTTGGGCTTTTCGGGGTGCGGTTTCGACACACCGACGCAATGTCTGAGCGTTTAAAATTAATTCGCCTTACCTACACGTGGCGGCAGCGGTGGCGACAATCTGAGACGCTCGAGTACAACTCTTTTTGTTTTGGTGGACTCTGGGCAGAAGTTGAACGAATTACAAGCCGTTTTTGGCTTCACTGGAGGCTCTCTTCCCTCGTCTTTCTTATTTAGTTTTGTTTGCTCCTGGGAGGATTATGTAGCAAATTGTTACGAGACTTTGACGGAATGGTGATTAAAAATGTAAAGATAATTAAAAGCAACGGTTTGGTGGGAAGAAGTGCCCGTACAGATAGCGAGAGACGTTTCATGTGTTGGAAACGTAATGTTTTATGCGTTTTTTTATTATGTACGAAAAAAAGTTCGTTTCCCTTTTTCAGCAACGCTTCTCTATTTAGGTTTTAGTTTCACTTGCCGTGTAGATTACTGAACCATTTTAAAAGATAAAACTGTAGACAGTGGCCTGTTGTTACCTGAAAGAAGACTCTAAGGAATAAAGAGATTGGGATGTCTCTAACTCTACTCTAACTCTAACACTAACTAAGTCAGTAATTTGCTTTGAATGAACGGTGGGTTTGAGATTGAAAATGGAAAAAAATCCTAATAAATCAAGATGTATTGTATAAAAATAAACGAACATTTACACATATATTTATACAACTCAAATTATGACTTTTTTATTCCTTGGCAACGGGCCAGAACTCAACTTAAATTTTCATTTTTAACCACATTTATTATTTATAAAACAATTTTTGTTTTGCCAAATGTATATCTAAAGTTCTTATAAATTTCGAATTTAGTCAAACAAGCGAAACGGATGTTTTTCGATTATCAATAAATTAAAAAAAATTTTCCCTTATTTTTATAGAGACTTTGGTTGTCTGGTTCATGGATTGACGATAACATACTTCCCTGTAACGACCCTGTAATGACGATAAAATTGTACAATCAATTGTGCCAATCTACCATTGCAAATGATAGAGTTCTCACTGATACACGAAGAATTAAATCCAAGATTTTCGATAAAAAGAAATTAATGCATTTCCTTATTTATTTTTTTTATTCAGTGTATCGGTATCGGCAATGGATTTCCTTATGGTAATAAAAAAAGCCTTCCATTTTGCTAAAAATCTTTTAATTTCCTCTTTTGATTGTTTTTCAGACAAAACACGAGGAAATTAAGACAATCGTTTAAGCCTTCGATGCAAAACATTGGTTCCTTAGAGTTAAAATATAATGCCCTAGAAAAAAAAAAACTTGATGAATGTTGCCGAAAATTTGCGAATAACAGTAAAATGGTAGTGCCAGTGATTGTAAAATTGAACATCAATTATGTATTTCTCAAAAACAAAATACATTTGAGCCAAAACGATCGCTCTTGACTTCTTCCAACCCCGCATTTGACAGCTACTCCTTATTCCAGCGGATTTCTTCACTTCACAATCAAACACTTGAGCATGCGTGAAGTAAGTCCACTCGACGTGTCTGTTAATAAGTACACGAAACAAAAATCTTCTCTGTCATCTTAACAAAACAAAAAATCTCCCCTGCCCATCCACTAATGGAAGCGAATGATCGTTTTGCGCCGGTCCTATCCGCACGTACCGCCAATACTGCCTGATTCGGTCGTTCTAATGGCTGTTTCTGTTGTCTTTTTACGATGCCATTCATGTGTGCAAGCAAAACATCTCATCTACGATATGGCAGAGCACGCGTGCGCATATTGTCGTGAATTTGCGGGCAACGACAACGGCAAACAGACAAGCAGCAATAAACACACTCAGAAACATCTGTCAACGCCGCCATCGCCACCAGTACCGCCACAGCGACGTTACACCGGTAGTCGGCGCCGGGTTACGGTGGAAGGAACAGGGAATGACACACAGCCTCAGTAGTGCGAAAGTGAATGACATCATAGCAGCTCCGAAATTCGGCTCGATTACGATCATGCCGCGTAACTGATGGCCATTTCTTGTACTAGCGTCACCTGTCCCCAGCAGTGCGTGTACGTGTGCGTACACGATACACACTGCCAAAAACTGGGCATGGGTTTGATTGCGCGACTCCCGAAATGTTCTGTTTTGCGAGGTATTTTCCTTTTGTTTTTTGGTTTCGGGAACGTTCATGTAATGCCTTTCCCATCTTGCCGCACTGTTACGTGGGTTGGGGCCCGAGAAATGTGGTAATTAAATTTAAGCCAAAATAAAAATCAAACACGCTAATGTGTGTTGTTTACCTGGTGGATAAGGGTAATTTGTAAATGGAGTGGATGAAACTCACAAAGCAAAACACGCATAGCCACACAGTGTCACAAAATAGCGGCGAGTCATGTAAGAAGTATAGAAAGTTTGTGCAATAAAATGTGTAACGATGTTGCTGCTTAGCGGTTAGGATAGTCGTGTGACTATGCGGTCGAAGTTGGTCCTATCTGTAGATCCTTCTGGCTTTCGTAGATCTTTACAAGACTATCAATACATGTTTTAACAGAACTCAGATGTTGGTAGAAGGATATTTTGTAATGGATTTACTACATCATGCACAGAAAACTAACTTAAATCGCCATAAAAGACAGATATCTAAGATATCCTATATTGTGTACAGAAATAAGAGAATGTCCATAGTCTCAGGGTTACCTAGGTAGTCTAATGGTAATAGGTTAGGTTGTTCGAGTCTTGTTCGGGCTGGCTCCCCAAGTCACAGTAAGTCAAGATCATAAGCTGATTAGCTGGTCTACACCAACAATGGTTGCAGTAACAATGAGGAATTATAAAGAAGAAATACATTTTGAAGGCTTTAAGTTCTAAATTTTTAATGCTGGACGTTTTCTACTAAGACCATCTAATCCCTGCATCCTACGCTCGAGATGATATTATCTTTTGAACATATAAAACGAAACGTTCAGAACATACGTTTACGAACATACGAACATACGAAACGTTTGAACATATATAAACGAAACGTTGTCTAGAGCTCGATGTACACATTATAATCCAGACAAAGCAGCTCTTTGTTGAATAGCCTCTGTAGTTGAATGAAGTTTGCAAATCCCAGACCTTGGCATACATTACATTAAAAGATCTTCTGAAATGGAGCTTTGAGATTTCATCATTCCTTCATTGTGTTTATTCGAAAGATTGCAATTTCGAACAGAAGATTCTATTGTCAAGATTTTGAAGGCAACTCCTAATTCCATTCCGAATAAGGATTCCTTTCATTCGCAATCAAACGCTTGACATAAGAAACACAATATCTAGCAATACGTCCTGACCGTTACTATGGAAGTAAAAAATGGTCACAGTATCCAATGCCAGGACGAATAATTGATCCCATACTCGAGTTTTTCAAGGTGGTTCTTATATTTCCTCAAACTATGATGGAGCCACCGCCATGTTTAATAATGAAAATCAAACGTTTGGTATGAAATTCGGTATTCAGTTTTTTCGATACTTTCTGCTTGCTATCCGACTCAAAACAGTTGAATTTGCTATCTGGCCGACATAACGCACTGTTTCAAACGTTTTCAGGATTCTTTACGTTCTTCTTCTTCTTAGGTAGCACAACAACCCCTGTGGGTCAAGGCCTAACCAGAGCACTAATGTGCTTTGGCGTTTTCTGTGACTGAGTGTACCCATCCATATCAAGATTTTTAATCCTGCGTATGGGGGAGGCGGCAGCGGACCGAATGAAATTCGAACCGGCAACGGCCCTTTTGACAGGCCTACGCCGTTACCACTTGACCACCGAGCTGGCCCAAATGTGCTTTATGTTCATCGTGGCCATTTTACTGGTCTTAGCACAGTTTACAGAGTATACCTGAAATTTCTCACGGGTTATCTATCCGTTGTGTCCTTGTTTTTAGGTGTGTTTCTTTTTTTTTCTTGCAACCAATAGTTACCTGTCCAACTCACGGGCCATAATTATAGCACCTGATAACAGACTGGGAAACTGTTTACAGATTTCGTCCGATTAATCACTCATCTTTCAAAATTACTTTGTTCTGGTCCACCGTTTTGAGGGGTATTTTGATAAGTTTCAAGGATATTAAGCCAATTTACCACCGTCTAGACCAGGGAACACCACACTCTTCTCGTTAAGGGCCAGATGGTAAATTCAAGGCCTAACCTGCGGGCCAGATATCCAAACAAATTTAGAATTGCGGGGAATTAGAGTTTTTTTTTTCAATCTTTGATCTTGCTCGAAGTTTTGGAATTTTAATAATACTGCTAAATTTCATCCTTATTCAATAGTTAACATTGTTATTTTATTAGTTTTTGCATTAAGAAGTTATGTTTGCGTAGAAAATCTCTATACTGTCAAAAAAAAATCTAAAACAATTATTTTCTCGCGGGCCGGATTAAATCAGCTGGCGGGCCGGGCTTTGCCGACCCCTGGTCTAGACTGTAGAACGGGGTCTATTTACTAGTCCACCCATTTTTATACCGATTTGGGTAGATTACGCAATCATTTGTTAAGTTTTTGCTAAGTTTCATCAGTACCCATTCTACTAAATGGACAAAATATTTGGAAAATTGAGATCAGTTTCGGTCACAGCACGCTAGATTGATATAAGATTAAAGGAACTAGGTGTTGACGTTTTTTTGCTGGGAAGTGATTTCATCAAAGCATTCTTTGTGATGGAAAATGTCAGTTGGGTGAATATTTTTGATCGTGCGTAACATGGAGTTTTTTACTTCTATCATTTTTATCACTGTTATCTAATTAGTTTTGCTCCTTTTTATAATCAAAAATGTTTGCATGGTTGTTCTGTTATCAAACCTTAACAATAGTATAGCTTTAATGTATCTAAAAAGTCCGCAATTGACATTTTTGTGTGAAACATACCATTGGGCGAATACTTTTTGAGCTTGAATGTGATGTATGAATATTATTGGATTAAGATGTAGGTTAAATTTTAATTCAGTTGCATTTGTCGCATTTAAGAGATTCTTTCTAGTTACAATCAAGTGTGCACTGCTTGAAAGATTTTCTTTGTTTTGTAGCTCAATCGCCGATATCGAGATTAACTTCAGAAACATCCTGTATGCAAAGGATATACTGAAGTGGAAATTTTCAATAGCAATTTTGTATAGCTTTTAAACAGTATCCATAAACACCTGAGTACAACTAAAACGTTCAAGTTCAGGCAAGAGCTCACACAACCATCTTTTGTTTTACAGCCCAATGTCCAACCAGTTTGCATGCTCATTATCCAGCTGATAGCTTGTTCGTAATAGTCCAATGGTGCCCCGTGCCAAAGTCCAACCGACTTACGCGATCGGCTCATTAGCTCCGTTTGGTGCGATTGTTTTTCGATACGCCACGGACGCGAACCGAAACAATCTAACGCACAATGCGCACGCATGTTACACCCCGTAAGCCTTGCATAAGTCGCCGTTGATAAGCGATTCCACAGCGGTTCCCTCCAATGGCCCCCTCCGCAAGGTTTCCCAACGGGGCACCGAATCGAGTATCGAAACCGATTCGCAAGTATTTGCATTACGACCACCGCTGACCAAACAACTTCGTACAACTTCCTGTCGCTCAGCGCACATACTCGCTGCACCCGCTACACCGGGCAGGGCAGACCTTTCCTCGCACACGCGCGTTAAAACAAAGAAGCTATTGACGCCAGCGTGGCAGCAGCTGAGCACGGAGGGACGCGACACGCTCCACTCGTATTGCTCGTTATCCTTGAAGCGGGCGTTAAAGCGTTGATCGGCTTCGCAATAATGAAGCTTTCCGGTCAGTTATCAGAACGGTGTGCGTTTGCGTTTTCGATTGGACCACAGGGCGATCGGTCGATCGGCAATTATTCCACACACGTAAGCGCCGCCATTTCGGTACGGCCACCTTTAGAATGGGACGCTCATAAAAACGACCTCCTCCACGTTCGAGTAGCTAGCGATTGGAATGTTTGACGAAGGTGTATCAGCCGGGTTTAGCCCCAGCAGCACTAAAATTGTATTGGCCGGGTTTAATGAATCGGAAAAAATCTTACCCAGGTTGCTGTTGAAAAATAAAACGATAGTTCAAATGGTATATGTATAAATTGTTTATGTTGGAGCAATTTATTTTCGTTTACCTTGTTTGAGCTGTTTGGAACTCTTCAATTATTAGAATATCAACCTTGAGATGAAAATTGCTCGCGTCCTAAATTCTTTAACTGCTCCAAAGTGGTCAGTCCTCATTAGAAGTGAAGATCATTCTACAATAACAAAAAAGCCAACAACAGGCTCATCGTACAGCGAAGCAAAAATGATAAACCAGTAATGGGTTCGTTGTCGCTAGTAGTTACAGTTATGGCGCTTAAAGTAGACGAAGAAGAAAACAAGTCCCTTATCTCTCCTTCGGCAATACACCACCGAAACGATGCTCTTAAAATGCGTTACCCTAACCTCGCTCCTAATTGTCGGAAAAGTGGAGCAACATTATTACGACATTTTGCTCGCTTCCGTTTTTGTCGATTGATCTAGTTTTGGATGCATTTTTAGGTATGTTTCCTTCCCTCGTTTTGTTAATGTATGATCTCTCTTGCTAAAACAATTTGCTCTGAGGCTGCCTCAAGTTCATCCCTCTAATCAAGCAAACAAAAACCTCGAAAACGCAACACCGCACCGCATCTCGTTAGCTTGGAAACAGAACACACGAGAACATCATTACTCGTTGTAATCAAGCCGCAGAAGGTTGCAGTTGTAATAGACCGGCAAAACTAAGCAAGCTCCAACTGCTCGAATTCTCAAAGCCCGCTGATACTGGAGCAAGCGTGATGATAAACGTCAGCAACGACATTGTGTGTTTTTTTGCCGCCCTTCTTGGAGAGAACGATGCACGATGCAACGCGTTACAAAATTAAATACGAATCCAAATAGAACCTGTTGAAACCTTCAGCCAGCTCGAGCTCAATACACAAATTCGAGGTTCAACGGTTCGAGCAATATTTTTTTTTGCACGTTCTATTCGCTTCTCTGATTTGCTCGTTCCTCATCACTGGAACGCACTGTTTTCACGTGCACGATGAGCTGACGAGTGGTAATTGCAAATCGAGCTTTTGTTGCACATACTTGCACTTCCTCTCATGGTCGGCGCCTCTCACTCCCCCTTCGTGGCAAGCCTTTGTGCTGCTTGATTAGTTTTTCGCTTATTTCTCTCCCCAATGTTCAGCATGCATTGTGGCTTCGATAGATGATTTTCCATGTTCTTGTTTGCTAATGTAAATTGTGCATCGGTGCTTGCGAGGGGAAAATATGATTGCTGTGAATTAAACAGTTGCGTTTGTTTTTAAAACTTTGTTGTTCAACATGTCTGTCATGAAGAGTAGCACTCCAAAAAAGTAGAGTGTTTAAATGCATGACTTTGTCTTCGTCTATCATGAGTAAGAAAATTCTTCAAAGTATTAAAACTCTCTGTTAAGCAATACGGCCTGGCTGTTACTACCGAGTAAAAAAAATGAAAATCTCTGTTTTGTTTTTCTAATGATTTTAAAAAGATAGAAAAAAAAACTAAAAGGCCAACCTATCGAACCAAAAAATATTTTTCAAACTTGATGATGGCGAAGGAGATAAAAGGGTGGAACGAGACAAGCTACAAAATTTATGAAAATGTTACAACAAATTATTGGCTGACATATCGAATTGATTTTTTTTTTTTATTCTGTAGTAACGTCCTGGCCGTATTGTGTGACTAAGTGCACCCGTCCATATCAAGATTGTAAATCCTGCGTATGGGGAGTTGTGACTAAGTGTACCCATAGCAGAATAGTCAATCCTGCGTATGGGGGGCGGTAGTGGTCCGAATGAGATTCGAACCGCCGACAGGCCTTTTGACAGCCCTACGCCGTTACGACTGGACCACCGAGCCGGCCCAAATTGAGTTTTACTTGGAAATCCAATAAATATGAGGAATAATTGTTCTACTTGGCACAAGTAGTAGTACTATCCTGTAGTGAGGACTGTCTATCCTGCATGGAATAAACAAAAATATTGTAAGCCAGTAAATATTGTAAACCAACATATTTCTGGCTTCCAATATTTGTTAATAGCAATATGGCCTGGGCGTTACTTTTGAAATAAAAAAAAAAAACAATACCACGTAGTTGGAAAATCAGGTTTCATCAAGGAATAAGGGTCCAGAGAGGGTTCAAACACCACTCCTGTCGGTGTGATGACGCCTCAGTAACCTCCACCACAGGTCCACGCCCGCTCGAGGTATCGGCTTGTGAATATTATTATTTTAATTTTTCCACATTTATCGATTTTTGCAATGATTATCAAAAGCAAAAATAGGGCCGGCTCGGTGGTCCAGTGGTAACGGCGTAGGGCTGTCCAAAGGCCCGTCGCCGGTTCGAATCTCATTCGGACTACTGCCGCCCCCCATACTGCTATGCCCCATCCTGCTATGGGTACACTTAGTCACAACCCCCCATACGCAGGATTTACAATCTTGATATGGACGGGTACACTTAGTCACGCAATACGGCCTGGCCGTCACTACGGAATAAAAAAAAAACACAAATTGGAACCTTTTAGAAAGGTTACCCAAATTTTAGATTACTGCAAACATGAACTATTCATGATGTACCGCTGAAATAAAAAAAAACCATCCTTTATTGACAACGTAACGTCGCATAAGGCTGGAGTTGATTGTACAGATCAGTACATGGGCAACAACCAGATTTTCACAAAAAAAGAAGCAATGGTTTAGTTAAGAAGCTGTTTTAATTTTATCGTGTTCATTAGTTTTCACTCTCAGAGAAAAAGCAAGCAGTTAAAAACTCAGCAGGAAGTTTTTACTCGAAGTAGCTTGATATTGGATAGCTGTATCTGGCCACAACAAGTCGAACAACTCAATAGAAAGTTCAACCTAATCCACAAGATAATGTATCTATTCTTGATCTGCGAATTTAGACTTTGTTATCTACGTGGATTACGCACAGAAATACGATATATTTGCACTGCATGTAATCTACCTTTGCATGCAGTTTAAAGTTTCGTCACGTTCCTATAATTTAAAATTATAAAGTAAATGATTTTTTTCATATATTTTACTATTAGTTTTAGTTTGTTGTGCCAATCACTACAAACAAGGGCCGTGATACCAGGAGTGTGACACTTCTTGTTAAAAATACGTCCATCTTTAGTGTTTACCAAAATGTGTAAAGATACAAAAGTTTTAAGTTTGTAAAGTTTAAAAAATGAAAAAAAATGCATTAGTTGGTCTCTTATTGCTTACTTTTTTTGCTTGGCGTTTTTTGGGTCGATGCTTGTTTATTAATAATTGATGCTCGATGCTTGATTATTAACACACGCACAGTCAATCAAAACAAAACATCTCCACCATATTACCAACCGTTACGTTTCATTAAACATCTAAAGATCCACTCCCCTCGTCTATCCACCTTTCTTCGCCACACTTTCACTAGCATTGGAATTTAGCCATCGGTATTAGTTAAAAAATGCCCAATTTCCTAGCGCAAAACTGCAATCGCTCATTTTTACCTGCGTTTCAGTTTTGGATTTCTTCTTCTTTAATTGCTGTAGGGGGCTTTACACTCCTCCGTTTTGTGAGCTTAAATTGGGAGAAACAGATTTTAATTTTAGAAGGATTCACATCTGCTGCCGTGCTGTCGTAATGATTTAGATCAGTGGGTTGAAGGGGAAAGGAAAGAAGGAAGGACCGAAAGGTTGGTGATAATAGAAAATTCAAGCAAATTCCCCACTTTCGCTCTTCCCACATCATTCCGTTCCCTTCCGATCGGTTCGCAGTGTGCGGGGAAAGGTGAACAAAATGAAGTGGTGAATTTGGTACCGTTTCACCCAACACACCTCATCAACCTCCCCAGCCTGTGTGTGGTGGAAAACAAGCGGTTTCACCACTGCAAACTCACGACTTTTCCGACCGAACTCCCCACCTCCCAACCGCACGTAGTCAACCGACAGCGACAGCGATACCGAACCGTGCCGTCTCGTGCAAAAGGAGCGGGGAGAACCGCTTCTCGCATAGGGTGGGGCGGAAGCCCGAACGGACCGAACTGGTCCGAGTGTGGCCCGAATCTGAGGGGCCGCGGTATCACCGCACCACCGAAAGGGGGCTTCGAAACACTATACTATATAGTGGTGCGATCGTGTGTTTACAAAACTATTATTTTCGGACGTTTTGCATTCGCAGCCAACATTCGATATCGACGTGCTGGCGAGTACGGTAGCGCTCCTTCCATACAGGCAACGGTAGTCATATCTGCGGCCAGGCGCAACACTCGAGCCGAGTTGAGAGAAGGCATAAACCCGCGAACGGAAAAAAACAAGGTGTGTAGTAGTTTTGCTGTCCAGCGCCAGGTGCATCACCACCAGCGCCATCTATCTTAACGCCCATCACAAGCGGTTAGTAGTTAGCAGTTAGTAGTCGACAGCAGCAGTCAGCCACAGTCGAGATTCACCAATCAACCCAAGCCTTCGCCACCAGCAACGGACAGTTTGTGTGCCATTTTTGTTTCCAAAGTTCTTTTGACAGTAATTTTCGAGGAATTTTGTAAAAACACGTTCTCTTACTGCAGTGAGTGATTTTACGTACACTGAGCAAACAGAGAGGGAAAGAGGGAGAGATAGAGAGCGAGAGAGAGAGAGAGATAGAGAGTTGGTGTACGCGACTTTTTATCACCTCCCACCACCACTTCCACAACCACCACCACCAGTAAGCACTCGCGAGGACCTGACAGCCGAGAACGGTCGGTGCAGCGCAGTGCAGCCGACAGTGCGCTCAAGACAACGATCGCAACAACAGGCTAAGTCTCCTGTCACAGTTTTGGCAACGCAAGCGTTACCTTCAGTGCGTTAGTGTAGTTTCGTTGTTGTTGGCACCGTTTGTATCGACAGGTTCACCTGAGCCAACAATCAAGCAGGCAAAAGCCCAAGGAGCGAAAGGTGAGCGGACATCCTCCGCCCTCCGAAGTGTTGCTCGCCCTCCTCAGCTCACCAATAAAACCCTTAGCCCAAGTGTGTGCGTACGTGTGTGTGTGCGTGTCTTTGTGTGTTTGCGTATGTGTGAGTGTGTGTTTTCCTTAAACTAAGTAGGTAAGGGTGGCAGGGTAGGAACAATAGTACATCGTTTGACTTTTTGAGGGGTGTGCAGACGGTTGTGCAGAAAAGATTCCTTTCAGTAGGCATTCGTTTCCGCCTTCGGCTGTGTTACACCACTGTGGCGTGAAGGGAAAGTGATTTTTTTTTCTTCTTCTTGGCTTGGGCCCGGCTTCCTTACTCCCTCTCTCTCTTGGTTTGCGGTTAGGATATGTTTTTGATCGGATATCTTCACCGAACCGTTCCGGGATGCTGCTGCTGTTGCTTCTGGGTGCTCTTCGTACCACTCAGTGAGAGGAAGGGATTGCTCACGTAACGCTTGAAGCGCGATGTACATTTTACTTGTGAAGAAAACATACACACACAAAGGCACGCGCGCAGACACAAGATAGTGAGTGAGAGGAAAAGTGATACACCCGGGGAACAGTTTGTGTGTGTGCGTGTGTATGTGCGTGCGTCCAGCTGGATTACGCCATCGGAAACCGGGTGCCTGACCAGTCGCGCCCCATCAAGGTCGTCGCCGTACGTGCGTACGCGGACTTGTTTTCTGCTGCCGCTCTTACCCAATCTGGACGGCCTGGTGTGGTGTGTGGTATGGTTTGGCTGGGATCCTTCATTTCTCCTCCTTTTTTTGCAGGCGGATGAACCGCGATCTTCCGTTTTATGTCGGAAAGTACGCTGTGACTCAGCAATAAAAGCCGCGAGCGGGCGAACCTTCTCCTCTTCTGCTCACCCTTCGAGGGATTGTCTTTTCGTTTTTTTTTTTTGAGTGACATTCAATTTCACTCAAGCCAGCACGCCAGGTCAGCTGAAGGTGGTGGTAAAGGCTGGTGATAATAGCCTCTCACATACATAGAGAGAAGGAGAGCGTCAAATGTTTACCGCCCGACACGACGACACGTTGGCCTCCTTCGTCGCGGAGCTACACGGGCCAAACACTGGTCCGCCCGACACCGCCGATTAAGTAACCAAAGCCACACTTCCCTCCCTACCTTCTCCGGGCGGTGCGCGGTCATGTGGATCCGCATTCGACGAGTTGATTCGAATTCGGATTAGATTCGACACCTTTCGTGCTACGGCACGAAACTGAAGCTCTAACAACTTTCCTTTACGCCACTCGGGCTTAGCGGTTGGAAATCAAGTAGATTGTTTCAGGGCACAACCGAGGAATTTGTTTCTTGTAGGATTACGGCGAGGATTATGTTGGTGCAGTTCTTCCTCCTCCCGTTCGTAAGGCGTTTAGTTTTCGATTTTTACAAACAAATAAGACCGGCCAGAATACTTTATTTAATGCGTTTTTGAAAGCGTCTCGCTTTTACGGGGCTTTTATTGCCTCTAACTTTTCCTTTT
The DNA here is from genome assembly GCA_000349105.1 of Anopheles epiroticus. NCBI lineage: Eukaryota > Metazoa > Arthropoda > Insecta > Diptera > Culicidae > Anopheles > Anopheles epiroticus. Next base: position 19,992 of record KB671819.1, on the reverse strand, counting down.
TAGTTTCCTAGTCTCTCTCTCTCTCTCTCTCTCTCTCTCTCTCTCTCTATCTCTCTCAGCTTTCCAAGTTTTATATTAGTACTTATCCAATTTTTGGTAAACCACGTAACACGGCAACGCTAATTAAAAGCTTCATTTGCCCGGTTTCGATTGCTTAATGCAAGCGTGTGCTTGCGTTTACCAGTACGTTGTTCATTTGTAAATTCCAAAAACCTCTGCAAAGCGCATTGTTGAAACCAAATCGGAATATGCCACCGACATAATGCGGCAAAGAGCTTGACCTTAAAACTGTGCTGCTGCTCCAACACCGTCACCCGAAAAAGGGTTCCCTCGTTGGTGTGTGCTTTCACTTGGCAACACCTTTTGGAAGCATGGCAGCTTGCAGCCAGGAACTGCACCACACAATGGACATAGAAAGTGCGATGAGGTGGAAACAAGCAGTAGGGATAAAAGCACCCTCGAACGAGGGAATCAACCCACGGCAAGTGAGCACCGCGCAGCGGGATCATATTGCTCCACCAGCTCATTACACCCGTACGTTAAGCTGTGTGTCAGTATACCGGGAACATACCGGTGAAGGACTTTCACAATCCTCGCTGTACAAGGGTGACAAGGAGGGGGAGAGCCAACGTTATGACAATGCATACAATATATCATGGCCATTGCATAATCGTGTTGGTTTCCTACGCGCTGCGTTTATTCCCTGTGGGAGTGGGCTGCGCACAACTGCTTTAGATCGCTATTTGTAGATCTACGTTGTCCTTTGCTCTTATTTTCATCCTTCAACAGGGTGCAAAATAGCAAAGAGTGGCAGTTTTGGCACTAGAAATCAATTAGTGGCGAAAAAACGATTGCTTTAGGGCGTTTTAATACGAAAGACTTCAACGCGCAATTTAAAAGCGACGAACCGCTTTTAAAACTATTCAGCGTAAACAGCTTTTCTTTTTTTCTGCTTCTTCGCCTCACCGAATTGTCTTGTGGTGTTTTTTTTTATTCCGATTTACCTTTCACCCTTGCGCAGTTTTTTTTAAAGGACTCGCCAGCCGAATCCTTGAAAACGTACCCGTGATTCCCCTTGTGTTTCGAATTTTCGAAAGGCGACGACAATGTGCCTCCCATTTTAGAGGACACCTCTCTGCCCCGGTAAGGGAAGTTGCACCCGTGCCTTTGTTCTCTTGCTCCGTCCGGCTACAGGTCCCGCTTTTGTCCTTCGAAAACTTCCTCGCCCTGCTTCGTTGGGGTCGTTGTTACGTACGGGGCGAGCGAACCTATTTATCGATCCGCTCAAATCCTACTTCCTGTTTCGGGATTGAGACCCGCTCTTGTTGCTGTTTTTTTTCCTTTACCAAGCGATAGGGACGCCCCCTTCCTGAGCGGGCAGTGTGACCGAAACATGCTTTGCATCTTTTGCCCAGAGCCCCCGCCAACCCCCGGGCACAAGACTGGTTCGGGCACCCGAAATGGCATTGAGCGACCGGTGGCCGGTTGAGGTATGAAGTGAACGGAACGGGAGGCTAGCGTTCCTTTTTCGGGTTTCATTGTCCACATCGCAAGACGGTATTGGTTGTTCGGGCGGAGGCACTGGACGGAGCAGGTCGAACTAGATGAAGCCGATCGATTAATATTGAATTATTATAAAGATCAACAACAACGGCTAGACACGAAATATAGCTCCAATTTCTGACGACCCTCAGTTGTCAATTGCCCTGTCGACTTTTCCACTTGCATTAATTGGCACGCGCTACAAAACAACCCAAAAAAAACCTGCCAACACATGCATAGCCGTCATGGCATTGCCAACCATCATCGACACACGAGCTCACATTTTCGATCGAACCAGCAAAACACAACATAACAAAGTAGCAAACAATTTCAACAGGGGAAACCCATGAATGCACGCGATTATGGAAAAAAGGGCGATGGCCAAGCAGTTTTTAGAAAGGAAAAAGGAAAACCACATCCGGTGTCCACCAACTCCTCCCGTGCATCGCATATCGGTTGCACCAATAAGTGGGTGTCCTTGTCGTGCTGCACCAAAAAAATCTGACTTTAATGCAGAACCCTTTTGAACGTCCTCGATATTAAGTGTCTGGGTAGAGTCAGCCTAATGTTTATGAACTATCACTTATGGCTTGTTTTACTATCTGTATCTTATCTCGCTCTTACTCTCTGTTTCTTACTCTCTCTCTCTCTCTCTCTATGTCTATATCTCTCTTTCGTCTCCTTCTGACCTTAGCAACAGCAGCTACAACCATGAAGTTCTTGCTAGTGACGGCTGTGATATGCAGTGCCCTGGCGCTGACGTTAGGCGTGCCGGTACCGGCAGCCAACCCGGATCCTGCACCGGAACCGGTGGCTCAACCAAAGACAGACATCGAACTGATGAAGATTCCACTCGACGGCGATAAGGTAAGAGAGCAGGCGATCAACATCGCTTCCAAATCAGAACCCCTCACAACAACCCTGAGCACAAGCAAAAGCCTGCTTGTACCAGCGCGCGCGCGTGTTGAAAACAAATTATGCCCGAAGGAGAAGGACGTGACTTCGAAATTGAAGTCGCGAAGGTTATGCACGCAGGCTGTCCAATTTAGAAATTATCGAACAAATGCATTCAATTATCACGGAATGCAAATCATAAATTGATCGCGGGCAAACGATTGCTGCTCTTCACAGCTTTGCTAACGCTGCGTAGGCTTACTTCGGCTTTAAAAACTGACGCGGAAATTAATTTTCCAATCGTTGATTTAAGTTGAAGCGGATCACCTGCTGCCGAATTCGTTACCAAGGTTGCTATAGATCCGCTTTTGCGGAAATGGAAGCTGTGACGCTTGACGTACACGAATATGTCGGATGCCCTCACACGTGCTTTATCGTGCCGCGTAGCTACGCGTACGTACGACGACATCAAACAACCTCTCCTCTGCAATCAGGCATGCTCCCTCCCTTCTGGTGAGAGCAAACATTGATTGATGGCGGTGGATGTGAGGGCACACAGTCCTTCACATTTCCACAGTAAGTGGAGGAGGTACGATTTTTTTTTTTAACGCAGCGCATATTGACGAAGATGCTTCCAAACGCACGTGGCCAGCCGCAACTGCCAAACAATGCTGAGAATTGTTCGGGCTCTATCGGCACTCTACTCAACGGCGTCTCACTCTCCCTCACCGAAGGTTGCAGAGAGTGTTTCGAGCAACGCATTTCAGATCAACGCGGTGATCTCATCTCGATGAATGCGTGGTGCCTAATAAAAGGGTACCCTGGGGTGACTAATTGGGGCTACTTTTACTTACGGGCATACGAAGTGATTGAGCTGTCAAGGAAAAAAAAAAACGACCGAGGAGAACCTCTTAAATTGTGCATCGGTTCGAAACAATCGGAAAGGCGGACACCGCGCAACGCGAAGGTTACGCGGTCAACCATTAACGGTTTTGCTCTAAATAGAGCGCTTCTTAGCAGGAGAGACGGACATTTGCATCGCACTACTAACCTTGGAACAGTTTTTGTTAGTGTGTGTGGTTAGGAAAGAATAGCATGACAGCGTTTGATGCTGGCGACCACCGCACAGCAAATAAAACGCTTTCCATTATTCAAATTTGTAAAGCGTCCCCCGCCGAAGAGTAGGGGAGCCCAAGAGCGTGGCTGTCAAAAAAGTAGTGACACAATCGCTCGCTCACCCCAAAAAAACAAACCTCACCTGCTGCCATCCATTAATCTTATTACCGTGCATCGTTTTCCAAAACCCGCCAGCAGAGGAAATATAGAGGGCGCTTCTGTGGCAAAACGTACGGCTTAACCTGAAACGCGATGTCATTGCTATCAAGCGTGTTTATCAAACAGCGAAATGGATCTTTCACTCCTCATCCTTGCTCTTTCTTCACCAATTATATTGAAAAGATCGGCCCTCCCTCGATTCCCCACTCTTTTTCCCACTATTCCTCTCGGTGATCTACGCTGTAGATCGGTGTGCATAAGCACGTGTACGTAACGCTGGTGTTTATAGACCTCTGTTTTACTGTTTTGGGATGCCCAAATCCTTCCACACGAAAACACAAGCGAAACCGAAAGGTGATAATATGCACATTAGCGAATGGGCAGCTGGGGCACGCACCCCCCAACGAGCTCGTAACGAATTTCATAACTCACCTAGCGACACGACGAGTAGGAGTAGCATGATGTGGCATGGGGGAAAGCGTGAAACGGTGGCGAAAGAAAGTAGGACAGGCGTAACACGGTTGCTCAGACCACCGAGGCCGATTTGATGATGAGAACAGAAAGCGAAAACAAGGGCAAAGGGGAAAGAGAACGTGAACGAATGAACGATTTGGGCGAACTCTTGCTCATCCTTTTCTTTTGTTCCACACTGATGTAGTTCGAAATGAGACGATTCGATTTCAACGCGATCTATTTTGCTTTCCGGCTGTTGCTACAGCACACTTATCTGTAGTTATCCTGCTAACGAAGAAACGATTTTAATTCAAAGACTCATAGTCTCTTTAACTTATGCCAATAAAACTATGCTGGAAGTGCCACCATGATGAATCGATAGCCTGTCCGCGTAATAATTTCATTATGAACACTTACTGAGATGAAAGTCCATGAAATCCATATCCTTGCTTTCGTTAGATCGTCTAGCATAGTTTTATACTTACTTACATTCTTACTTATCGACCGCTGCAATCATTTTGCGATCTTCACCTTAATGGCGGATGTCTCTACACCAACCTCCCACATCAGCTTGGACCTACGACGCTTCCTCTGCCCTAAGACGACTTGAAGGGCTGGGTTATTTTATTCCATGTGTATAACATAGTTTTATATAAAGTTTTAAACTATGTAACACGCAATACATAAGACTGAAACTCCTTTTCGTTGCTAACTTCTGGAAAGTCATTTGCAGTGGTATATCTATGTTCATACATAAAGTTGTTTAGAATAGCTAGTTTGTTTTCTTGAAAAGATCACGTCTGTATCAAATAAAAAAAGAGTTGTGAAGATAGTCAGCAATAGATGAGAAACGTTTAAAATTAACTGAGTTTATTAACAGCAATTGATTAAATGCAAGATGGTGCTGTGTGTTTTTTTTTTTTTATTCAGTAGAGACGGCCAGGCCGTATTGCTTAATGGTGCTGTGTTTTTGTTATCCACAATTTCTTCCCTAGGAGCGCTGCTTAAGCTTTGGTAGAAAAATGAATCATTTTTTCTTTTAAAACTGAAATTGAACACATGATCAAAAGGTTACATTTATGCGATTGATATCTGAAATAAAGTTGTGTTCATGTAAAAGAGAAAAGAAACATTGAAAACTACCTTCATCCAGACTTTTGTTCGAAACGGCCCACATACCTTGGTGCGTCAAGAATCGGGGCGGCCATTTTGTATGTGGCCACGACGACCGTGAGGCAAATTAATTACTATTCCAAACAGTTTTCCCCGTTCCGAAAAGGCTCCCCAAAGCCTGGGGTGAGGATAGGGGGTATGCGTAACAATTGTGGTCTGCGATGTTATATCACCTAAGGCAAATTAAAAATCCGTGCTCGTCGCCGTCGTTGTCGTCATTCAACTTTTAGCTGTCAAAATAAAAACGTTATGAGCCACGCGGTGTGTGACAAATGGTGGGCCTGCATCTTCTTCAATCCAGCACCGAAAAGCGGTGGATGATGACGCAATTGGGGTGGGCACGATTACACGATTGGATCGTGTGCGCAATGGGACACCCGAAACCCAGTTTGATGTTGGTGACTGTTTATTTTAACCCATGTTTTCGCTTTCTTTCTTGCTCTCTTTCTCTCTCTCTCTCTTTCTTTCCTCCTCTGTCCCTTCCTTACTCTCTATTTTTCAAAATTTCCAGGAGCTGGACGTTATTACCCTAGTCAACTCGGAGGATCAGAAGATCAACGAACGCAACAAGCGCACTATTGGCATCCTGCGGGAACTCTTCCCGACGATCTCTCAGGTATGGAAGAAATGGGACACAAATACTGATGCAAAACCATATCTATTAAGGGCTGTAAATCACAACACATTACCAACTGATAGATTTAGGCTGCGTAGCAAGAAACTGTTTAGTGAAACAAGTTTAAAAGAGAGTTAGAACGGATACATAACCCTCTAGCTTTACTGTCTTGTTACATTCAAACACAGCGAGATACAAAAAATGCCAAAACCAAGAAGCACATCACAGCTGAAGCTAGCTCGTCACAATCCAATCGATCTAACTCTAGTGTACATACCCACCCCGCATTACCCACCCACAACATCCACAACCTTTCACTACACCACTGTGATGCTGAGTAGATCTCTACCCCATCCCATCCCACGAAGTACGTGCATTGTTGGACACTTCGCTTCTCTTTTTTCAAGCCATTCTTCGTTTCACTCTTTTCACAAGAGAAAGAGACGTTTAACTTCACCCATTTATGTTCATGTCTCATAACTTCATGAACGCATCGCACCAGTCACCCACACTCATGTTGTCGCGTTTTGTCATAGAACGGGAATCACTGACGATCACTTGTAGGCTTAGGGTTCGCGTACATTCGAATCGCCGTCACACCACCCCTGACCCTTCGACCAAGGCTTGACCATTCTAATGGGTGATTGGCAAACAGAAAAATGACATGTAAGAGGCACCATCCTTACACTCAATTCTTTCGTCGCAGAGGTTGAAATATTCTTTCCCGTAGCTCAACCTGAGTATTGCAAAGGATTCTTTCTTCGCTGCGGATTTGAATTTGCAGTATCATGGCTGGGATGTCGAACAGTTTCCCCTCTTTAGCATGGATATTCGCTATCAATAGGTCTACTCCACTCTTTCTCATATGTGATTGCAATTTGCGGAAGTGGAATCGAAACCTGAGCTGCACCGTACTGCGTTACCTCTTCGTGGCCTCATCGTTGTAGGGCAAGGAAGCCATCCGTGTGCTGCACCCCTCCAGTCTCGGACACATGAGGCACGAGTGCCAACAATAAGGTCGCATTGTGGGAGGAGGAAGTCATCGGATACATCTCCTCGGAGAAACGTCGCAGAGCATGCGCGCACTAAGAGTTTGAGATCAATCTCCGTGTGATCCATTCGTGTAGGGTGGGTTTTTCCCTCAAACCGATTATTTGATTTTCTGTGCCGTTGTTTTTTTCTTTTTCTGTTGGGTGCCCCTTTCCGGTGGTGGTAGATACTCCACCAGCAGTAGCAGCAGCAGCAGTATACGTTCGAAGGACAACAACTTGCTGTGAGAAGTCTACTGGAAGAGGCGAGAGGAGCACTCCCGTCCATACGTTAACGGGGCGGTGGGCTGTAGTAGTAAAACTACTTTCATTTTTAAAGTCCACTAGTCACCCCTGAGAACGGTGCACACTGGGCGTCAGTGAGCCCGTGGATTGTAACCGGCCCGATTAACAGCCTTCTCGGGCATCAAATCTTACCTCTACCTCTGCGACTCTGGCTCTCTCTCTCTTTCTCTCTCTCTCTCTCTCTCTCTCTCTCTCTCTCTCTGTCTCTTTATTGCTCTCCCTCCCTCCGTCCGTTTGTCCTCCTAACCTCATCACATTACGAGTAGGGTAAGATGTGTGTGGCAGGGCTGTTTGCTAATCGCAAGTGACTATTCTCTACTCGTGAAAAGGCTCCTGCAGCCTCCAATTTGCTCTAGATACTGCCTATCAAATGAAGAGTAGCTTAACGCAAACCAGCAAATAAGCATCCTGTGAAGACGATACCACCGATCCTGTAGTCAGATGCCAGCAAACATTCCTGTAACCCTGCAGCCAGTCATACCATCTTTCGTTACCGGGAGACCGTGCTCATTCGCTCATTCTCAACACATCAGCGCTAATGGACTTGCTGAGCCGTCATAATCATGGTTCATCCATCAATTCATCTTCCAGTAGGCGTCATCCAAACACACAAAAAGAAAAAAAGATGTGAAAGGTAGTAGTATCACGCATCTCGAGCAAAACATTACCCGCAATCATTAAAGGAAAGCCATAACAACAATACAACCCCTTTGACCTGCCCATCGTTCGTACATCAAACCCGTCATCACATCACATACGTCATATTCATCCGATTACGGGTCAAAAAGCTCCTCGTGCTACGCTCATGTGTTGTCAACCGGAACCTCTCGCTCTTGCTCTCTTTCTCTTTCCCTATCTCGTATAACGTTCAACATCATTTCATCAATTAGTACTTTTTGACATTACGCGCATTAGTCCAACCGTTCCATCGGTTTTAACTTTTTGGGTTATTTGGCTGCCTTAACCTCATTTGCCCACATTGAAATTGAAAACCCAATTGATCGAATATGCCAAGATGTAGTACACACAGTAGTATTTACCAATACTAGCATTGTTTTGACACTTTGGGAGTGAAACAAACGTAAAAATGCCCGTAAACGCGCGGGTACACGGGTACGCGGGTTGCGATACCATATAACGAACGAAGTAATTAAAGTCCCCCAACCACCCCCCACCCACTCCCTTCACAACTCAATGCATTTTCGGCGACTGGCGACATCTAGATTCTGGACCAAAAGATACAGATGATCACGTCCTACCTGTTCCGCACGATCGGCCCAATACTGCTGCGCGGCGGCCTTGGCCTAAGCGGTGGCACTGGCGGTGCGGACAGCAATCGTGGTTCCAGCTCCAGCGACGATGATGACGATTTCGACTTCGACGACGACGAGGACAGCGATAACGGCGGCAGCGACGATGAGAGTGCCAGTGGCAAGCCGAAGGTGAGCATCTCCCTGCCGACATTCCCGCCGTCGGACGATGAGAAGGTGACGACCGGCGCACCATCACTGCGCCTGGGCGAAGACGAGGACAAGAACGAGGTGCGCAAACGGGCCACCATTGGCACGGTGACGGCCACCGAGCCGGCAAACGATCGGATCGACCTGCTGGCCGGCCAGTTCGGCGAAGCAGCCAGTACCGGTGAACCAGCGCTAACGCCAACGACCACAACAATTTTACCGGTCACAACGAGCGCAACCGAATCCAACCTGGTATGAGTGGGCGGGAGCAGGAACCCGTGAGGGAAGAAACCAGTCTTCTTCTTTCCTGTGCTTCGAGTGAGGCGGGGAAGGAGGAAGAGGGGAAAAGAAACAAAAAAAAACAGAACCAATCAGCCCCTAACCGCCAAAAAGGCTTCTCGTTTTCTGTAGGAGGAATGTGCTGTGTAGAAGAACTCTTAGTTGCGTTAGGAGGCGGGCGGGAAGGCCTTTGTAGCTCTGGATGGCTCTTCCTTATCTCTGTCGGAATACTGTGCGCTGCCACTCTTCCTATCCCTTTAACGCCGTATATACCCTAACAGAGTACTTCTAGTATCTATTTCTCTTCTCTATATCTCTCTTGCGCTCTCTCGTAACCGTACGAAAACGGCATCGTCGGAAAAGTGATATCTCAGGATGGCCTTCTACGGCTAGTAAAACAGCTGGTAGCAGTAGCAGTAGATAGTGAATGCTCTGTCACCTCCATCTTCGTGATCTAGACACATCATATAGAGAGGAGTTTCAACACACGTTTCCATCGAACATTGCTATCTGTCTCGCTCTCTCCTTCTTCCTCTATAATCACATAGCTTGGTTTTTCTCTATCGGGTGTTAATTTTTTATTTAGTGTTAAGCCCCATCGCTTCCCAGGACGTGCTATATACACTACTTGTTCATAGCACCTCTCATCAACTGTACCTGTCGATCGTGCTCCTTCCGTTTACCACTGTTTGCCGCTCTCTAATTATCTCTCTTTAATTCTTCATTACGACACCTGTCTACCTCTTTCGCATACATCCCTTTCTGTCATGCTCTATTGATTATCCGACCATCTACCATCTGCCATCATCTGTAGTCATCATCTCTTTGGAACTTCTGAAATTCCTCAACGTCTTTCGTATCGCTCTAACAGCTTCCCTTATCATACACTGGTGAACTGTTTCGTTTTTGTTTTTTCATAAAATGTTCCAGCAAATAAGACAGCATGAGTGTGTGTGTGTGTGGGTCCCTAAATTAGAAAATAGGAAAGCAAGGGTGTTGGTAACCACTTTGCTGCAAACTGTACGTCATCGTGACGCGATCATGCACTACTTTAGCGTGTGTTATGCTATCACTTTTCTCCTACTCTGTTGCACCTCCTGTTGTGTTTCTCTTCTTCTTTTGTCGCAGTAATACTTCTTACGCCCTTTTTTATATTCATCCAGTTCTTGCGCTACACATTGAACTCTTTCTCTCTCGCTCTTATTCTTTACTACTATAGTTCACGTAATCCTTTTTGACGGCTCATGTTTTTTTCTGACTAATTGGTTTAACAAACAAAAAAACACCATGAATCACCCTTTCTAGAAGAAAACAAAACAAACCATCCTAGTAGTTAGTATGTTTGCCCATTTGGTGACATTCTTGTAGTAGTGTACAATTTAAGTATCTTGAGTAGCACCACCCGTTGGGTCTGGAGTATAACAATAGAGACTATACTCAAACTTCTAAAAAACTACTCCATGTATACATTAGCATACGGTTTGGGAAAAGAAAATCCTTACCGTAACCTGGCTGTTCGTTTTTGTTTTTGCACGTGCATGCAATGCATACTTATCAAATTTTCTTCAACCATTAACGCCATATCCATCTCTTCATCTCTTCCATCCTCTCGTGTTGCTGTACGTGTCTGTGCGCATGTGTGTGTGTGCTCTGTGTGTGTGTCTCGCTACCACCACCCACCTGTGGATCGTTGTCCTGCCAACAAACACACACCTGTGCAAATAAATCGCAACTAAAAATCAAAACATTACCAATTTCATCGATCCCTCCATCATACTTTCTCCAATCATTGGGTGAAACTCGAATGAAAAAAAAAAAAAAAACAACACACACACCCACGTCTTCAAAAAAACTATGGATAAATACACACTCCCACGACACCTCGCCGAACCACGTTGTGCGAACCAAAAAACCAAAATCAAACCAGATCACGACCAACGAGAACGCTAATACGCTTGAGACGCTCGATTTGGCCGGCCTGAGCGACACGCTGAACGCGATCCGAGTAGCCCGCGCCACCGGTGAGGAGAAGGCAGCTTCGTCGAACGACCAGAACGCAGCCGAATCATCCGCCAACAGCTCCAGCCTGGATGAGCTGACGCTGGACTCCGAGGGTACTGATGAAGATCGCAACAAGAGGTGAGCTAGTAGGGCTATATTGCGAGATTCTGAAGAGCATTGCGCTTAACTTTCTCATCCACAATTTATCCACAGATTCCTGTCTTTCGGAGGTAGCAGCGGCGGCGGCGGAGGTTCCGGTAACTTCCTGTTCGATATCATACGCGTAAGTACTGTCTTTAAGCATACGCAAGGAAACAAATCAAAAAGAAAACGAGATTTAAGCGCCGTTCTACGGAGTTGCTCCGTAACGTGAAATGTGCGTTTGCGTTTTGCTCAACACCTTTCCTTGACATACCGTTCATTAGAAAAGTTCCTTACTCACTCATATAACTCATATTTTGCATCAAAGACTCAACTGGATTTTCTTGGAAGATGATGAATATATACAAGAACATCCCAAAGTTGGTGGAGGATACAAATGGTTTGAACTGAACGTACCTGTTAATTGTCTCCAGCATTGTTCAAATACTTTAGACATTCCCCAGAAAACGTTCATTCTTTCAATACTCTTTCACTACACTTTGAGATCTCTCAGATATTTCAGAATCTCTGGCATCACTCACTGCTAAGTCCCACATCATTCCAGTGGTTATTATTATGAAAAGGGAACAACGATTTCCCAACAATATAAACAACTACAATAAAGGACACACATCAACAATGCACGCACGAACATGAAACGCACCTAGGGTATAAGTGAAGCACAACATCTCCTGTCCCATCATGAACCCCTCTGTCTCTCTCGCTCTCTCTCTCGCTCTCTTCAACTTCTTCAACTCCGACTCCTTACTATTACTACTTTACTGTCTCTTTCTGTACCACAACCACCTCCACCACCCATATTGCCATCGTAGTATCACCATCTATTACCGCGTAGGAACGCATTGCGAATCTACTAAACTTTTCGATTTTTGAAAAACCAGTTTAAATCGAAAATTCCGCGCCCGAAAACGTTCCCAATTTCAATTGAGACGCCCCAACCAGGTGCACGATAAAATAATTGGTGTATGATGGTGACGATGAGGCCCGAGACCGATGCTAGCAAAAATCTAAAAATAAAAAAATACCGTGGTATGATCTTGCTTATCTTTCCCCTGATTTGGTCGTACCACTTTGCAAGACGCATTGAAAATAGTAAAACCTATCATACAAACAAACTCTCGCCCCCCAATACAAATACTACAAAACAAAAGCTAAAAGTTGTAGCAAAAACCTGCAAACAAAAAACTGAACTGAAACTGAACGCATCCACTCCGCATATTTCAACCCACCAAACCAGCGGGCAGCGGACCGTGCCGCACGTGCCGCCGGAACCGTGTACCGGGTCGTGGCCGGCACCGAATCGCTGATGACCGCGCTAGAGACCGACGACAGTAATGACGATGGACATTCCACTTCCTCTTCTGCCACCTCTCATAGCCACTCTCCGGTAATTAGACCCTTCAATTAATACCATCAAAGAACAAAACCCTCCCTTCCAAAAATGAAAACAACTCCCCATTCCTAATCAACCCAAACCACTCCTATTTTCCTCCTATGTCCACGTTCTCCAACACCTAATACATTTCCTTACTCGATCCTTCGTCCTTCCCGTTTTTAACCCTTTATTGCGTAAAGCTACCCACTCTCCCGTTCATGTAATCCAATCCTTTTGGTATTTGTGCTCACGTTGCATGTTCCTTTCCGTCCCTTTTCTTACGTGTTTTCTTACTCCGACGACCTACTCTATCCGGTTGGAAGGACCTTTTTTCGTTGCTATCCCGCATCACAGCTCACCCGTCACACAGTTTGTACATAGATCATGCGACCTCTACTTTCCGTACCGTCTTTCAACCCTTCCCCATCTCTATCTATCTTCTCTCTCTCTTTATCTCTCTCTATCTCTTTCTCTTAATCTCTATCACTATGTCTTGCACATTTTAGCCATTGGAGGCTATCTTATGAAATCCTTCAACTAACATATTTAGAATGTCACAGAATGCACCTCTTTTTGAAGTAGCGATTGAATCTTTGCTAACTGGAACACACCGCCACGCCACTGAACGCCCTATGTAGATGCTGATGCTGCTGCTACAAATAGTTGCGGCAAGGCACACGCTCTGATTCAATTTTGTCAATTTGGAAGCTTCTTTTCTTCCTTCATTCTTATGCTCTTCCTCATGCTATCATCACCACAAAATGCTTCCTCTTGCACGCCACGCTGTGGAATGATCCTCTGTCATAGTATTGTCACGGTTTGTAAAATTCTTCTAAGTAAAAAAATACACGTCACTTGGTTCTCTCCCTAATATCATCCAAATCCCAATCTCCAAACTATTAATGATGATCTTTTGGGCTGTTCTGCTGGATTTGCTACTATCTCTCTTTGTCACTTCATAAAATTTCCTTTCACGTCTCTTCGCACAAAGCTTCTTAAACTGTCTCTTCTCTCCTTTCTTGTACTAATCGTGGAAGCAAATTCTTGCTGCTTCGTTTTTTCGTAATTGCAGATATCTTACGAGCTCATTGCCCTTATAGTTCGAGCACACAATACTCTCTCTGCGTACTCGACCTAGCTTTGTCGCTTTTTCTGCTCTTTTCCCCGTATCGATCGACCAAGTTCTTATAACCTAACTTCCTATCACCTAATTTCCAACTCTCCCATTATATTCAAGTGGTCCCATAAGCTCCAATACTTATTTCAATCAAATCACTTTCCCTCCTCCTTTGCCTGTTATCTGCCCTTTTCAACAACTCTCTTTCCAAATCCCTTCTCCCATTATCCCATCCCGTTCCTTAATCCTCCCGAAACGATGACAAAATGACAGATGATTATCGCCGAGCGAGCCCGTTATATCCCAAAAGCTCTCCACATTACTTGACCTTGACCACCAGGCCGTCATCTCCACATATCCACGGTTGGCAGTGGATGTGTGCCGAAACGCGCTAGCGTACAACTTCATCTCCAACTCCAAAACTCTGGACAACTCGTAATTCAAAGACCGGCCCGACCGTCTCCAAACATATAGAAAGACAAACAAAAATGAAATGCCTCAGGCGATCTCAAACTTCAACCGGAATGCAGATAATGAGTAATCGTAGCAAGCAGAAAACAGACAAGTACTACTATTAGTGGCTTAATCAGTGGATTCACTCACCCACAACGTTCACTTCTCCATCTCTCATCGGTCACCTAGACTTGTTAAACATACAGCTATCGGACATCTTGGAGAATAAGTGTTGTGTGGATGTGTATATGTGTGTGCGTGTTGGTTTATTACCGTTTGCGTGGTAACTTCTTCGCTTATTAGGCTCGTATCTACTGTGGTGCGGAGCCACAACCAGTGGTCCACTCTACACTATAACACATCTTATTTCTTAATAACCTAGAGGCTGACACCTGTACATTCGTAGCCATTTTGTAGCGCCCACTGAATGCTTTCGTTTAATAAGTAGGTCCAACCAGCTATGATTAACATACCACCATAGACACCTAGACATATTCTGGGCGCCATTGCTCTTTTGGTCGCGCTTCGGTGGAGCTTTCCATGCTACTCGACCATGTACTAGTTTTCTTCGTCCTCTCTACTACTAATCTTTCTTGTCCATTCTCCCACTTCTTCCATTTACTGTACAAGCACGAAACGGAATCCCCCTTTTCTTTCTCTGTTGCTCTCTCTCTCTCTCTCTCTCTCTCTCTCTCTCTCTCTCTCTCTCTCTCTCTCTCTCTCTTTCTCTCTCTCTCTCTATACATCTCTATATATCTCTTCTATTACATCTCATGGCTTAATTTGCGTTCACCAAGCGCACCACACGCGTCGCCATACTACATATATCCTGATTAGCTAAACCCTAGATCATTCGAATCGTTTCGCATTGCGCATACTTATCCCTCCTTGCCACTCACCGACCACTGACTCTCAACACGTTTTTTACCTCCGAAACTCACGTTGCAGCTTGTATCTGGCAGCTCGGGCACGGAGCAGAGCGACGAGAAGGCCCACTCGCCGGACGATCACGATCTCGGCAAGGGCGATGGCTACACCGAAGGCATTCCCGGACCGGTGACGCGTCTGTTCGTGCTGGCTAACCGTGGTCTCTCCAACCTGATCCAGGATCTGATTCTGGTAAGTGATGCTGCTCCCTACACCACTTACTCCCTTCACAGCATCAACATTCATGCCTCATCCGTCACGCGACATCTCACCACTGCAACTCATGTGCGTCTCTTTCTGTTTTTACCCCTCTACAGCGAATCGCACAAACCAGTGAACGAGTGGTTAACTTCAAAGCACGTCTAATTACGTCACTCATCTAAGGTGTTTGTGTGTATGGGTGTGTGTGTGTGTGAGGTGGGTGGTTGTGTTAGTGGATGAAAGGAATGTAACACTTCCTCAGCAGTATCCACTTTCCACATCCCCCCGACTCCACGACTCACCGATTCACTGTGTACCCTTTAGCTCCTCTTCATCCTAGCTCCTCTTCGTGACCTGATCATCATCCTCGCCGGCAAAAAAAAGAACATCTTCCCCTTCCACATGTAGTAATTTCTCATCTGACAACCTTCCGACCACTGGGACCACCCTTCCCTTTCCCATCTCACAATCACCATCGGTGATTGACGGCGTCTAAACAATCGACGTCTGCCGAGGATCCCCTTAACACTCGAAGGACACTCGAAGTCCTGATCGATGGAGCTTCCCTCTTGAAGCGCACTCCGTACCTCGTCTAAGTGTACGTCCTATTCATTGCTAGCTACAAACAAAACACTTCAAACCATACAAAACTTCTCGTCGTCCGCACTTCCGGTGAGCTGGTATGCACCGTCAGCAATAACTGCACCTCATTTCGTTGTCACAACTTGAAAGCAGGGAGGTGACGATGCAACCTTCCACGCTCTTTGTGTTCCTTCTTTCTCCATTTTTATCGCATCCCCCGAGAATAGAAGGTGTCTCCAGGTGCCAGACACCTGATCAGTTTGTCCTGCAACATCTTTTGTTCCTCCTCAAACCTCTGTTCAGTACCCTACTTCTTTGTAAACCATATCTGCAGCCGATGCTGTTCGATGCGAGCAGTCCTGCCGTACCCACTCTGCCCTCGATCGACATACCGGGCGAGCTGTCAAATGTTAGTGCCCAGTTCACCTCCACCGTGAACGAACTTTCGAGCGAAATCACTAACGGGACGCAGGCGATCGCGGGTGAGCTGCAAAAGGAGCTTGCTGTGCTGCAGACGTTGGCAGCACCGATCGACGAAAGTTTCGCGTCCGGGCTGGATGGTTTGGTGTCAAGCTTTGCCCTTCCTGCGCCTACTATGCCAACCACAGCGGTACCACCGCCGGCCAAAGTTAAAGAGCAGACGATTGCTAAGCCAGCACCATCGGTAGATGAACCGACGTCCTTCTCACTGACATCCATTTTTGGATTTTAACGGAATTGTTTGATTATGAAACGCTGTTAAAGTGTTAAAAAATCCAATGCAGTCTTTTTTATCTCCTGTCCTGTGACAAAACGGATGCGGACGAAAACTACTAATACTACCAGCAGCATCAGTAAACACATAAACAAGCAACAGCAAACGATACGATAGCAATCAGCTTCAGCGATCAGGATTTATGACCACTGGTAAAACCAAGATGTATGGTTAGGGATTGCACGTCGGACAGAGGTGAAAGATGTACTAGGTATTATGTGTGTGTGTTGTAAGGAAATCATTTCACCGGGCAAAACAGAGGAGCAAATCAGGATAAGTTTCTAGTTTTTTTTCAAATTCATACCATCAGCCACCATCACGCGGTGCGGTTCGATGCTGTCCAACCTTATTTGGGGTTTGACGCGCCATGCCGCCGTGTCTTTTGTAAATATTCGTCGATTTTCATCTTTTCATCACTTTCACGCTATGTTTCTTTTATTCTATTCTTTTATTTTTATTAATATTCTGTGCCTTCTTTCTTCATTTTTCTTAATACTTTTATCTTTACTACTTCTATAGTTTCATTCCTTTTTTCGTATTCAATTATTCTTTTCTTTACTCCTCTTCCTTACTTTCCAACTGTTGTTTGTTTATTCTAGACAAAAACTCTTTCCTCGCTAATAATTTATTCACCCTTCTGAGGTAAACAAAGCTTCTTCACTCAATTTTCTACTCTTACTGCAAACTTCTTTTCTTTCAGTATGGTTTTTTTTACATTTTTCCAATCTTCCTCCATACTTTCTATCTCTGTCACCTTTATCTATCTTCTCTTCTACCACTGAAAACCCTCTCTTTGATCATTCACATTAAATAACAAAATCAAATCCGGAAAACGAAATGTATCATACTAGACGTTTGTTTGTGAAACAGTAGGCAAGGATTAATGTAATGATTTTTATTTTATTATTATTTTTTTTTGGATGGAGGTGACACTATTATTCAACTGAGATTGTTTAGGTTTTTTCCTTGGCATCGTGTATTTTCCCTTCTCGTTGTTTTATATCCACTATCTCTGTTAGGTTGTTTCTTACTGCTCAATAATACTAAATAATGCTTTTATTTTCATTCACAACTCGATCTTTTATGGCAGCAAACTGTGAGACATGCACACATTGAAACATATTTTCTCTCGTTTATAGTTTTGTTTTTCTTTCGGTCATACTTATCGTCATGGATATGTCACCCATCGTTCGATTAAATCTTCCATTTTTTCTTTTATATTTGTGTGCATGTGTATGTGACCACATCTAGAAAATCCCTACTCTGCTCTACTACTATCTAGAAAAATGAAGTGATTTTTTTTATAAAATGAAAAACAAAACTAAGGAAAAAGGAAAGCTGCAAAACAAAAGCAAAATGCATAACTATCAAATACTATATTATTTACGTATAATAATGTTGTAATGGCGGACAATTCTTAGTTCTTATGGAAAGGCGGAAAGAAGAAAGCGAACAAATTAAATAAAAAAATGGAACTATTTAAAAAAAAATGAGTAATTTTTACAGCAAACTCCTCCTCACCAATCTCGCACGCTTGTCAATCTTTAGCTCAATCAAATCATGCCCTAGGAGCATTTTGTATATCACAGGAAGAATATTTTTCCAAGACATGGACCAACTTAAAGGTATTAATGATTTGGTTAACCAACAGCTTCGACGGCTTTCCTATGCGGCGGAAGCCTACGAAAGGATCGAGCAGGTGGCAGAAGACCTCGGGTTGCAGATTAACGAGGTGAAGACGAAATTGATGGTGGCACCATCAGCGGTGTTACTAACAAATGACGATCTACGTAGGGGTGACGTACGGATAGGTGAACGCACTTTCGAAGTCGTCCCAAATTTCACCTATCTTAGGTCAAAAATCAGCACCGACAACAGCAAAGCACTAGTCGAGCTCCGCGCATGGATGCTGGCGGCCTGCCGGTCATTCTATAGCCTAAGGAAGCATTTCACCTCACAAAACCTGTCGCGACGGACGAAGCTGGGACTATATCGCACCTATATAGTTCCAGTACTCACGTATGCCTCTGAGACATGGACGCTGTCCAAAACTGACGAAACCCTCTTAGCCGCGTTCGAGAGGAAAATGCTCAGGAGGATTGTTGGCCCCATACGTAAGGAGGGACAATGGAGGAGCCAAAACAACGACGAGCTGTACAACGACCTCACTGTTGTGCAGCGAATTAAGCTCGCTCGGCGCCGGTGGGCTAGCCATGTTATACGGATGGACCCGGACGACCCAGTCCGTAAAGTCCTCTTAGTCCGTCCACATGGACAGAGAAGGCGTGGTAGGCCCAAGCTGAGGTGGGAAGATGGCGTTGAGGCGGCCGCCATCAAGTCCGGGATAACGGATTGGCAGACGACGGACGCGATACCGTAAGCGGTTTCGGAGTTTGTTGCAGCAGGCCAAGACCGCGAAGCGGTTGTAGCACCCGATAAGTAAGTAAGTAAGATCGTTGTTGCTGTAGGAGGGTTTGTTTATTGAGTCTGTTAGATTCTGCAATGTTTTCTGTTTACTTTAAAAAATGTTATATGGCAATCTTCAATTTATATGTGTTAGCACTTTGTGCAATAAAGCACACAGCAATAAACCATCCATGACCACGAAGAGATTATACACCCTGAAAAATGATCATTACGGTCATTCTTTAAAATAACAAATGACTTCAACGATCCTATGTGCACGTTACGGAAGAACCGGCCAAAACAGTCACGTGGCACACCAACGTGACCGGACGTGGGAACCGTTGACGCATGAAATAGATCCAATGACGAACTCCACGCGTAGACACCAACAGGTGGTGGGAACCGTCGACACAGCAGATCGAATGCCCGACCGGGGATCGGATGATTCCACGCAGACACCAGAAAGAGAACCACTGAAAATTCGTCAAATTAAATAAACAAGCAGTTAGTTAGTTCTTAGATCTAGACCAGGTAGGTGGTAACTGAAATAATTTTTTTTTAGGTTATCCGGTCTAAACGACCCATAACTTGCATAACTGCCAAATATTACGCATGAGTTAGCTCGATTAATGAAATCGGTACAATATTGGCAAGTCCTAATACAGAGAGATGGAAAATGAGTCTTGAGGCAATGCAGAAGAGATTGATTGAATTGATGCAAATAGCAATTCAACGTACATGTTGAACGACGTACGTGCATGTTTATAAGTTCTGTAAAAGGGTTGGATCCGACGCCTTTTGAAGGTTACTATCGGCTCTCCTTCTCAACTGCTACTCAATACGTCCACGACGTGCAGAACGGTAACTTGTCGCCTAAATATTCAAGCTTGGGTACACGGAGAAACCCACCCCCTTGGGCGGATGGGCGGCAAGGCTGAATTGAGAGGGAGAATGGACTGTTACTTGCTAGCAGTTCATCTTCGAGCGT
>KB671818.1:72099-99080 GCA_000349105.1 Anopheles epiroticus | reverse complement strand
AATAAACTCCATTTTGTTTGCTCCTCGTTGGGTTTAAAGACAGTTACGCTCCAGAAGGTCATTTTCTGGAGCATTAAAGATAATTTAAAGTGTATTGTAACATCCGTGTAAAGCTATCAAAGAACTTTCCAAGACTACATTGTAATATTGATTGATGACCATCCAAAGGTAGCGAAATTATTGTGAAAATCGACGAAGAAAAATCCTTTGTATTACGTGTAAGCTTCCTAACAACCGTGGAATATGATGTTAACTTATTTAAAAAAGGTTCATATCCCCTTTGCTGCTATTCACTTACTCAATTTTGATTCCCATCGTTTTACGCACAATTTCAGTTAACAAAAAATGAATGTTTTTTTGTTTATGTTGACAATTCCTGTGATTCCATCGGCTGGGCGAAAATAAATATGTGCATGGCTAAAATCATAAATGTCTTTTAAGCTATAAATCATAATTTGAGCTTTGATGTAAAGACTTGCTCACAATGGTGACATTTTCAAAACAAAAACATCCATAAAACTACATCGATCTGTTATTGCTCCTTTGAAATGGAACTCAAATTCTCCAGAGAAATATGTCATGAATTATATGCTGGGAACAATTCTTTTCAACATCGGATCAGCCGGTAAACAGCTGACTGTGCAACGAAAACCTATCAGCTGTGCCGCTGTGTTTGGCCGTTAATATGAACAATTTGGAGAGTGGAATAAAGGAAAACAAGCAAACAGCCGACGGGCATCCTTTACCGTGTCATAAGTTTTCCGGAGGGCTTTCTAATGTCACCGGTGTCAACTGATTTTGCTTGCAGTTAGTTCCAGCGCACAGCGGCTCCCGTGTGAGCAGATGAACATGCGTGCGTTACATGTTAGCTTCTGCCACGTTTTGGTACTTCAAAAAAAAAGGCAACTTTTGTGACCTTTTTCACAAAACACTATTCGGCGTGTCCTTTTTGTACCCTTCACATATTCACGCTCTTGTGATGGAAATCGTGCCATTGGGAACATAAATATTTTTCAGAGGCACTTTTAATTGAAATAGCGCGGATCGAGGGATGGAACAAGAGAGCGACCGGCTCGTACTCTGTTCGTGGCCGTGGGATAATGCAGGGAGAGTGGAGAGAAAGTAAAAAAAAAAACACATTTAAAAATAAATAATAGCACAAAGTGTTGACATTTGCGGTGCAATCCGAGGCTAAATCATTGCTATTTGATGATCACACTCGATGAATGGTGTAGCAAAGGGAAAGTGCGAGTGAACAGAAACAGACACACACACACATACACGCGTTCAACTATCAGAATAAAGCAGAAAAAATAAATAAATCGATACAATTTACAATCGCGCTTCTGTTCACACCGCAACAAGCAGCAGGCAGCGTATATGCCATGCCGAACCGTGCGAAATGCCTTGCATTCCAGCGATATAGTGAACGAGGGCCCGATAGTGCCACCGGGGGATGAACTTTTGTTTTTTTTTTAATTAAACCAAATGTCGCATAAAATGCTAATAAATTACGACAAGCAAAATACGCAATCGTGCATGGATGGGTTTGTCGTTTCATGCATTACTTCCCTTCTTAATAACAAATAGCCTGGAAGCCTTTTTAATGATTCCGTTTTTTTTCGCCTTTCGTGGCAGTTTTTATGCAAATGTAACAATTCGCATGCGTATTAAAAACACTCGTACGCTAGTAAATCAATTTAATGATCTTTCAATTTATGGCTGCGAAGGGGGGTATAAAAACTGATGGGTAGTTCAATAAAGGGAATATATTTCTGATCCCGGTTGACTTTTTCATTTTTTGCTAGCTTTTCTTTTTTTCGTACCATTTATACATATATTGCTACAATGTATGTAAAGAAGGTAATTTTTCTGTGCCATGTTACTAACATTAAGACAATCTTTCTTATAAACAACTATTTCTCTATTAATTACAATAACAAAATCTTTCTTATCTATACAACTTTTAGACAGCGAGCTTGTGATGGGAAGAAAAACAAAAATGTTCAAAAATTAAGGCGTGGACTAATCAAGAATATGGCACAGCACACGCAAGTTTGTTTCAGTATATGATTTTTTTCTTAAATAAACTCGAATGAATTTGTTGTTTGTTTGTTCTCGGACCATTACAACCGATATTTACGATCAAGACCTGTCCGAGCTTTTTTTGGAAAGAATAATAATCTGGAGCCTTCATTGAATTTTTCAATTTTAATTAAATTCAATTAACAATGTCGCATCACTTTCCACAGAAGATCAAATATTAATTAAAAGAAAAAAAAAATTAAAAAAATTAAGGAAAACAGCATCGTGAAATATATGCAAAACTGCTAAACATGAGCCTAAATTGGAAAGATGGAAAAACATGTATTGTTAAACACTGATCTTAAAAATTTCAAACATGTCTTGGCATGTGTTATCTTATGTTTTTCTTTCCTTACTTGGTTTGTAATTTGTTATCCTAAAACTACCTCTACTACCAAAGTCGAATTCCGTTTCAAATCTGTTCGTTATTTTGCTGTTTTGTGTAGTCAATAAAAATTCATACCTGTTCAGTACAACGTACATAGGTCCTAAAAATATTTCAGGCACTGTACAGGATAACCAAAAGGAGATTTTATATCAGGAAAAATATTTTATTAGACTTTTCCCTATGAAAAACAATAAAGTAGTTTGATGACGATGACATCAACGATATATTTAGTAAAAATTGTACAAATATTTGTAACGTATTCAATCTTGATTGTTTTTTTTGTCTTTACGAAAGCACTTAATTTTTGTTGCATTGATCCGACTAGATTATGAATAGCAGAGGATATATTTTTTCATTCATGGCATTCGTAGCATATCTTTTTTGTTAGAATATCTCTTCGAGTAAAAATCTTACATTTACAACTTTTTTTTTTATTCGGTAGTAACGGTCAGGCCGTATTGCGATTTAAACTTTAAATTTGCAATCAAATTGTTTAAAGCATTTCTTAGGCGTGATGTAAAAGACTTAAAACCTCGATAAAACTTTAAAGCTCAATCATTGTTTTAACACATCAGAACTCGTGCCTTCGCTAGATAAAGGTTTGTAGACTATTACTTTTTAAACTTAGAAGCAAATTTAACCTTTGATTACATCAGACATTGTAATATTTTAACCAATTAACGGACCTTTTTCTTGTAGTTTAGTTCTTAATAAAACTAATGAAGTGAAGGAAATTAAATTAAAGTTAAAAATTGACAAATCTTTTAATTTTTATTTCAACAAAATTTATTACGTTAAATAATAAAAAAACATTGCGTTAAGAAATGAAAAATGTAACCCAAACAATAAATTATACCAAAAGTATATATTAATTTCTTCTATCATTCAACAGTGAAAATCATGTTAAAAAGCAAGCGTTCTGTTCCAATGCGATGTAAATTTGTAAAACAGTTAAGAAAACCTTTGTTCTGTGATTCGCACACAAAGAAAGGATTTTAGTTGAACATCCTGTAATTAATAGGGTTCGTAGTCAGGATGTCAATGAATAAAGCAGTGCTTTGAAGTAACGAAACCATTCCGAAGCCGTTAGAACTAGAAAGCTTCTTCGCTACTCACGAGCCTCACCGAACCCACCGAAAGGTTTTGACAGTCCATTAATAATACTTTACAATAATCTCACAAATTGGCTTATGAGAAAATTCCTCCCGGAAGTGTGAACCATTCCTCCCAATTTATCTCATCAAAGCTAACTGTACCTCTTTTTCCTTCGAAACGCTTAACATCCCCAAACAAAAAGGAGTCACTCTTCATTTATAACCGATCTTTTAGGGAAGAGACACAAACACAACATAAATGAATTCGTTTACCAGGTCTCTTGAAATCGTCTCATGGTGTAGTTTGCTAATCATTTGTACAACGAACAGAATGCTTTCGGAACGTTTTAGAAAGAGCATCCCGGTTCCATCGCTCAATCATCTCGAACTGCTTAGCACATTGACAAGACGCACGACAGCGACCGCTGCTGCTCGTTCCGCAACTACGCTAGCATGAAAATCAAAACAACATTAATCAAACAATTCCATCCGGGCGTCCGTGTTCCTTCCGGGCGTAAAATGGAAAATGAAACAATTAATCTCACCTCGCTGACGCACCGGGTTCGGGCGCACACACCAAGCTTGACGAAAGATTGACAAACTGCTAAGTACTTGAAGTGAACCCGGTGCGGAACAAGCAGCTACATATGTCAAAACCGTGCCACAGTGACAAACGTTCCTGTACTCACTGCATGCAACGGTTTCGCAGTGCCTTCAGGGGGGTATACGGTTCAGAAGAACGAGAGTCCCTTTTTTGCGTCCACTTCTTGCACATTGTTAACACAATGTTGCACGGAACAGCCGGGCAGAAGAGCAGTACCGTGGGTTGAAAAAGCATTCGATTTTAATTGTCCCTTCGGGCGTAACTAATTATAATCTGTTGATTCAAATGTCGGACGAGGCAAAAAAAAAACAAGAATGCAGGGACGTGAGCTCTTGCTTGACGTGTTTTTTCTCCTCTTTCGCAAAATGTAGCTTAAGATTTTTTTCCACGCTGTTGTACTTTGATTTTTTGTGCTTCTTCTAAGGGTTCAACTTTGCTTGCTGTTTTCGAGTGTCTTGTTGCAGGGGTGAGCCGCTTGTTCCGACCGGTAATGTAACTTTGAAATCAAATGTTTCCAGTCCTGCGGCGGTTCCGGCCGTAATTGGACAATTAGTGTACTTTTCCTGCAGAAAGTTAGTTGAAATTTTATTCTTCTTTAAAAAAGGGGCTGAATCTTCGTTGCGAATTTTAAAACCATTCCTTTGGAGTTTTGCTTCTTGTATTGGATATTAGTAATCGACATAAATTGCTTTGCTTTGCATGGTTTGAACGGTTTTATTCAATTCATTTGCAGCTTTATTCAATGCATGGAAAACTATGAATATTTGGGTTTTTGAAAATGAAAAAAAAAATTTATAATTCAATATTTATTCGTGAAATGTTTCAAATATTGCTTTGAGTAAAATGAAACTTTAAATTTTATTTAACCATTATGTTACTCGTAATGAACGAATGATTTCAATTTGAAAATTTGTTTGCCATCGTGTTAACAAAGTTTACGTTTGTTTGAATTTCATTTCTACATTTTTGTTGTTGAGAAGCTGCTTAATATCTTTTAAAGGTTTTTATTATTCTAAAAAAATGCCCATAGTGCTTTTTATCTCATTTACCTGCAATATTCTTTCTTGTATGTTATCGAATTGTATATTGAAGTATTTCGGATGTTTTGGTCCTTTGCACTCTGCTTAAAGACATTTTGGTTCCTTGAGAATATACATCTTAATCATAAGAAACTACTCAAAATTAACAAGCGATTTATTTTAGCATTAAAAGAATTAAGAGGATTAAAAAATCGTTCTCAATGCATACTTATAAACTCTTTAGATGTTTAGCCTTATACATTCCTTTATTTATTATTTGCTATAGTTTTCATACAAGTTTGAGCAATTTGTTTTGTTATCGCCTTCCAGTTTATTCAAATAATTGATATCATTGGCATAGCTAAACCATCAGCTTTAGAATTTATCAAACTGAATAATCGCTAATACATAACTTATATGCATTCAAAATACTTCTTTAAAAATTTTGTTGAATGAAGTGGAAAAGAAATAAAACTCAAAAAATCACCTTAAAGATGAAGAATTTAGCTGAATTCGAATAAAAAATATAACAGTAACGATTTCCTTACATTTGATAAAGAACACAGAAAACTGAAAGTGTACTGACACGAAAATTATCAAAACTTGTTTCATGATTGTTCTCTAATTCCAGTAGAACAACCAGACCGTATTAAAATTTTTTGAAATATGTTTAAATAACTTCATATCGTTCTTCGTTCAGCAAGCCTTTACCAATATTTTTAAACAAAGCAGTGCTGAATTTGTAAATTGTGAAGCAACGTTTTGGCTATCATATTTTGAAACTCTTTTACGGGAATTTTTGAAATCACCTACCATTTTGAAGTGTCTTTCAGAGCATATTGTCCATTTTGTGCGTTTTGTTAAATTTTTTGTTTGCTGATTTGGGCACGCGTTTGAAAATAATTCTCATTCTCTTAATTGCTTTACTCCATTCTTAGTTCTTATACAGAAACGATCTATATTGTGCAACACAATAGAATTTGATTTGAAATTTCAAAATTATCTTATTCTATTATTTCAAAATACACAGTTATCCCATTTCATTCCCTTCTCCAGAAAATAAGAAAACAAATTTGAGTAAATATAACAACTTAAAAACATTTCCTAAATTTCCTTCATCCTACTTATTCGACCAGCTGGACAGCTGGGTGGGCTTCCCCTTTAATTGCCAGAAAGTGGATTGTAAAACTCATCTGTCAGTCCGTAACGCCCCGGACGGGTCTGTTTTCTACAATCTCCACTGCCAATCAGTGAACGGGCGCTACATTACAACACCGAGGATAAAAAAAAAAAATCCTTTTCTATCTAGCTCCGGCGTAAAAAAAATAGAAATCACCCAAACCGTTCCATGAAGTCACTTGGAAACCGGAGTGTCTCCTCTGAGTCGCGTAATCCCAGATGGCTTTTTTCCCTGGGTGGATTCGAAACGGAGTGTATCGAATTTCAATTACGGAATGCCGACGACGGAACCAAACGGCGGTGGCATGAAAGGAGAACGGAGAAGAGCGGAGGTATTAGAACAGCCACACGCTGATGAAAACTTTAGTCAGCGAACAATCTGTCCAATCGGTTCGAGTCTTGGAATTGCCAATTCGATCCGAAAGGCGGCAGGCCTCTCTAGCGCTCTATCTCGAACAGCTGATTAGAGGGACTGTTGGACAGGGAAGAAGCATAATAAATCCTCTTACTCCCTCTCCACCCAATCTGCCGGATGAGTGAAGCGTCGATAGATAACGAACGGTAGCTACCCAGGCTACCCAGGCTACCGGGGACCTTAAAGTACCGAACGGAAGGGAAAGTGATAAATGACGTCCTTCGCGTAGATGTTTAAAATGTCATTAACTTCAAACAAGTAGCATTGTAGCACTGCTTCTGTAATGTGTATGGATGGTTTTTTAGCTTTCTTCCCTATCCTTTTGCGGGAAACTTTTCTCACTTTGTGCGTGTTCCTCTGCCCGGAGTGAAACTTTAACCCAAAACGGGTGACTTTGCCCGATACGGTAGCAGGGCACTGGTTGCGTTTCCATTTCGATAATTCTCACACAACCAGCCATCAACGAAGGGAAGGGCTGTGTGAAGGGAGGGAGAGCGAGCGATGCAAAGGGACAAAAGAAGCCTTTTTCTCGGCGGAAGAAAACTTTTTGCGTAACCGAAAACCATAAATTACACCTGAGCCACTCCAGAACCATTAACAGCAAATGGGACAAACGCAGAGAAAGAGGTAATCCTGGTGGCCACACACACACACACACCGTTACACACATACAAATACACACACTGTCACAGCGCTCTGAACCGTTGTCCGTTGTTTAGGATAATTGTTTTGTTTCGCTACGTTCCCCTTTCTAGCCGGGCAATCTATGCCAAGAAAAAAGGGAACAGTTATTGATTTTGGAAGCTTAAACTTGTGCTGGAAGAAGAAACGTGTTTTGTTGTACACTGCAAGCACACTACCAGCAAAGGGATGCTCCCGGGCAAGTTATCACCAGGCAAAATAATAATGTTCACTGGCCGTGCGCTAATCCGATGATTAATAATGGGTTGAGACTACTGTGTTTGCCTTTCTGTTCGTTTCTGGGTTAAAACGCATCGAAGAAATGAGCGATGAATTTGGCAATGATTATTTATGGACTTTTCTGCGTCCATCTTGGGTACTAAATCAAACGATTGTTTGTGAAGATTTGAAGGAAAAACGGCACCCCTTTGACAGTAGGCCTGAGACTTGATGAATGAGGTCGATGGGACAAATGTTATACTGATGGGAGCGCATTTTAAACAATTTATAACTTCGTTTGTATCTATATCATACAACGTGTGGAAATACATTGGTAGACCTACACTCACTACTAGAATACTTGAATAGAATTTTTTGACAGAAATTTTTAAAAATCAGGTTTGCATAAGAAAATCGTTGCTAATTAACTCTTTAAGAACTATCGGTACCTTAAGTTAGTTATCAATGGTCACTATTTTCCAATACGTTCTTTCAGTGGTTGTCAAAAAGCGTGTAACATAATTTTAAGCACAAAGGAAGAAAGCGGTTCGACAAGTTGTAAATGGACGGTTGACAAACAATTTCGATTTCCCACAAGATTTTCTTTGTTAGCCATAGAGTTTGGAAATCAACCTGTCAGCAAGTGGAATACGAATAACTAATCGAATGCCGCACAGCTCGGAGGTTCAGTGGTTATGGCGTAGGTCTGTCGTATCAAGCCCGACATTGTATCGAATCCCATTAGGTCCTCTGACGCACCTCATTAACAGAATCAACGATTCTAGTATGGATACACTAAATAGTGAAATAAATAAATAAATATATAAATCACAGGAAACAAAGAAGGGAAGAATCGAATCTTTGTAGGACATGAACCTATTACTGAATATTACTGAATATTACAAAATAAAACTTGAAGAGAATCTAACTTGTCGAAGCCTGTGAAATTTAAAGGGATGAATGTTTACTTAAAAGTAGCAAGGTTTGTCAAAGAAAAAATCATGTTTTCTATCAAAAAATAAACTAAGGATTCAAATATTTAACCCTTAGTCGATGTTGCAGTCTTGCAACATGGTGAGCATTATATTATGAAGGATGATTATTGACTAAAATACAGTTCTAAACTCGCATCGATCAGAAGAAGCAGAAAAACGATGTTCAGAAACAATTATTAATTGTTTGAGTTTACTGACCATTACGAATTTTAGTTCTAATAAATGGCTAAAAACACACTGCTTTATCGATCTTACTTACAAAAGAAATATCCTATTTTAAAAATGCATGATGGCAAGATAATGGCATTATAATGGCATGATCTTTTTTTTAATGGCATGATAATTTTATCAAACTATACTTTTATCGCAAGGAAATAGTTTTTCATAAAGAAAAATCTTTAAGTGCAATATTTTCAATAATGGATTGGTGCAATATTTATTTATATATTGTAGCAATAATATTAGTGCAAGAGGATTTTAATTTCTATCGATCTGCTTATAGCATATAAAGATAATTTCATTTCCTTTCATACGGTAATGTGGCACAAACATAAATGATAGAAACGCCGTTTTTCAAAATGAAAACATTACCAGGTAGGTAAAGAGTTGAAGGGACTATGACAATGACTATGTTTATCGGGAATTTTCGTTTCTAACAATACACGCGTCTTAATAGAGAATAACTTGGACAGGCTTGTAACATTCTGGCTGCTGGTTAGGAAGCATCGAGTAAAATCGTTTGATCGTTTTCAGAAGGTGGCATTTTTTAACATCTTTCTCCTTCCAAAGATTTGGTCCGTGGCATTGCGATGAGAGGTACTTGATCAGACTTAGATCAACATAGCTTTTATCTACGCTTTTATCTAGGTCCACCTTGTACCTATTAGACTACAAAAAGATGCAAAATAGGACAATTATGAAGCAAGCAAAAAATTCTTGCGCTATTCGAGCCCAAGTTTGCGAGCTGTATTAGAGTGTCACCTTCTTGAATAATGCTTCAAATAGTTCTGCCCAAAATTTGTCGAGCACCAACCTTATCTTGTCGCACCCTCGGGTCTCCTGAGCTATGAAATGTACTGATTGATCTAGAAATTTTAGTTCAATGTGAATTGTGATGAATGCACTATGTCAATAATATTACTTCTAATAATCTTATTACGAATCAAAGAAGCAAAATAGACTGAAGCAGAATCTCCACGAAGGAAAATGTGATTGTCTGTGTAGAAATGTGATGTTACAGTGCGAGTGTTGAAGATGCTCAAATAGATAAATACATTTGAACTTTTGACTTTTGAAAAATCAATAAACACAAGAAACTTTTCTCAAAACATATGTTGAATGATTTTCTCCCTCCGGAACCACACCACAGCCTACTTAAACAAACCCCCCGTCCATCGACAACCATAATGTGCAAGCTGTCCTGTTCAGGTTGAATAATTTTGTCACATCATTATTACACCCGTACCCCTTCGCCGTGTGTTTCTCAGTCACTCCCCGAACGCCAATTTCCATAATGACCTTCAGGCACACTTTTCTTTTGCCGGAAAATAATGACATTCCGATCGGTCACCGGAAGCCAAAATAGCTCCCCAGGTGCGTATTGGGATTGAGCATCCCTTCCCTTCTTCCTTTGCAACCCTTTTCCTTTCTCCGCTCCAAGCACATAAAACCATTCCGGATTGTCGCCTCTCGGAGCAAATCACACAAAAATCGAACCCCACAAAAAGGGACCAAACAAACCCTCGGGGGGGGGACACCTTCAAAAGCAAATCAATCACGCGTGTGGGCGTGTGTGGGGGTGGATGGGTTGGTAGCAAATATTTGTGAAAAGTTTTACCTTTCTAACAGTGAGCTCCACCGGGTACGAGGTACATTTATCCGTAGTGTGGCTTAGGGGTGACCGAAGAATTTGCCTTTCCCACCCAGGAAAAAAGCCTCAAATTGGTTCCGGATTTTGTGGTCCAGGGGCAAGGGGGGAAGATAAAGAAAGAGAGACAGAGAGAGGGAGGGAAAGGACGGGTGTGGTCTTTTTTTATTTTCGTTTAAGGACCAATCTTTTCAACGTGCGGCAGCTCCGAATTTCGCTCCGGACAATAAACGTCAACTCGGTCGGAATGTCATCGCGAGAAAAAACAAATCTTCTACCGGGTGGGCAACCATTACCACCTTTGCTTTCGCCCCGACCAGTGCAGAACATTGTTTGACGTACCAATTTTTCTTCGGCACGCTGGAGTTCTTGTGCGCCCGAGGAGGCTAAGGAATGTCTGCCCGGTCGCGTTGGACCGGTAAGATCCGGCCGAACAAGAAACCCAATTAGTGCGACCATATATCACGGGCAAAGCATCGTGCTGGACTTCCGTCACGACTTTTCCTTTTTGTCGCTTTTCTGTGCGGTTCCCAGAATATCTCGGTGCAAGGAAGCTGCCCTAAAACGCCCACTCCACCCTTCGGATGACCTTGCAGCCGTGCAGCTCACCAGAATTCGGCGTCCAGTTTCCGGTGTTTTGCGTCACCCAACGCAAGCTCCCATTCAAGAGAGCAACGAGAGCTGCCGAAAGTGTGGAAGAAAACTTTCATTTTCCATTCCACATCCGGGGAAAAAAGGTGGCCTTTTTTTGCTTGCGGACAATGTCGCTAGCTTACCTGGCGCTCCACTTTCCCACACAGGAAAGGAGACGTAAATGGCCATTGTCCTGAACGACCTTTTCACCTGAACGTTTCGTCTCTTCGCTTCCTTTTTCGTCTGCCAGCTGCCGAAGAAAAGTTTCCCAAGAAGCCAAGCTGACCGTTTTCCGTTTCAAGAATTTTCCTTTCCACCGGTGTTTTTGCTGTCCTCTTGTTGCGGGTGGTCTTTGCCGGAAAAGCGAGCAGAAATAGTGCTTGGGCAAGCAAATTGGCATCCGAGATTAAGTGAACCAGAAACGTTCCATTGGAGGAGGATGGAGACCCCACGCTCGGGCTGGAAAGTAACCCGTTTCCAAGTTTCCTTCTTACCCTCTCACCCGGACTCCCGATTTGGTGTTGAGGCAAAGAATGGCAAGACATCATTAAAGTGTCTCACCCTGCCAGAGCAGCCTTTCAAAGTCAAAGCTGGACCACCGACACAACCACCAGCAACTGTCGCTTTTCACCAGGTCGTTACCGGCATCTGTTGCCGGCCTCTGATTGCTCGTTCTTAAGGTACTCTCCGAGTAATTTGCAGGATCCGTTTTGGGCCCCGTACCTCAAACCCTCCCAGGAAAAGCTGGCGAAGAAAGCTTAAACGATTGTAGCTAGGTTTTTTTCCTCCTCCAAAGGTCATCTTTTTTCACATCAAAAACAAACTCATAGTAAGGGAGTTTTAGAGCTGCCACATCCGGTGGACAGGGCTGTGACTTCTTCATGAAGCAAAGTGACACCGGCACGGAGCGTACATAGAGCAGGTTAGTTTATGGCAGTAATTGAACCTATTACTGCACTCACCATGCTGAAGCGATTCTTGTTTTTTATCCTTGGAAACTTTCACAATGATTTCGATTCCACATCCTTCCTGCAGGATTTCTGTCGAGTTCACTCGTTCGCTTCCATGCTTGGCATAGAGGTGCGCTTCGTTGAAACAACTCCCGATGGTTCCGGAAGTTCCCGTATGTGAAACGGAAATGGACGACGTCGCAGGGAGATCAGCTTGTTAGACAAAACTGAGCTAACGACAAATTGGTTCAATGTCGACGGCAGCACGTTAGGAGGCGATATGGTGCGGAAAGAACAAAACAGCAGGTACTCTAGTAAAGGATCAATCAAGTAAGATAGTATAAGCGTTTGTAAAAATTTGCAGTGTAAACGGTTTAGATTGTTTTGCTTGTATGTTTGTTTTGGTATGATAGCAAATAAAAAGAAAAAAAAATACAAAAAATCTTGTTAAAATAAGTTTAATTCCGGTATTTTCAATGCTTTCTTGCAATTTGATGAAATAATGGAGAAGAACTTCAGGACATATCCAAAAATGGGATTTTTGTTCTAATTTATCCTAAAATTTTACAGTTGACTATAGTAGGAACTGTCTTGCTATAAGAACTGAGCAGTATATGGCCAATGGTAAGAACAAATTTACACTCAATTCTTATTATGATATAAGAACTGTACGTGAATTTACCCTGATCTGCATATTGTACTTGAAACATTATCAGCAATGGAACTAATGCCGTACCTATACTAGCCCCGAACGCATACCTTTCCTACTGGAGACATCGTACACGCGACTGTCATGGGTCTTTCAATTCAGTTTCAGTCAATTCAGAATTTATAACATATCCGTTTTGGTTCATAAATGGTTTTAAACCCGATTTAAAAAACTGTTCCTAGATGCTATGTTTAGCTTTAGATCCGTTCTGTTGCAATGAATCCCGAACCTGGTTCAGGAACTTCTATCAAACCTTTACTTTTCTTAAACTTACCTCGCTTTCCATATGAATGATATTAATCCAACTCATAGTTTCACTCACATCTGAAATCATCTAAACTTTCAGTTACATGTACAAAAATTACACATAATTCAGTTTCTTTCGATTTCTGTTATTGTTTCTATTTCAAACATACACTGGAGCTTACTGCAAACCCATCTCGGTTAATTTTTTTCGACTTAGTTTATCCTGATACTGTAACTAACCTCAAACCCCTCCTGATATTACCTGTCCTTATGGCAGAAAAATGGGAATCAGCCCTGGAACAGATAATTTGTTTTACTGCGCATATATCTATCTTTGTAATGATTCTTAAACCATTCCTTTTCTTGCAATGTACCAGAAATGTGGAATTGACTACTGACAATTTGTAAAAAATTTTTTTAGCCAAATTAAGACTGTAATTTGCTATTTATAAAAAAATTGTAATTTGTAACAGAGTAACAAAACATACCCATAACGTTCTTCAAACAAACAGTGTGCTTAAATTGCTCATCCTTGTGAGTATTAATGTTTGACTATTCTGCAGTAAATCTAATAGTAGATATTGTCTTGAAACAGATCTCCACTACCTCTACTACTACTAGATTGACTTAATCGCAGTTCTCGATCAAGAATTCTTTTAGTAGTTTTTTTTTGTATCACCAAATGGTTCCGGCAAACACGGATGGGTGGCTTGGTGGTCTAACTGGCTGCTTCGTAGGCCTGTTTCATACGATCAGGCCCTACGTTGCTTAGAATCCCATTCGAATCACTACCCCTTCCCCCCCCCCCCTCTTTTGCTATGGGTACTCTGAGTCACAGCCTTCCACCCCCACAGGATTAACAATCTTGCTATGGATGGGTACACTCAGTCACAGAAAGAGCCTAAGCACATTAGTGCTCTTATAGGCCTTAACCCTACTGGGTTGTTCAGAAAGGATTATCTTTTTGGATTTTTGTATGTTTTCTTAATTTTGAAACTGAAATTATTATGCAATATTTTACCATGGCAGTACTTAAATCGTGTACACTCAGTTTAAATTTCGGTTTTTCTTTTTGCTCTTTGTATATTATTGAGGGTTAAACACATTCAAACCATAAGTGTTTTATTTCATTATAAAATCAACAACTCTCGTAGGTTTGTTAAGAAACTGTGAACATAGAATAAACTGTTTGTTTGTTCGTTTTTTATTACGACCTGGCCGTTTTAACCCTTTTAGGGGAGTGTTAGTGACTGTATTTTGGGATTGGTTGGATTTAGTACTCTGTAGTATGCAAAAATGGACCAGTTATCTATTGTTAAACCTATTGTAGAAATGGAAATATTGTTGGATTTGATAAATTCATAAATTGTTTTTAAATACTCTATATCGAAAACGGCTAAAATATCACAAATATGGGTGCATCAGTTTTGTTTTTTTAACGTCGTTAATTGAGCAGAGGAGCTGAGGCCGAGTGGTTTCGTATGTTTGCCATGACCATAGTAAATGGTCAATATCGTGATATCCGACTCCACAGGGGCATTCCTTTGTCATGGGCAGTTCGATGCGTTGAAGATGAGCATTTGGGCTATAGTGGTTTGATATGAGTCTCGACATGATTTTGATCAATGCTCCTTCAGCCCTCTAAACCCCGGATTTAGGCTGACATTTGGTAATATGGAGTATTGTCGGGACACCATTAGATACTCTGAGAATTAAATCGGGCGGTTGAAGGTTTGTCGCGAGTTTGTTCCTTCTTTAGCCAGCCTATCCGCTTGTTCATTGCCAGCTATTGAGCAGTGAGCAGGGCTAAAATAAACTGTCAATTCATAGTTAAATATAAACAATAAACAATAATTTCGTTGATAGTTTTGAGTGAAATAAAAATAGAAACAAGATGAATGTCAAAATTCAAATTGATCGAAAATTCTCATGACTTTCCTTCAGGTAATTTTTTTAGGCAATCGCTTTTTTCTATCTGTCTGTGGTAATAAACCTAGATGTAAATTATTTCAATTATAATAAATCATATCCATTACCTTCCCACGCATTCCGTCCAATTAGTTCTTCCTTTGCAAAATTTCTTTATTAACCGTTGACCAAAGGCAAAGAAACGGGAAGCAAAAGAAACTCACTCACATAATCTTAGGCTAAACGTTTTATAAACGATCCATAAATAAATCACTCAAATTTTACATACCCTAATCCTTGCCCGCTTGTCCAACCAGCCCGCCATCCTTCTTTTCGCCCCAGCTCGCGTATTAATTACACATTACAAGCATTATTCGACCATGCCTGTGAACTATTTATCGCGCGGCGAGAGCGAGCGGTGAAGCTATAAATATTCCTTGCGGGCATCTCCTTCAGAAGATTATGAGCTTTCTTTTACCTCCACAAAAGAAAAATACAACATTATAGGAAAACTGTTCACCTCCCCTCCCTGAACTGCACACACACACACACACACA
Source organism: Anopheles epiroticus (assembly GCA_000349105.1). NCBI lineage: Eukaryota > Metazoa > Arthropoda > Insecta > Diptera > Culicidae > Anopheles > Anopheles epiroticus. Next base: position 83,531 of record KB671818.1, on the reverse strand, counting down.
CACTCACTAGGTACGTACAATGTTGCTTATTTTTCAATTTTTCGATTACGCTGCAATTTTTCCTGCTGCTCCAGCGCTTAAGCCACAAAGCGATGGGTCATATTTCTTTTCGCTGCCGGTCGCTGGTCGAGCAGAAGCAAAGGGCTTCACTGTGCCCGGGTGCGGTTGCGTCCCGGTGGAACTCCATCATGCCCTTTTTTCCTTGTTTCAACCCAAACGTGTGAACGATGAGATGGGCAAAGTAACTTCCTTCCCCCGGTCCGGCGACTACCCCGACAACGTAAATCGTTAATTTATACGTAAATCTTCTCCCTACACCAGGGCGCGAGTTGCGAAAACCAAACGAAGGAAACGCATTACTTTGCCCGGTCTTCTCATACATCAGCAGGTTTGGTACGGCTTTCTCGTTAGCAAATGGTTAATTTCTTCTTTTCTCTCACTTGACCCGCTCCACGTGGCTGGCACGCCTTATTACCTACGCCGGCGGTTTTCTACGGGTGTTTTCTTCTACCAAAGTAATATGCCAGTGTGTTTGCTGAGCTGTACGCTTTTTCGCAGAAAAGCGGCCTCGCACCGGCAGGATAGAGCAATCAGCACTTATGGTGGGGCCAAATGGAAATCCTTCTAGCTTCGGGGGAAAGTCTCACACCACCCAACCACCCTCTGCTTAACGCCTATGGCTTCATTCGAACTCTGCTATGCAAGGCTGCCCACCCAAGACGGGATGCAACAATAGGGTTCGCCGGACGCCAAATGAATGAGGTGTTGAGCGAGCGTTGATGAAGAAAAGTGCTGACTCCTTTCTCTCGTCTTTTGGCTGCTGTTGATTTCTGTTTTCTTCTGTGGAAGATGGAAGCCCATATGGAAAGGGGAAGCAATGATTTGGGGGGAAAAACACAAACGAAAAATAATCATTCCCTTTTCTCTGTTAGGCGTAAACACTAGGCCAGCATTGGACGGTTTTCCTAAAAGCTCAACCAAACATGAGTGCAGCCGTGCGAAGGGTGGAAATGAGAAATGAGGTTTTGTTTCATACAATCTGTTCCGTGGATGTGGGTGGGTGTGTGCTAAAGATTTCCATTTAATCATAAGGAGCGATCAGTACTATAGGGATTTAGTGCCTGATTTTGACACGTGTCTTTAAGACGCATTTGAGGAAAAACAAAGGCTAAAACTGGGAGGAAAAGTAGATTACCACCATTGAACGATTGTGTTGTACTGTTTAATGTTCCTTACAATTAGACATTGCGCAATGGTTAATGGGAAATTATATATTAAATGTTGAAAAAGGATTTAAAAGCAAATTGAATGTTTGGAGAACGTAGAACTGATGACTCGATGAAACGAAGATTACATAAATCAACGTTTGAATGTTCTTTACTATGAAAGGTTGCTTAACGCTTCGTGAACAACACTGCTAATCAAATGAAAATAATAATGACTTAGACTTTTCTTCAGTTGATAAAATGTTAACAATTTTAGCAAAGTTAAGATTATCTGCAAGGAAATAAGTTGAAAAAATTTGCTACAGGAATTAGATTATTGATTACTTCATTATTTTATTTTCCTTACTAACATTTTGCCAGCAGAAGATACGCTGGTTATTCGATGTATTTTGTTCAAACTACCTTATTTTGTTAAACTAACTCAATAAAGTTATACGATACCGAGGATTTTCTCAAAACTAAGTTTCACTGTATTTTCTGTAATCTTTTTATTCGTATTTGTTTAGAGTAAGTTTAGTTTTTATATTTTTTGTGGCATTCCAGTAGATTTCTATGTTTGTGTAATTCTATTCTATTTTTTTCATTTGCTGGCCTGCTCACAGTTAAGCACGTCGTGCTGACATGGCCTGGTCACCAATCATTCTCCAGGTCACTCGGTCCATGGGTGTAGCTCTCCATCCCCGGTCGCATCCGGTGTCTCTTAGGTTCTACTCCATTTGGTCCATCCACCGAGCTCGCTGGGCTCATCCTCGTCTTGTCACGTTTGTGTAATTTTTATTATTATTTTTATTATTATTATTATTTATTAAGCATTCAATGTTATCGGGCAGCATGCCTAAATAACAGATAGTAAAGACTTTACAAACTGGTTCACAAGAGGGACGCACGGCTTTCGCGAATACACTGACGAAGCTTGCTACGTGATAAATTGAAATCGACTTTTGATCCTAACTTGTTTTATAAAATCATCATTTGTATTAGTGAATCGCAAGAACCAAAGACTGTGGATCTGAATGGAGTTCTCAATAACTGCCTAACTCGAAGTCCTCTACAAGGAGTTATTAATTTAATCAATCTAAAATGTCAGGTACACCGTATTCTCCTATCAAAATGTTGTGCATAAAGACAAGTTGAGCTGATTTTCTTGTATGAAAAAGTGTTTCGATACCAAACAATAAACATCTGGTTTCATAAGAAGGATTAGGTATCTGATTAGACCAGAGAAGTCGATAAAACATAATACGTGTAACCTTTTTTCGAATGTTTTCGATTCTTTCCACGTAAGTAGTCTGGTTTGGGCACCATACGACGCAAGCAAACTCAAGTAAAGAACGAACAAGAGAACAATAGAGCGATTTTAGTCGGAAAGGGTCTTTGAATTCCACAGAAATGCGTAAAATGTTTAGTTTTTAGTGTTGTAAAAACGTTTTTAGTGTTAAATTATTACATGATGTTTTTCATAGCATTTCTTGTCTATCACATTCCTTTTAGCTCAATTCCTTGAGAATTGGGTAGTTTTATCGATTGTTTTATTTTATGTTTTGTTTTGCGATTTTTTACTTTATGATATTTTTAATATATCAAAATATATTATTAAAATATATATATATATATTTTTAATATATAATTTTAAATGATATTTTCAATATTCCTACTTAAAGAGATAGTAGAGACTCATAAAACACATTTTTTTAACTGTGTTGGTACTTTTACATTGCCATTCAGCGAATTATCATAAAAATTGAAACTTGTATTTTTAAAATATTGTTTAAGAGGATATGGTAGGTAGGAAGTTCTTCTTTAAATAATACATTTTAATTATTCTAGAATATTAAACGGAAAACACTTCAATCATTATTTTAAGCTCATCGGTATTTCTAAAAGTGTATCAACTACACACGGTCTTTTTCTCCCTTTGCAAGCATTTTTTCCCAACTATCCAATCTTGCTTTATGCATTCTCCCCCTCGTAGCCCAATGTGGCTTACCCACCAAGTATTGAAATGAAGGAAGAAATAATTAAGATTCACCAGAAGGCGGTGTTATGTCTCAAGATGGTTTCACAGAAGAGCAGCGAGCAAAAAAAAAACAGGCAGCGAACAACATTCATTAGCACTGCTGCCGATCCATGAAACTGATGAAACTGTTTCCTGCCCCTAGCACTTACACACAAACACACATCCTTTCTGCTGTCCAAAAAAGAGTTTTTCAAGCTCGAAGAAAGACAAGACAACCACCGCAAGGGAAACACTTGCACTTACGCTCGCGTAAAAGAAAGTGAAAACAATTCGCCAGCCCCGTTTCCAAACAATGCTGCGAGATAGTGCTGAACTCATGCCGTGCCAGTTTCCACTCCCCTGCCCCAAGCCGAAAGGATCAATTAAAAGATTTCATCCCGAAATGGGCAAAAAGTCATCCTTCCCCCAGTGGGGTGTTCAGCTTTTATGGAGCACAAGGCAGACTTCCCATTTAGTGTGCCGGCATCAAGCTCATCCATCAAATCATCCACACCATGCACACCGCGTTAGGATGAAGCTCGAAAAACAAACAAAACCGTTGGGCGGAAGGCGGGCGCACGATAAAGAAGACGTCCGGCTGATGGAAAACACCGAGTCTGCACGAAATGGTACAATAAAACTCCGTCCCGTCCCGAGAGTGGAGCTGAAATGTCTGGCAGGAGGTGCCAGAAAGTGCAATCACACCCCTTCGGATGGTTTGGTGCGCTGTCGTCCATTTCCTGCACTCAAACTGGAAGAGCTGGAAAATTGAAGCCAAACCCTGTCAATCTCTGCTTGATGCAGAAAAGATATACCAAGGGGTGTATAAAATCTAAATTAGTAATAATCGTAAAACCTGCTCCGAAATCCTGTGCAGACGTTGGAAGGATGAGGGTACTTCTATGCAGGCTGGAGGATAAGCACCGCTTGCTTCTAGTGGCAAACGGGAAAGGAAGAAAAAAGAAGCATAAATTCACTACAATCTTCCTCCTCCACTACTACTCATCTGTTCCGTTTCGTTTGCTTTCGATTGCTAGATTAGCATAAAAAAGGAGGAAAAGCAGCACTGACAGCAGCTGTCCTGTGCAATGCGTTCACCGTGCCGAAGGGCATCGACTGTTCTGTGCACGTCATAAAACTTCATCGTTTATAGCCTTTGTGCCGGTCTCGTGCCAGAGCAAATAAACTTCCCGTATCGGAAAAGTGCGTCGTCACTCGGCAGCATCAACCTGTACACTACCTGATTGGAGTGGATGAGGTTGTGCACTGGGGCTGATTGTTCCTTTTCCTGTGAGGTATCTTGTTCGAACATTTCCTTATGGCATTTCTCCTCCTGCTAAATCCTGCAATGCTGAAAGCAGATCCTCGATTTCGTCAAACGACGCTGAGTATGAAAGCCCGCGTGATCTGGCACGCCGCGGTTGCGACACAAATCGCTGGCACGGAGAGCACCAAATGGCGTCGAACAGTGACGGTTCATTTCAATGCTAATGAATCAGCGCACTAAATCCCTTGCCCAGGGAAGGTGTGTCTTACGGTATGTATTTTTTGTTCGGTGAGCCTTTTCCATAAAAAAGGCGCTAACCAGCTCGCAAGGATACGGCGGACGGCTTTTGGAAACAAAAGGTTACCTTACGGTTACAGCGCGGGCAAGAACGTGCGTAATCAGCCTTCCAATCTCTGGGGTGGGTTTGGGTGCGTTTAGCGGTATGGTGAGATAAAAAAGCGGACCTCTAATACAGCCGAAAGGAATCTCTGCAAAACAATACACCGAGCGATGACAATAATCCACATCATCGACGGCGTGTTAGGATTGTGAGATAAGCGTTGCTGGCTTGCACGTGACGGCTAACGGTGGGCTGTCACTGCCTGCGGGACTAAGACGATGGCTTTAAGATTGAAGGAAATATCTTTTTGAATTGCATTCTTCGATGGAGGGAACTAGGAAGCAGATGGTTTAGCTGGTAAAATCTGGTAGATTTTATATAAAATTAATGCGGTAAAGCATAACAATGTATTAAGATAACAGAAGAACTACGTTACACACTTAAATGAAACGGAAGTATTCACATAATTGTAAGGAAGACAATTCAAATTAGTTGGTGGACAATTCTTCAATCTTCCTCAGTATCGCCATCCGTCGATGATATGCTGGACTGTAGAATGTGTCCGTCCAACTATGTCACCATCTTTTCGCATAGAATATCCTTTTAGATACAGTGCAATAACTTGTTCCCTCAATTCTATGCCAGTTTCCTTTTTAGATTCTTCCATTTCACAAAAAATTATAAACTTTGAAGAAATTATGCACGAGTTTGCAAAAATGTCCTAAATTCTGTAAGTCATAATGACCGTAGCCTACTTGACCCGTATTAAAAAAATCTTGAGGAACTAAACGGTGTACCATGACTTTTGCGAGTTCAGGGGCTTATTTAGAGCGTAACAAGTTCTTCTATCAGAGGATAGTCAATGTAAAATATTGCTGCTGTGATGAGAATTGACCAAGAAACTACACTAAGTCACAGCCCCCCGAACGCAGGATTAACAATCTTGATATGGATGGGGGTACACTCAGTCACAGAAAGAGCCAAAGCACATTGGTGTTGTGGTTAGGCCTTAACCCCACAAAGGTTGTTGTGCCACCAAAGAAGAATATTGGCTTAACGGGCAACGTAAGCATTGATATTCAGCAAGAAGAAAATATGAGACCTACCATTATTCACGTAATTGGAATAAGCTCTATAGTGGCGGATATTAGCTTGACTGTCAAAGTCTCTTTTAAAAATAAATAGATTAATTACCTTAACTCTCTGACAAAAGGATATTTTGATTACTAGTTCATATGCTGCTATTTCATTTATATATTTGTACATTTATATTTATATATCTGGAGAGGCTTCATAACCAAATAAAATATTGCAACTAGTTTGGATCCAACGCTATTGATAGAATTCAAGTCAATATGATAAAAAAACTTTAATAATAATAATAATATACCAAAATATATTCGCCGTAGTATATACTGCTGTTTTTAATTGCAATTTTCGAATCAGTTCTTTCCACCATAAAAAGCAGCAAAACAAACAAAACAAGCGGTAAGTATTTTAGAAATTCTAGCAAAGTAGAGACGGTTTTCAAATGTTGTGCCCTTACAGATTCATCCTTATCGTAAACAGGAAAAGATCTTGCTACCAAGCAAAATAATCTCCTCGGAATTCGGTTTCCTCTAAATATTCTAGCAGCATCTATCAACAGCATCCAATATCGATCCCTGCCAAGTCCTTGATGGTCTGCAACCGAATATGAATGACTCTAATTATTCGTCAAAGCCATCGTGCTCTGCACCATCCTTCCAGCAGTTCCACCCAATCGATTTCCGATCCTTTCCTGCCTTCCTTCCTGCTACCCATCGATTCTGGTGATGTAATTCAACCGATTCCAAAACATGTTGACGCAAAGTCTGCGGTCCTAAGTTCGGGATGGCATCATCACCCCCTTGCGAACCTTGCCACACCTCACCCGGCCACTGGCAGGGCGTGGACCGGTCGTCAGAAAACTATTGCATAATTCAACAGTCACTGGTCCTTGAATCCACTCCAGTCCGATCGGGGGCTGCCGGGGTTACGGGTTAGCGATATTCCGGCGTTCCCGATATGCCACGTCCACCCCGAAAGCCACTAGATCCAACATGCGAATTGTCAACAAAATCGTGCGTCCCATCCTCCTTGGTACGTCCGGGCCGTCTTGAAGTGCTGTCCGCGTTCTCCGCAGCCGTTTGACAGTTACTGGAAGTGTTCGAACCGCACACGGGAACCACCAATCCGTCCGGTTGCGGAACCTTTCCAGGCCCACCCCGTTCGAGGCAAACCCAGCGTGGAGTGGGCATTATTCAAGTTGACACATTTCTTCGCTTCCATCCCTAATTGACACTTTTCAGCGTGAAGCGAACCGAACGAATCCGTGATCCGGCGACACAAATAGCGTCGAATGTGTCCCGAAGATGGTGACGCACCCCGTTCCAGCGCCAGCGGACAGTGTTGCCAGCTTCTGCCAGTTCTTCGACAAGGGTTGTTGTTTCGCGAGAGGACCACGATTGTGTTCGGCTCACTTGAATAAATTTTATCGCACCCATTGTCTTTGTGTGTGTGTGTGTGTGTTTGGTGGTGGTGATGATGGCGCACCCGAAAACCTACCGGAGGCAGATTCTCTTGCTTGTTTTTTTTGCTATCCTCTTTGCGTTCTTTGCGCCTGAAACGTGTCGATTTTTGTGACGGGCCCTATACCAAAGCCCCGGGGCAGGATGGCAGCACGGTTTCGAGTACCGTCTCGAGGACTTTTAACGTTTCCTTAGTGAGCGCTTTTTCTCTATGCGTGGTAGTCGTATTATTTCCTCCTTTTTTTCACCTCACACTCTCCTAGAATAAAAGACACTTTTCGCATATTTTCGCCTGCACTTTAGCGCTTTTCTATATTGGCGTGACGATGCAACCGCTCCCCGAGGGTGTTTGGGCCTGGGCTTTGATGGGCTTTGTGCTCGCGTTTTCCTTCTCCTGGAAGGCGCTTTCAAGGGGGTTTTGTACTTGTTTGCCAAAAATAGAACCTCAGCCTTACTTGAATGGGACCGGAACGGCAAAACGAAGACGCTTGGCGGAGCGGATGCTAGCAAGAGGGAAGAATGTGACACTTCGTTTTTCAAAGCGAGAATGGAACTTGTTTTGTTGTTTTAAACCATTGATGAATACATGTAGTAGAAGTTGTTACACAAAATCTTTAGAATGGGAATGAAAGAAGTTAAAATTTATTTTGATGGCCTGGAACCAATTCAAATGCTTCTTAAAATATCAATAAATAATATAATTATTTTTAAAAACCTGTCCTATAGAAAAAAGTAACTATGAAGTTCAAAACTATCAATAATATAAAACAATATTTTATAATCAGGTCTAATATTTAATAAAGTTTTTTTCAATTAAGACGGAGAAATGTTTATTAAATAGAAAAAAGAAGAAATACAAAGGAACAATTTTTGCCTATCGGAGAAGCTCTTTTCTGTTTTTTTTTATTTAAAAATGAGTCCATGTAACTTATAAAGTTCTTAAATAGCTAGCAGAAAGTGGTGAAACCAAGTCCAATTAAAGTAAGGGGTTTCTGAAGACCGTATAGTGCTTGTCGAGTATCATTGATTTAGAACGCCTAAAGATCATTTAGACACTTTTCTAATACTTGTCCCACATTTCATTAAACTTGTAATATTTTTAACTCTATTTTCTCACCTGCTTGGCATAATCCCTTTAAAAAATTTAATTTTGGTTCTTATCTTGGGTGTGTTCAACAAACATTTTTAATGAAAACAGAAAACTTTCAAATGGGAAGATTAAAACATGTTTTTTTATGCAAATTAGTTTACAATTTTAGAGATGTAAAAGAAATGAAAATAACTGATGTATATGTAATAATTTTAAATTTTTCTAAGCAAAGGCATGTTCCAGGATCAACTTAACACAAGATCGATTATTGTGGTAAAGGATTTTTTTGTCTTTCAAAATAATTTACGTTTTTCTAAATAAATGACTGCTTTGAAAAATAAGTATTCATTACAAACAGTTCAGAATTGTGAATGGAATGTGTTTAAAATATCAAAAATAATTATTTTTGATTGTTTACTTTCTCTTTGTTTTGCCTGTTTTTGTTCTTGGTTGTTTTTACGGGAGATGTTTTCTGGATAACACCATATTCGCGATTTATTCGATGTTATTGAAATATCCTGAATAATTTCAATAATATGAATGGTGAATCGGGATACCTCCATCATCGCTTGCATTGAAGTTCGACGATAAAAAAAGAAAGTGAAACACTTACGCTTCCTGTTCTAGTCTTTATAGAAGCGCTACAAACGCCCTCTTTCGACAATTTGTTTTTAATCCTTGTATTGTTCTGCGAAAATTTGCCCCTTGCAGAGCAAACAATTTTTAACCAGAAAGCAGGTGGTTTCGTAGATCATTATTAAACAGCTCAAGAAAAAACCGGAAAAAGAAAAAAAACACTTTTGATTGAACAGCGACGAATAATGTTAAAACATTATAACATTGTTTGAAGTGTTCATATATTTATTTCAAATGAATATGTTAGTTTGTGTGTATTTGGATGCTTCACAAAGCTAAAAGTTAAGTTTTTCTAATACCATTAACGTTTTCCTCCTTTTCGTTTGAACAATACATTTCCGCCAAACGAAAATCTCTTGAATGTAGTGATGAAAATAGCGAAATTGAAATTTTCAAACAGCTTCCTACCGTCGTGGTGCTTTATTTTTTGCTTTTATTTTCATCGTGGGCTTCCTTTGACAAATAGCGAATCTCATCACCCGGTGGGAGAGGATGCTCACCCAAGGTAGGAAGAGTAAAAAAAAAAGAAGAAAGTATTCATTGTACATGTAATAGGACACGGCCGACACACACCATGAATTACAGGAAACAACAAAAAAAAACAGCCAGGTGTCTTTCAACGCTCAGCGTCAGCGAGAGGAAGAATTCGATTGATCGCGAAACGCCCGAATGACAATCAATATCATTTCACCCCGGTTTTCCCTCCCAGCAAACTGCCCCAGCGAGATGGATTGTGTTTTATTTTTCTTCCATGTTTTTCTTTTCCATGTTTCGTTTCATTCTTTTTCCTTTTACCGAGACCCAGGCTCGAAAGTCTATTTTCCCCGAATGCACTCTGCGATGGATTGTGTCAGTATGGGTCGGTGTGTGCGGCAAAGCGGCCACGGATCGCGCTCGCTCTCCTGGATATATCGTTTCCTTTGAGGGCTTTTAGGTGAGCTTGCAGATGAAATGGATCCAATTTAATCAAACAAAGAACTGATTGCGCCGGTGGGGCAGACTCACCCTCAGCCGTCGAGAAGCTTTTCAAGTAGAGTTTTGCTTTACACAGCAGACAACAGCACGCGGAGCAAATGTTTGAAAGTCACAGCTTTCCCAAACGCAAAGTTTCGGCCAAGGACATTTTCACTTTGAATGAGGCAGCTGGTCGTTAATTCTCAACCATCTTTTCATGTTTTTTTTTTTTGTCATTTTACTTTGCCACATCGAATGGCAGATTAATTTAATCTGCACCTACACCTCCGCTCTGCCAAAAAGCGATGATGAAGTGCCCGTTTTCATGCTGCTGCAGAGCAAGATTAAAACTGCTCCGAAAGAAAACGGCCCAAGTTTAAATCGTTCCACGGGATCCTGCGGCAGCTCAAGGTGCTAAACGGTTTTTGTGAAATGAGAAAAAAAAGAGTAAAAGCCACAGCATCCGAAATTTCCTGCCTTTCGACACAACTGTCGCCCGGGAAAAGCGTTTGCGCCGACATCACTATTTCACACCCGACATCGGCCATACCATTGTTTTACGAGCATTTTCCGGCTAAACCGTGCTGAGCAAAAAAAGGGGGCGGGGATGGTTTTCCGCTTGCGCTCGCGGTTAATTACAAAAGTTCAAATCGTTCTAAGCTGATTTATTTTGTTTTATTACATTTTCATATCAGCGCCCGTGCAGCACAAATAAAGTGAAGGCTTCCGTAGGCTTCGAAGGTTCGGCTTGTACTCTAATTCGTTTTGAATGTGTTTTTTTTCTCGCTCTCTCTTTCTCTCTCATTTTCAGAATCTCTCACACGGGTGCAGGAAAACAGGGACAAGCCTTTGCTGTTGCTAGGAGCGGCGATAAATTTTCTTCAGCCTTTTCGGGATATCTTTTTTACGGTGGTTTGTTCTTTCTTCCTTTTTTCGGCCTCACGAAAAAGGCTTGTAGGATTTCTGTGTCACCGTGTATTAGCGTACGCACGCTGGCTGAAGCAAGATAAGCGTGAAATCCATCTTCCGTCGTTGGAATGTATTTTAATTCTTGTAAGAGCTACACTATCACCGACGTATACTTTTTACTGAGAGCAACTCATTCCGATAGTAATCTTAAATAATACAATTTGTTTTTTTTTTTTTCTAATTTGATAATTTAGGAAAATTCTTCCTAGTGAACGAAAGTACTCAATACAGCAAAGCAGTTTAAATATTCTTTTGAAGTACATACGAAATGGAAAAATAAATCGATCTTGAAAATCGTTTAGTTTTGATTATGGCAATAAGATATTGCAAATAACTATTAATTTATGTTTTTCAAATCTGAGATAAAATATAGGTTGACTTACTTGTTATAATTAAGCATTTTAT
>KB671818.1:60719-72089 GCA_000349105.1 Anopheles epiroticus | reverse complement strand
CTTTCTTCCTTTTTTCGGCCTCACGGAAAAGGCTTGTAGGATTTCTGTGTCACCGTGTATTAGCGTACGCACGCTGGCTGAAGCAAGATAAGCGTGAAATCCATCTTCCGTCGTTGGAATGTATTTTAATTCTTCTTGTAAGAGCTACACTATCACCGACGTATACTTTTTCGTGAGCGTCTCATTTCGATTGTAATCTTAAATAATACAATTTGTTTTTTTTCTTTTCTAATTTGATAATTTAGGAAAATTCTTCCTAGTGAACGAAAGTACTCAATACAGCAAAGCAGTTTAAATATTCTTTTGAAGTACATACGAAATGGAAAAATAAATCGATTTTGAAAATCGTGTAGTTTGGATTATGGCAATAAGATATTGCAAATTACTATTAATTTATGTTTTTCAAATCTGAGATAAAATATAGGTTGACTTACTTGTTATAATTAAGCATTTTATTTTTATTAAGCATTTTTTTTTATGTACCACAACGATTTCTAGTTAAAGTCAATTCAAAGGAAAACACTTAGTTTTTTTTCTTGAGAGGCACAATAACCCTTGTAGGGTTAAAGCCTACCAAACCCATAGCAAGATAGTCAATCCTTCGTATAGGGGGAAGCAACTGTCCGAATGGGATTAGATGCAACTTTGGTTCTTACAACAGGGCCTTAAGACTACCAAGCCGGAACAAAAAAAGTGTTTCGCTTATATGAAAGAACTCATACTACAATTTCTGTCAAATAAAGGATACTTTATAAAGTTTATGATTTTTTAAGCATACGGATGAAATGCGTATTAGTTGTTGCTTGAACAATGTATATAAATTTAAGAAAATATTAAAATCAACAATAAAGGCATGCGTAGCTACTACTTAGTTCAAGCAGATACATAACTTCAACTTAAACATCTTATTGAAACATAATTTAGGTCTGAAGATATTTAAATTTATTTACTAGAGTCAGAATTTTATAATATCTATTATCAAGTTAATGATTTTATCATCATTTTCAGCAAATAGAAAAAGTCGAAAATTGATTGCTTGAAACATTTCTGAAATGTGAAGAAATTTTGAACACGATAAATTTTTGAACAAAATAGTCAAAAAGCGAAATAGAAAAATATTGCAAAGAAACGTTAAAGTATCATTTAAATTCAATCAATCAAATTTATTTCAAATTAATTTAATTCACTAACTTACTTAACGGGCGCTACAACCGCTTCACGGTTTTGGCCTTCTTTAACAAACTCGGAAACCGCACGCAGTCTTGCGCCGTCGTCTGCCAATTCGTTATCCCTGCCTTGATGGCCTAACTACGCCATCTTCCCACCTCAGCTTGGGCCTACCACGCCTCCTATTTCCACGTGAACGGCCTAAGGGGACTTTACGGGCTGGGTTGTCCGGGTCCATGCGTATAACCTGACCAGCCCACCGGAGCCGGGCGAGCTTGATCCGCTGCACAAATGATAGGACATTGTACCGCTCGTACAGCTCGTCGTTGTATGAATTTAATAGTTTATTTTAGCTTTAATCTAAGAATTAATATTTTAAATTTATTTCAAGTACTACACTATGGCTGTCGCAACGGAATAAAACAGTACAAAATCGACTAACTATTTGGCTTAAACAGCTTCCCTTGTTCTGAAGAAAGCTGAGCATAAATAACCATCTTTTCTCAATTACAAAACCCTTATGCCCATTAGTGAAAAATTTTTACTTCTTCATACTTTTACCTGCAAATGGAATCCCGCTTTGCTTACTGTTTATTTTCAGAAAATACCAGAGAAGCAAAACAAATAAACACCAGCATGGTACGCGGGCACAAATAAATCAGAGAAATTACAAAATTTAATGCTCATTGCAAACGTTTTTGCTTCCAACTAAAGTCATTTGTCCGCTTTCATTTTGTCGTTCATTTTAATGGGCAAATGGTTTGTTTAGAACGAAAAAAAACTGTCAGTGCTGTGTTCTCTAGAATACAAAAATAAGTCAACAATATAAGCAAACACAACACCAACTTTCCACACAGGCGTTAACAGAAAAAATGCGAAATCGAGTAAAAATGGTACAGAACCATTTTTCGTTTTAATCTAGTAAATTTAATAAAAATGATTGATGGCCACCAAGGCACACCCAGCGGCTACCGAGCAGCAAAGCGATGGGAGAAACAACGTGCCAAGCGAATTTTAGCTTCCGAAACAAATCACGCGGTGCCCTCGCGGAATCCGTTCTAGTTGCCTTTGCAGAAGTAACGAAGGAAAAAATACTCCCAAACGGAAAAAAGGAAAGGCATTTGAAGCGAAAGCCAAAAAAGCCAGCGCAGAAAGGGTTGTGTAATTAGAAAAACAAATTTTTACCCGTTTGCGAGGGAACTAATGCCTGTGAGGAATGTGCTCAAGCAGTAAAAGGGACGCATAGAGGCACGGTAAAGCTGAATCCTCGGCAGCATGACACAGCAAACGAATGGGTGACTTTTTATTTGTTCGGTTTGTCAACGTGTTGGGTCCTTTCGGGGCGGTTTCGAATTTTGTGTCTTGCCTTTTTTTCCTTCTTTGACACATTGAGATACATTGAAGGGATTTTAACAGTTTTTTTTTTTTCGTTTGGATCCAGAGGACTTTTTCTCCCGTGTTCAAAATGAGTCCCACGGGAGGCAGAACTAAATCCACACCCGCACCCGGGCTTGATTGATAGCCTTCGAATTCTTAGTCATCGGTCCCGGGCTCGGCTCGGCTCGGAGAACACTCGGAGGTGGACCTGTTAAAGGGAAAGCGGGCCAAATCGGGCTGATTGCAATCACATCAAGTCGGCTCACAAACAGTAGAGACGCCCGAGGTGACACAAATATTTGCATCCCGTGAACATTCAGTCCCGCTGATAACGATCGATTCGGCTTTAGGGAATCGCAGGTTGGGATTAACGTGCGGCAGGCTATTTTAAGCCTCGTCCTTATCACGGAACCTGACCCGTCTGGGTGATTACAGACGATTATGCTTCTGCTCGGCATTGGACGCGGACGAGCCGGTCAATATTGACACTACTTTTCCGAAACAAAAAAAAAAAAGGTCGACATCGATAATTGTGTGTCCGTTTGTTTGCATCCCGTACCGAGCCAGACGACGACGGGACAGTCCCGATTGCGCAAGCAGTGTGTGCTGGGTAGCCTTCCCCATCCGCTTATCGGTAATTATTTTTACACTGGCACAGGCTTACTCACGGGGCGAGCTGATTACGCGGAAAACAGTGTGACGTTGGTCCTAGGTCAGGAGGTAATGCAACTCGGTGCATCCGGAACGGATGCTGTGCGTGATGGTTTGCGTTGATTACGACCGATTGTTTGTGAACACTTGATTTAGTGAAGAATGTGGTGAACGTCACTTAATTATGAGGATTAACGTCATACTGCAAAAGGGATAATTGGTTCTCATTGGTTTCTTTTCGGATGGGCAGAACACAATTAAAAGTGTTAAAAAAATTGTAAAATGAGAAACAATATTACCATAATTTAGGATAAAACGTTAATTTGCTTTAATTGGCATGTACTAGGAAACAAACAAACGTTAACTATGCTAAATGTGACAACATTTCAGCATTATAAAAAAGGTGTTTTGTAAATTCATGAGAGTATTAGAATTGAAAGTTTTATTTAAACTAAAATTCAAGTAAAAAAATAAAATAAAAGGATTAGTAAAATCAAAGAATAAAATTTAAAAAAAGTATTGTTGAAATTTCAGTAGCACGACAATAAGAGCAAAGTGTGAAATGGAAGCTAAATTAAGA
This sequence comes from Anopheles epiroticus, assembly GCA_000349105.1. Lineage (NCBI taxonomy): Eukaryota > Metazoa > Arthropoda > Insecta > Diptera > Culicidae > Anopheles > Anopheles epiroticus. The sequence continues at coordinate 68,314 of KB671818.1, read as the reverse complement.
AAAAACTAAGAGGGTCGGCAGGGCTTTAGTCGAAATAGCAAAAGATGTACAGAATAGTAAAAGCGGTAAGTAAGCTACAAATGTAAAATCTGATAAAAAAGTTTAAACATTAATTTTAATGAAAATAAAAATCAAATGCTCCCCAGAAAATAGTCTGTAGGTGCGTCACGCCCAAATAAACAATTGAAGTGAAATATTATAATGGTGTTGAGATACTTTCGCACAGCTTTTATCTTAGAATGTTTTGACAGCTTACCTCAATTTACGTTTTATTTTACGCTTTAAAACATAGTCGGCAAAATCGCTAGACACTTTTGAGCTATCTTATAACCTTCTGAATCCAAGTAGGATCAATTGTAGTCAACCGTTTTATTAAACGATATTTTTCAAAAGAAATATACTATGAACTGGTAACGATAGAAACATCCATTACCTACTCGAAATAAAATTGAAAAAGAGTGTAGCTTAGGAAGGGGGATTGGGAATGAGATAGAAAAACAGGTTGTACAAAATAAAAGGATAATGTAACTATTCATGGCGATAAATTGGTTGGTGGACTTGGACAGATGTAAGAAATTCATCCCTGAGGGATATAGATGATGAAAGCATGAATAAAAAAAGTTCAATCAGTTTCTTGACTAACTGGAACTGGAATTATTTTTATGACACCCAATATATCATTGTAATCAGTACCATATCAGTGACCAGCATAGTAGATATTAAAGCCTCAATTCCGACCTCCAACGCATCGAATTTTGATGGATCAAGTACTATTCGAATTATTGAAGTATTGAAAACAATGAATTTCTTGGAGTTTAATTGAATTACAAAAAAAATCATAAGACGAAAAGAATCAGAAGATAAAAACCATTTTTAGTAATCTGACGATGTCTAACATCCGTTTTCCCGATGTACATTTTATTGACTGCTGCAGTTCTATGATAAGTTCTGGATCCGTTGGCTTTGAAGGATATTTTCAAATTATTAAATTATATCAGTTATAGAACATAATTTTTTAATATCAGTTCTACTGCAGGAAAGATGCATTATAAGTTATAAATAATGGCACAATACAAAAGCTTTTGCCAAAAAATAAAGGCAAAAGGTTCGTTCAGTTATTGCATAAAAAATCATTCATAAGTTTATTGAAGGAATTAATACTAATATCAATGTTTTTACTTAAAATTAAGCGTCTTGGAAGCATTCTTCTATGAGTTTTATTGCAACAAGATGTAGAGCCTTCTGATTCTTTTGTATTGCCACTTTGTGCTTGGTCCCGGTAAAGTTCGTCAAGTCAAAAGTAAAATGTAGTGTTGGGAATATTGATGAAAAAAAGGAACGGAACGGAACTGGTTCATTTTCCAATAGGAACGGAACGTGAACCTGGGGTGCAAAACAACCTATTAGGATGTATTCCGGTGCTATTCGGTGTTTGCATGGTTTTTGAAGAATTTCTAAAGTTGGGCCCCTGGGGTTCAACGGGCGGAGTACTTGGCGACACAAGCCTCTGGTGTCCAAGAATTGGGGTATTTGGCGACACCGGTCACTGGTGTCCAACGGGTGGAATACCTGTGGCCCCTGGTGTCCAACGGGCGGAGTATTTGGCGTAGAACGGAACGAAAATGTCACATCGGCACGAAAACCGCGAAACAAAAAATCGAATCGGTACTAAAAAAAACGGAACGGATAGAAAGGATCGGATCGTAACGAAAAATAAACGAAAGTATCGGACCGGAACTATTTTGGAAAAAGGATCGGAACGGAACGACAAGAAAAAGGAACGGAACTTTTTTGCTAGGTTCGAACCGGAACGGCCAACACTAGTAAAATGTGGAAAAATTAAGACATTTTAAAAGTTCTTCAATGTCGCTATGTACATCCAATAGAAATAAATCCCAGTAATAATACAATATGAGACAATTATTTTGAATTAGCATCAGGTTAGTATATTCGTTGATTAGTACCTTAAAAGTGACAACAAATTACATAAACTGAAATGAAAGTCCATTTTGGATAATCCTAAGTTTAGGACTCTATTTGATTATAAATTTATCATTTCACACTTTTAAAAGCTTCTTGTGTTCTTTGGTTCGTAAGCCATCTTTATCTTATACCCCACGGATAAAGGATTAACTTGGTTTTTAATTATTGTATCGAACCACTCACCTTCACTTTACCAAACTCTACGCACGGCGAAAAGCTAAGGTAGCCCGCATTAAGAAGATCCTCCATCGCGGAGAAAATGCTTTTTAGCGATAGCAAAACTTTTGCACCGATAGAAGACCTACCAAGTCACATAAATTCTACGCTTTAGCCGACAAGCAGCCAAGTAGTTCCGTGAATAACAAAAAACAAACACCACAACAATGTTCGGCCCAACAGTAGTGTTTGGTGGTTGCAGTAGTACACAAGTAGCACAACTTTGATCGTTACTTTTAACATTTTAACTTTAAGCTCGAGGCTTAAAGAACGGACGGAAGGGTGCTTATAAGCGTTCGCGGCAAAGACTACACCAAATGGACGGCGTAGTGGTCGTAAAAATTGAACTTCTGGCCGTGTACTTTGCTCGCGCTTTGTGCAAGGGTGTGGGCCCGTCGTCGTCATCGTCCTTGTTATTATTATTGTTATCATTATCGCCATCTTTCGCTGCCTTTAGAGCCTTCCCGCCACACCACAAACACACGAGAAAAAAAAAATAATGCTTGCAGTGGGGAGATGGGAAGCCAGTGAAAATATTGCTTTCCAACCGCGCATTTAAATTGTCTTAAAAGCTTTTAAGCGATGCTAACCGCGCTGGGAGTGGGAAGTGGGAAGCTTAACTTTAAGGAGGATTTCCAATTTTCACCCATCCGAAGCGTAGAGCAAATGTTTGCCGATGCAATTGGCTTCAGAAGGGAACGTTCTGCTTTCGGTGTGATTGTAAAGCTGGGAAAAGTGAAAGAAAATAGAGTCGTGCTCGATGGGACGAATTTTCCGTTCGGGGACCACGCAACACAAACGCAATTTTATAAAATCTTCGCTAGCGAAGCACTTACGCCCTTCACGGGCGGGGGAATCACACTTTTATTTATTTTTCAATTACACAGCTCCACTTACGCCTTCTGCGGACGGTTCGAGCAGAAGGAATTGTTTTACGTTCACTCCTAAGCCGAGCTCAACTCGAATCATTCGGTTCGATTTGGATTGATTGCGAAGGACGAGTCTAAATGCAAGCGCTGTAAAAGGTGTGAAATATAGGGTTTATAGGACTCAAATCTTTTGATTGGTGAGTGAGCGGATAAATACGAAACATATTTTAGAATTAATTTTAGAAGTATTTTGAGGCTCCCGCTTCTGCAGTCTTCGCTAAGCGCTGAAAGCACTCAAGGGTTTGTGAAAATGGTAAAAAAGGATTCAAGAGAGATCTGAAGAAGGATATAAGAGAAAAGATCTAATTTCCTCTTTTGAAAAAGGTTTTGTGAAGTGTGAAGAGCTTGGTTTATTTTGATTTATTTATTTTGTTTTTGCCTTTCATCGAAACAGTAAGGCAAATGTCTATACAGAGAAAAAAATGACAACAAAATTGAAGTTCAGATTGAGAATAACATTTTTCTTAATGTCTTTTTTAACACGTTGCACAAAATTAAATTTAAACATTCAGTTTTAAGGACCTGTATTTGATGTGAATAAAAGCGTTTGTAAGGACTATGTCTCTTGCAAAATATGAGAAGTTTGAGACAAATATTGAAATATTCATGTATTTTGAATAATTCATTGCTTTCTGTTATTGTTTTCAAATAAAAAAAAAGAAATAAAAAAGAGAAAAAAGAAAAAAAACAATTTTTGATCTCATCGTACTTCATTAAGTTTTTGAGTGTTACTAAATTCCAAACATGTTATATCACAAGCTAATTTCTTAATCATTATTCCTTCTATGATAAAATAAATTATGCAAAGTTTTATCTGAAACATTTTAGGTTTTGCCTGAGCAAACAGATTTTTTTTCATTTAATTTTCAAAATATAACCATAAACAATTTTAAACACGTAGTGAACAAACACGCTTTTAAAGTTATTATTATCTAGTTTTATAGAGCCTATAATAAGTACAAAAGTTCATCTTGAGCTGAAATAGTCAGCAAAGTTTTAGTAGAGTGTAAAACAGTAGAGTAGTGATGGGTAAATTCGACTTAAAACCGTAATCGCCTCCAAATGATTTCTTCGATTTCGGACGTGGCTCCGGAACGTAGGTGCAATACTCCGAGCTTCCGAGCCAGCCAAAGCCGTCTGGAGCCGGTAGTAGGCAGTCGGAACTGTCCAGAGCTGTTGGAGCCGTCTGGAACCGTACGGAGTCATAGGAGGCGTTGGAGTCATTGGAACTGTCCGGAACCGCTAGTTGGAAAAAGGAGCTCTTGAAATCACCTGGCGATGACGACGAGCCTGAACCACCGGAGCCGTTAGGAGCCGTTCGGAGCCACAATAAGGCAGCCGTTGGAACTGCCGAAGCCGTCCAATGCCATCAGAGTCAACGTGGCTGAAATGGATAGAAATTCCGAAGCGATTGAGATTTTCCATGATACGGTGACATAAACTAAATTAGTGTTCTATCAGATATTTTATAATTTACTCAGTACTAAAGGCCAGACTGAGGTTATCAGAAAATTATAGAACTAAATAAATATTGTAATGTTCAACGGAGCTGGGAAGCTACTTGTATGGCCGGCTACGAACGTCTCCGGTGGCTCCGGCGTTTAACTCTCCAGCTCCAGCTATCAACGAGCGCTTTCAGACGTTGCCGAAGGTTCCGACAACTCCGAATTACTCCAACACCTAGCAGCTCCAAATGGATCCAGACGGCTCCGAACGACTCCGTAAAGCTCCAAAAGGAACCGTGGGTTTGATAAATTCGGAATCGATTTCGGAATAAAGATGCTCGGAAGTGGTTTGGAGTCGTAGGTGCAGTTCCAAGAACCCATTGCTAAAGTAGAGTTAGAAAAGTAAAATTCATCTAAATAAAAATAATGTTTAAATTAACAATATTTCATCAAAGACACACGAGAGCAAACATTTAACCGACTCTTAAAAAGTATACCTAATAACTTAGTTTTTTTACTAGTTCATGTGCTCATGCTAGCTCAGGACCGGTTCAATGATCGGAAAGTATTTGAAAAAGGGAAAGCTATACGTGTCAAACAATGAAGAACAATAATACCGCTGCTGAATCAGATATGTTCCCAGAGATATAACAGAGATAGATATCCAGCCATGTTACCAATCCAACCATGATTGATAAAACTTACTTACATTGAAAGTACAGATTTCTAAAATTCCGATGAAATTCCCTTATGATTTGTGGATATACTCTTGTTAAAAAACTATTTTATTTCAATTATTCCTTCATGTTGTTTTGAAACTTTTTATCTGACTTCATTCGAACATTTGCCGCTCACTTAATTATTCATTATTACATGACCCTTTCAATCGCGCTTCTTTTACTGTCTCTCCAACGAACCGCTTCGATCATCAATTCCACAACAGGCACGTGCTTCCCAAACGCGCGAACGTGTATGATAATTTATGCCAAAAATCATTTCATTTTGTCATTCGCGTATCGCGCGTACGAAAACCTCTCCCCAATTGTCACCCCAACAGAAACCCCTTTCCACCGTGTAAAAGCATTCCCGCCTGCCGGAGCGGCTAAAACAGTTTGGCACTTAAATATTTATCAAAATAAGAAGCGACAAACACCGCGAACCGCCCAGCCAACCATGTGTTAGTTTTCCCTTTCGATTTTTGCACTAAACCTTTGTGTCCATAGCCCACTCCCGGTGACACAGTTTCCCGGGTTTCCACGTTTCCCCTTACCGATACCTGCCCGGAAGAAAAGTGTCTGGTGACACACTCCGCAGCGTCTTGTACTGTTTCACACAGTGCTTTCGCGAAACCACTTCCAACCGGCTTGCTGTTTTGACCGTTAAGCGCCACCATTTATTATTCATATTTGAAAATCAATTGTTTCCCGCTTACTGTTTTTTCAGCGGGAAAGCCTCAGGTTTCGAATGGAACCGTTGGGTGATGATGGAATTTTCCGCACTTAAAAACCAGCACCCTGACATTCCATCGATGGTGGTGGTGGTGGTGGTATTAAGTGAAAATCGAGCACGCTTGTTTCCTTCCATTTTCCCATCCCCTACCAAAACCAGTTTCTTATGTTGAAACCACGTGGCGAAGCGACCGAAGTTTCCAAGAACGACACAATAACATATTTTTTTTATACCTTCTTTCGGAAACAGATTTCCGGCCAGCAGAAGAAACGATGCCTTTGCCGCCGGTTGAGAGTCAGCTGGAAGCCGTAGAGAGGATAACAACAATGGCAACTGTCTTGCATCATTGATGAGTGATTTTCAATGATTCGCTTTTCCGCGGCAAATCCCTCCGCCCAAGGGTAAGTAAGTCGCCCCCGGGTAAGTCGCCAACCGGCGCCTCATGAATCATTCATCGGCACGGACGCGTGACACCCGTTTCGGCTTTCCACAGCTGACCGGGGCCCGCTCACACCTGACACGACCGGGGGGACGGGGAACGCAAAAAACCTCCAAAAACCCCCGGAAACCCACTCCCTATTTGTGCCTGACAGGAGGACACCGTTTCTCCATCTAAAGAGCATCAGCATCCTGATCCCTCGAACATCCGTCAACATTGGTGTGCCGGGCGCACACTTAAACCCGGATCGACCCATTGTCAATGGCTGTCGGGTTCACCGGTGGGCAAGATTGGCAAAGCGTGTGCCCGCTTTGCCACGCATAATTGGATCATTTTCATTCGAACTAGCAGGGCTTTTGGGGAGGCTTGGGAAAGTGAAAACAGGGAGTACCTTTTTTTGAGAGTGACTGGAAAGGAAATGTGTTTTTTCCCTTAATTCTGCGTTGAAGCCACCCGTGTCGTTGATGCTAGTAGTGGCGAACGGTATGCCCAGCAATAAATGAGACTAATTATGATTGAGCTGGATTGTGCTGGACGGAGATGGCTTTCCTAAAAATGCAAATCAACGGTAAGGATAGCTTTCTCCACGGTGTCAATTTGTACCATTAGCGACGAAACATTCTAGTTTGTAGAACCGTTTTAGGAACTGATTAATGGTAAGAGTAAACAATGTGTTTTTGGCAGCAATGATGTAGTGAGATGAACGTGCTCACTTGAATTAATTTTTTTTTTCAAAAGGCTTTTGGGCTTTTGAACGCTTAAGATGTACAAAAATTTGTTTTAGTTATTAGTTAATTATCATTTACATAAATGTAAATAATTTATTTCAATCCAATTGTATATTTATGTTATCATACATATTAATCAACAAAAACATACTACTACTACTACTAATATTACTACTAATACTACTACTACTACTAAATTAGTCCTAATAAGCACTGAGTGTCGAAGAGTGAGTGATCGAAGAGTGTCGGATTCGTTCGAATCTCATCGGGGACTGAGGCAAGGGGACGGACTCTCCTGTTTGCTGTTCATCATCGCTTTGGAAGGTGTCATGCGGAGCGCGGGCTTCGACATCAGGGGCACGATTTTCACCCGGTCTCTCCAATTCCTTGGCTTCGCGGATGACAT
>KB671818.1:37085-55654 GCA_000349105.1 Anopheles epiroticus | reverse complement strand
AAGAAGAAGAAGAAGAAGCACTGAGTACCAAGTATTCGTTCGTAAGAAGACCATCAAATTAAAAATTGTTAATAGAAACTAGTGAATTTGTAGTTTAGCTGTTTGCTTTTGAAACAAAACTTTTTTTTTATATTCAGTAGTAACGGCAAGGGGGTATTGCTGAAATCTTTTTTTTTTTTCATTCATTTTTCTTGTTCAAATATTGCTCCCTTTTTATCACTTGAATAGACTTCAAGGCGTTTAAAAAGCGCATCTAAGCAAAAGCGCTAATGTGTTTTATGTACATTTTATTTAATGATCCTTTATTAGGTTTTTTAAAATTCTTTAGCTAAATTATACATATAATTTAAGATATGTAATTTAAATTCATAGGTTCTACGAATTCACGATAAAGCTCTTTTAGCAGAAATAATATTTCATAGTGAGAAAAACGTAGAAGTAAATTTGTATGAGTTCTAAAAATTCTTTATAAGTATAAATTTTAAATGATTAAACTCAACGGTTTTGACGCAAAACATGCTTTAAATTTTAATAATTTAAATCTTTATCCAAGACTAAAAAGCATTTAATCAAAATAAATTGTGATTTTTTGTAATGAACGCCAATACTTATTTTTTAGAAAATTTAAGAGAAGCGGCATAGTTTGGAACGATTGAAATTATGACAAAAATACAACAATTGGTTCTCACAAATCGAAAACATATTTAAAACTCCCAATCAATGGCTTGTTTTAGTTTTGTTAAGGTTAGAAATGTTATTGTTTTAGCTTTGAGTGGAAGAAAAGAAAAAAGGAGTGAACATGCTAGTAAAAAAATATAAAGAGACATTGATGATGGCAACATTAATGCTAACTATGCATTTGCACGTATTTGCAATACATATTATCCTGCTTCAGATACACAAACTGGTCACTACAGCCAAGCAAATGATTGGTTTGAGTGAAACGGCAAATGGTTGAATTACGTTCCAAATAAGAATCTAAATTGAAGTTTAAGGATGAATCACATAAAAAAGTTATTTTATTTGTGTACAGGTACAGGTACAACAAAAATGTATTCTTAATGCTACAGAGAATAACAAAATTTCTGGTAACATTTCATTCAATAGATTTGAATCACCCTATTTTGTCTCAACGTCACATGTTTGTAATTTTAAGTGCATGAGCTTAATAATTTTTATACACCCCTTAAAACTCATTGCAATGCAAAGCAAACCATTCTTCTCTTTCAACCGATGTCTTTACCTTATTCATGCTATCAGGTATTCGAACGGTGTTACCTTTGCGCGAAAAAAATTAATAAATCGTTTCTTCCCTCATCCACAGTTTGATTGATGCGCTTCACTCGCTGTGTGTGCTTGGTAGGGGTAGATGTGTTTGTATACGAGTTCCTGTTCCCATCAATCCCAAATTTCAACGCCACCTCAAATCACTCACCGCTGGCTTCGGTGGGCGCTTTCCCATTTTATCGGGCAGCTATTTTTTACCAAATTGCCCATAAATCACCTGCTTTCCTCACCTGGTGCCCCAATGAGGGATACGCGCTGTGGCTTTCAGCAGAACCTGCCACACTCACGTTCTCCGGGGCAGGTGTCTTACAAGCATCGCGCCAGGAAGACTCAAACGGGGGAAACGAATCAATTTACTGTGTGATTGATACGATCGGTGGCGGCAAGTGGCGGGGTTTCTCGTAAAATTATTAATTACTGCCAGCAGCGCACTACTCGTGCAATGTTTATCCATCGGGCCCGCCTGCTGACGGTGAAGCTGCCGGCTCAGTAAAATGCAAATGGCCATAAATTATTTCCAATCGAGTAAGTTGCCTTCAGGCCAGTGTGAGTGTTTATGCAGGAAGGTTGAGAATTTCATCGATTTTTGATAGTAAATCATACATCTCGTCCCGCAATCGCACTTCATTAGCGAGTGACGGCTTTCCCCATCAAGTATCAGATGTTCTAGGTCGGTGCGGCAAGGCAGTTTGTGCGAGAAAATGTGTTTTGTTTATGCGTGGATTTTAACGTACGATCAGTTTGGTCCTTCGAGCCGGATCTGTCCAAACATTCGCCGCATTTCGCTCAATAAATCATGTTCGAGAAGCGTTGTTCCACTTTGGTGGATGTGTTTAGGCGCTACATTTGTGAGATTAATCTGCCCGCTGAACGGTGCAAACCTACGAAACTCACAATATTTACATTCTAGGAACTGCGCTTCCCTACTTAACGGCACGTGTCTACCGGCACACTGTTTGTAGCTTCTGCCCTGTGCGTACTTAATTTTTTTTGTCGTTACAGAACTTAACCGATTCTAGCGAACGATTTATTTGCAGAAATTTCAATTCGCTTCCAATTTCAATGCTTCTTAAACTTTCTGACATCAGAGGTTGGCAAAGGACGACCCAAGAGCTCTCTCGTTTCGGTCCGTAAGAACAATTTATTAGATATTTCAAATGCCAAAGACTTCCAAACTGCACTCATTTTTGGAGTTTGCTCATTATAAATGCTCAAAAACTTAAGAGTAAGCAAAAGACTTAATGAAAAAATTGGAACAGTTGGCTTAATCACTCTTGATTGTGTTTGGGCTTTGTGTGAGTAGAGACTTTTGGCAGGTCGAAAAAATAAATTATCGTCGTTAGCTTTCCTTATTTGTTTGGATATATTTGGTACACACTCTGGTGTTTCGATTGATGAAATGAAGCAAATACAAATTTAAAACAATTCTTAAAACTTGAAACACTCTTTAAATTTTCTTGATAAACTTGTTGTATAAACTTGGGTGCTCTAAGCACCCGAATAGCGAATGAAAACTAATTTAGTTTTTTTGCCTTTAGTAAATTTGTTAATAATTAATGACATAATTTTAAAACTTACATGTATGGGTAAGTTTTAAACATTATGCATTCTTCCAAATCAAAATTCCAAAATTATCTTCCAATAATTATTTCAGGATACAAATGATTTGAATGAGAACCAATATGCACATTATTGAATAAAACTTTTCTTTTAAACGTTTCATTAAATATGGGTTGAAGAATATTTTTATCTTTTTAAAGATGAAATTGCTGGACCCTGCTGTGTACTTGATTCCAAGCAAAAACCATATTTTCTTCGCCCTTAGAAAATCAAAAACTAACTCCGTTCTTTCCGTTTCTTTGACATTAAAGGTATTTCTTCTGACGAGTTTTTTTTCACGAAAAAAAAACAATACGTTCTCGGGTCAAGCTAAATTAATTGCCTTCTCCATGTCTTGCTTTCTGATGGGAAAAACAATATTTCATACGAGAGGAATTTTATTTCACCAAAATAACACAAAACACCTCAAACGGAGAAACAGTTTTCGCTGGAACAAACACCAACCCTTGTTGCACGAGCAGCTCGTCTGTTGCTATTATTTTCGATTTTCGATCGAAATCGTTTTCCAAACCAGCCGTGTCTGGTTTTCCTCTTCAGTTTTTTGTTTTATTTTTCAATCCTCAAAATTCGACCAAACAAAAACGATCCAAAACTCTGCTGTTGTTAGAACGCATTCACGCCCCTCAATAGTAATGATAGCCAATCAAAAGCATCCCCTATGTGTCACACCATCTCCCTGCAAGCGATTCAAATTATTGATTCGTTTCTTTTAATGGGTCGTAAAAAAACGTAGACAATCCGTTCCGGGTTGGGATTTTTTCGGCATTAATCTCACACTATCGCCTTTATTATCAAACAGAAAACAGGAAGGATGATCTCAATTTCGATATATTTTTATGTGCTTTTCATTCCCTTTGCTCCCCTTGTTTGTCTAATTATCTGCAGCTGAACAGGCCTCGTTCGACGGGTGGAAAATATCGTTAAAGTGCTAGAGATCTTAATCCAGTATGTTGGCTGTACTTTTTATTGGAATTTTTTGCCAACCCTAAAATGTTTTCGTTCAAGAAATAGGGAATATGGAAGGAATTTCGATTGGAAATTGCACCATAAATAATCACCAAGTCTAGGGACCGGGTTGGCAAAAGTGACAAAGGTGATAGCAATGATGGCGGCAGGCTGGGCCATAAATCTGCAACAAGGCATCCAATAAATAGGATTAGCTATTGATGATCGTATTTGCCCCTATGCTGTTCCATTTTCAAGTGAAGCAAACATGTTGTACCAGAAGTTGAATGTAATTTAAAATCTTCTAAATTTCTCCCACGATGATTTAAAAATGTGATGGTATCAAATAATTTGGAATAAATTGTTAGAACATAGAACACGTGGTTTGGCTGACGCTTTTTGTAATATAATTCTCCATAAGGGAGAACTTCTTATTCTAAAAGTTATGTTATCTTTACTTCTGTAATTTGCTTCATACCACTGCCACACTGACGCAAAAGACGCTAAGCTCGTTTTTATTGCAATTTTATTACATCTTTCTGCCAAACAGCTTCCTATTCCTCCGTACCACCCTTCCAACATTGGAATGGATTTCACACAGCATCAGCCAGCCGATCCCGAACCGGCGGAAGAAGATTTAGATGACGTTTGGCATTTGGTGCTCTGATTTAATGTGCCTACGGTATCGTCCAACAGAAAAGGGCGTTACAGGAAGTGCCCGGCATACATTTACAGCCGCATCGGATCGAAAACGATCGATAAATCACACCGCCGCTGCGATGGTGGCACGATTTGAGACGATAACGACCAAAAACCGAAGGTACAATTAGAAGCCACCGTTTTGGGTTTCGCGAAATAGGTGCTCGTAAAAATTTGCAAATTTTAATGGCTTTTCCGTCACTCCTGTTTCTGGTGCCAAGCCAGCAAGCAAAGGACAACGGTGGGAAGACGCTTTCCGTAGTGGATGCATGGACGGGCGGCTCGGGACAACTTTTGACAGAAATTGAATCCATATCGTCTAATTATCTTTATTCTGCCGTGTATAATTAACGTGAGGGACCCTCGTTTGGTCAAAATGACGCAGATGGTTTAAGATACAAATTTGTTTCTTAATTTAAAGGCAATCGAAACCAGTAATGGAGTTATCTTATTGTTAGATGTTAGATACAGTTTTGTAAAACTTAAGCTTATTGGATGTTCATGACTTTATTATTGATTGATCTTTTACAAATATCAGGCTGTGTAAGATTTTTTGTTTTTATTTGTTTTTGTATAATAATTTTATCAAAATTATTGTTTAACCATAAACAAATCAAACAAAAACAAATACAAAAATTTAAATTCATATCGTTTCAATTTTCTTGTAATATGCGTATTATTAGCAAAATGTGTGTTCGAACTATAATAAAACTACTTTAACTTCAAGTGAAAACAACTTTGCTTTTTCCTTTTTGTTATAGTTTTTCTTTGTCAGAAAATACGGCCTGGTCGTCACTGCCGAAATAAAAAAATAGTTTTTTGTCTTTTTTCCGTTCTTTTATTTCTCTTCATGTGTTTACAAAAGTTTTATTTCTAGAGCTGTAGAGTTTGTGATTCAAATAGTCGATTTTGGCTTTATTATTATTTGACAATCTTTTTGGTGCTTCGTCTAGTTTTCTCCTTTTTTCTTCAGGAATATTTTGTATAGAATATTATAACAGGGTCTGCTGCTCCAATTATGTTTTATTTTAATTTAGTTAATGACTTTATATCTACTGGTATTATTATGTTTCGTTTGGGCAGTATCTTTATTTTTTTAACTCATAAATTAGGCTTTTGTGTTTACCAAACAAATGTGACTTTTTTAACTTTTGATTGCTTGTCTTCTGTCTTTTTATCATTTGTCTTTGCTGATGAAATATAATCAATCAATGAAAAACCTTAGAAAAACTGAGATATGACTAGAACAAATAGTAATTTGCTGGAATTTGTTGGAGTTTTATCATTATTTGAATTTCCAGTGAACTGTTCACACAACTGCTATACCCGTGTGCACCCTAGATAGCATTTATCGCTATTTGCCGATCTAAATATACAATAAAAACCTATGTTGACCACAACAATACTGCCGTCCCCTTCATCAGTATGCACCAGTTTAAACGTTTCAAACCTGAATAAAAAAAGCCTATGGAAGGTAGCCAAACACCTACCACAAACTATCGCATGAAAATGACTCTTCCAAATCCTAAACAAAACAGCCAGAAACAGAGAAAACAAAAACAGCACGCAATCGTGTGAGTGGTAAGCATTGAGCTGCGTCCATCCGCATTGTGCGTACGAAAATGTGTGTATCCCCCATTCTGTTCCGAAATCCTGCCCGTAGCCTCCCACGAAACAAAACCAGCGTTTTGTACGCCCGGTGAATATAGTTTGGAGCGAACGAAACAAAGAAAAAGGTAACAAAACAGCAGTAAAGCAACAACAACAAAATAGGTGTAATCGGGGCAAAAGGGGGCCACCATTCATTTGTTCATGTACTCTGCATTTTAGTATCCTATTCTTATCTTACAGGACCTTAAAATAAATGGCTCTACATAGTCTCTGTAAAAACGCATCAAAATTCTTGTAAATAATCAAAATATTAAAGTAATACTGAAGGTTCCAAAAAATGATTTTAAAACCTGTTTTCTTGTAACTGAAGCCAAGTTTTAATCAGATCTGATTTAAACATAATTGAAAAAAATACAATTTTTCCATGCTTCTTTCTATTGTGTAATATGTGCCATAACTCGTGTTTTTAACAAATTTCATATGCTTTCCTAACCGCAAGTTTAAACTCTCAATTTCCATACAAACACTTTAGTTGTTTCACGGCCTTTTTTATTATTTATTTCTACCAAAAATTGTATGTATTGTAATAAAATAAATAAAAACCACACCTCAAAAAACAAAAAAACCACAAAAAAACACAAAAAAACTGTTTTTTTTTTTCAAATTTTGTTCACAAGCGCATCAACTTTAATTTAGCTTGCAAATAATGTGAATAAAAACTGTATTACCTATATTTTCAAATTCAAATTCAAAGTAACCCATTATGCCCCGATAACCCGTACAGAAAAAAAAAATGACAAACCAAGAGCACAACACACGCACAAAGCGCCATCCCAACGTGACGCGACGAAACAAAGGCCATCCCGATTTTGGATGGCCAACCGGCTGTCTGCCCCACCGTTCCCCTTCTCACCCGAAGCTGAAACAAAGAAACGCACCATACGAATAGTAGTGGCGTAGTGTAGTGAGGCGCTATTTGTGTTTTATGTAAATTTTCGGTCGCGGTTGCGTGTTTGCACTGTTTGTGGATGAGCGCGTTCGCTTTTCCTCTCCATCGCGATGCTTTATTTCGCTTAATGCTGGTTTGTTTAGTGATTTGGAATTGTTAGTCTGTGTGTGTCTACCGGTGTTGTGGCGGTATGTTGCATGTTGTAGCTACCACTTTCTTTCTTTCTCCTGCTCTTCCGATATCTATTCCGCATTTAGTTATTGTGTTGGACTGGTAAGCTTTTCCCTCCACCACCGTTAATAGAACCATTCTTTGTTTCTTTTTCTTTTTTGTTTTGCTCCACTCCACTCCCTACTGTCACCATTTCCCACCGTACCTTTTTATGGTCCAACCACACCAGCGGCTGCAGATAATGCCATGATAATGAACGCCAGTGTTTGACGCTTCACGGATGGCACTCGAGGTTTTCGGGGGCACCCAGTACACTAATTAATTTAAACGAACCAGTAGCATGAAACTTATTATGTAGCGTAATATGCCGAATTGACTGCTTCCGGGTTAAATGTATGTGTATGTGTGTGTCTCTGTGAAAAATTAGTTCTGGCTCTTGCATGGTGGTCCCACTCTCTCCCCCCCACCCCCTCAACCATTTCCATCTCTCACAGGTGCAGTTAGTTTTGTAGGATGAATTGGTAGAAAGTGACCATTTCATTTTGGGAAGGTGAATGCTTGATAGAGGATGAAAAGAGACTGGGTTGGCCATGAATTTTACAAAACATTAAAAAAATAAAAAAAAAAGATGATGGAAAAGCACGCAAGTAAAAACTTGAAAATGAATTAAATTATTTAAAACTTGATAAATCGTATTTGACAATCATAAATAGTACGAAGAAGGTTAAATAGCCTTCTGTTTTAAAATTTAACGAAAGTTAAACAATGAGTTATTTATTATTTTTACTTTCTAATAAATGAAAAGTAAGTACAAATAAAAAATTAAAAGAATTTTAGACTTTTATTTTTATTTCTTTCTTCAATATCCTATTCAACCTATTTCATTCGCTCCTCTGTATTTTATGTATTCGATTTTAAAAGAAGCAACGTTTTCTTTGGCAATTCCTTCAAATTGATTTGATTTTCGTATTTTTCCTATTCAACAGAATATTTGCTGAAAAAGTTTTCATTGCAAGCAACATGCTCAATTTACTATCTTTTCTTTTTTATTTTCATTTGTTAATATCATTATCATTATTACGTTAAATTTATTAAGCTTATTCAATTAAAAATTATTAAGAAAAAAAGATTAAGCAAGAGAAAAAGAAAGAATCAAAACCAATGTGATAAAGAACCATTGATTATTTGTTTTAAAATGATACTTCATGAAACAAAAAAGTCCATAAGAATATTTAGCATGATCATTTCCTACCATTATCAATGGAAGATAGAAGTAAAACCATCAAACCAGTTAGCTCAGATTACTTTTATAGTTCTTGTACTTTTTCAGGACTTACCCAGGTTTATCATAAATTTTGAAATTTTACTCAATCTTCTTCAATTTATCTAATTTTCTTTTCAATTTTTTAATTTTATTCATAACATTGTTATATTGTTTGACGTGAAGTATAGTGAGTTTTAAAAATTTGTTTTGGCTCCTACTGATCCAATACTTGAAGGTTTTTTTCATACACTTTTTGCTCCTTATATTGCTTTGCCTTATTTTTTTCTCCTGCGCGTATCATTGTTGTACTCTAAATTTTACAATCAAAGCATCTTTCTATGGCAAACATCTTGCATGATTTTTTCCTATCTTTTTCATCTTTCCATCAACTGTCTGTCTTCTCTCGCCATCATTTGTTTAGATTATCGTGCGCATGCTGCGCCACCACACTAAAGCATAATTTTAAACTAATTTACTCGCCTAATCGTTACGCACAAAGGCAACCACATATCTCGAGACGCCAGCACCAAAGCCGTACTGTCACACATTTGCTGCTTTTCGAGCACCGTTTTTCTCATCATCAATCAAAGTCGTGCGGGCGTGTCCAAACTGACCAACCGCCGATGGTTACCGCCGTTTACTCACAAACCATTGTAAGCGGTGACCAGCGGTTTAAAGTGAAAGAGGGGAGCGTTTTCTTTTGCCTTGTTTTTTTTTATCTCGTGGCTTGCAAAATAAGAAGTCAAGTGTGCTTCCTTGGTGAAGGGCACGGTAGTTGGTGAAATAAATGGTATCGTTAATCTAGTTTTAATGAAATCGTTTGCCAGGGACAGACACGTGACGGTGAGAGGCTGTGCCACATTTTTGCCACTGGCTTTGCGTTTGTCATTAACTAACACACTGTACAGCAAAGAAATGGAGCAATTGAGGTATTTCAAATTAGTGTAAAAACAAAAGTTATTACATGCGTAACTTCAAGCGTTGATTTATGTTTTAATGGTTTCTCCCTTTTATTCAAATGATTTATCTATATTAATTGTTATTATTACCATACTAACTGATTTTCCTATTTTTTTGTTCTGTTTTTAGTTTTTCACTTCTGATTTCATAACGTGAGGATCTAATCATTTGTAAATGAAATCAATTAGTATCTAAAAAAAAACATATGCTTTTTCTCTTTGTTTTTTATTGTATAGACATTAAAAAAAAATGTAGTTCAGCCATTTTTTTAACCTAACAAAAACCTAATACTCATCATGTAAATTTCCATTTTTTCTGCTTTGCTTTTTCTTTCCTAATCAATGCAATAAAGGTTTTTTTCAGTACAATATTTTAACACTTTTTTATCTTCATTGTTACTTCTTATCTTTAATTTTTTTAAGTCATCTCTCCATATCATATTTCATGTAGTTCAGTTTGTTTATAAAAAGCTCTTTTTACTGATAGCTATTCAAATTTTTCATTCGTGTTCGTCGTTATGTGATTATTATATGCGTTGTACGTCGTTAGCTCAAGTAGTAGTGCTAGCGTCATTTTTGTTTTATTCAAATAGTTCACGCTGACCTTTTAAAATTTTATCAATTAATAAGTTTTACTATTTACTTTTATTGTATTTACTACTAAGCTTTAAGCAATACGGCCAGGCCGTTACTACTGAATAAAAAAAAAGTTTTACTATCTTTGACGTTTTTTTATTTAAGTGGTGTTTTTATCGTTTTTTTTATTGTTTTGTGTTAAGTTATTATACAATGAAAAATAAATTTATAAACATCACCATCACCATTTCGTTAACCATTGCTAATCGATTTGTTGACACAAGTTTGATTTAGGAGCATTTGTGTAAGCTTTATGCAATTCTCTACGTGGTTTGAACGTGTTTTGTATAGCCTTATGTATACTTAAGGCCTTATGTACACTCTTTTTTAAATAGTGAAAATGATAATAAAAGAATGCCAATCATCCTGAAAAGAATTTAAGCAATAAGGAAAATGTATTCAAAAACTAATTTTTAATGCTATTCCTTCATTTCCGAACCACTTCTTTCACGGCCATCGCTCAACATCTTGACCCTCTACATGTGTCACACAACCCAAAATGTCCCCTTTCGAAACAAATACTCAACTGTGCGTAACGCATCACCATCACATCAGTCTCCCACCTCCACACCTTCCCTTTCAGCAAACATCACATAATCAAAATATTAATTTCTACGAATTCTGTTTAAGCTAGTGCGCTCCGTCTTACGTTTCTGATCGACAAAAGTCTCCCGCATGAGAAACCTGCACCCCGTCCGAGCACGACATGAACCGTCATTGTGTCTTCCGCTTCACGAGGGTCATCTTTGTGTGCACGACGCCGGCTCGCACGCGAGACTTAAAGTTTACGCACACGCTCCCTTCTAATCGGTCACTTCCTTTCATTCATCATTCAGCAAACTCGCGCAGAAGTCAAACAATGGACAGCGAGGGATTCTCGGTTTTCCCAGCCGTGTCACAACCCAGCACACACCCGTTGCGCTTCACCGCACGGTAAAGCCAACCAAGTGCACGTGAGGGTGCGGCACTGCCTCCTTTCTTTTCGCGTTCGGTTGCTGTGTGCTTACAATGAACTCCATTTTCAAGATCATTTCTTTCTTTGCTTTCAACGAAGCTTTAGAACCAATTAGAATTTACAACATTGACTCAAACAATGGCTGGAAAAGGTTGTAATGTGAGTCATCCGATCTAGAGCGTTCCTTTCACTTTCCGGGCAAAATTACACTCCTTTGTAACGCTGGGATTTTAATTCTTCAGTGGAAAATCCCTCCCTGTATGCGTTATGCATTATAGTAAGCAAATTACTCACTCACTGCACTCACGTGACAAACGGTGAAGCAGTGGAACAAAGCTATCAGTTCACCTGAGCTCGATATAGCCGACCTGTTAGCCAGCTGTACAAAGCTTGAAGCTGGAATTTCCCAGCAGAATATACTAAGTGAGGACACACAAAACCACCAAGCTGGAATAAGGCGATATTTGCAAAGGTGATAATACAGATCGATTCCATCGCTTCGGCCATGCGTTGTGTGTTAGGCTGTTGTTCTAGAAACGAACTTTAAAACAGATTCTGGATGATGAAATATGCCACAACTTTTGCGTCTTAGGAAATGGCAACAAAGGCAACGTCCTACTTAAGAGATCGAAAAGGAATGGTCCAGAAATGTGCAATCTGCAGTTGATCCATATACATTTATTGCAGGGAGCCTGACAATATGGTACGGTGTAGATAGTGTGTTTGTTGTTCACATTTATATGGTTAGGGCAAAAAACATGTCGCATCTGTTTGGAGGAGTTTGTTTGTGTTCGGCTGATTGAACTAGTTTTATACTCATTTATTTACGCATTTGTTTAAGCGGTGTCCAGACTATGCTTGCTCAAGAAAGGGGTTTTCTTTTATTGGGTATAGTAACACGATGAAACTTAACGCACCTCAAATATTACTAACGAAGGTATCACGTTACAGTTATTTGTGAAGGAAAGAATTAGAACAATTCAACAGATATAGCAGATATAGCGGAAGTGTAACCAAGTACAAAAGGTTTCACTTTTGCCAGCTAGTAAGAAAAACAAAAGTCTCTGTTATAATTTTCTGCTCAAATGTGTATTATAAATTTTCAAGATGTGTTGAAAGCACCTGAAGTTAGTTCATACATAGATTCTGATAGTTAGTGTGCGCTCTCCTGGTGGTGACGGCGACTACGGCACCGGTCCTCTTCACACCTAACAGGACAGTGGATCGAATCCCATCCGGAACGTTTCCACGTCGTGAGGGGACTTGAAAATCCAGCATCGTGGTATAATAAAAATAAGTCTTTTAAACCAAACTGTGGACGGGCATGACTATGTAGGAGCGTAGAGCCGAGTAGAGAGTAGAGATTTGGGTAGTTGTAATAAACAGGGTTGTTGTAATACCCGAGACGAGTTGAAAAACATAAAATATTAAGAGACTTTACATGAGTGATATTTTTATTTTACTCTTGTACTAGCTGCGAATATTTAATAATTCGTGATTTTTAAGTGTTATATTGGGTACGATAAATATTCGGGGCGAAAAGGCTAAAAATCTTGAAAGTTAACACATCTAGACACGGGATAATTCTTGCCAACAAACAAACAACCATTAAACATAAACATTAAAATATTTTTCCTTTCATTCTAGAAGGTCATTGCTAATGTTACAAATAGCCAAAACTCTCTTTGATTGGGTTAATGGTTTCCCCTGAAATTATCTTACTGAACGCGTTGGCGTAGGGATTTTTGCGAGCTATCCTTACGCCTCCATTAGCCTGTCAATCCTTCATCACGTACGTGTCAGCTGTTGTCTATGCATCGTTTCTTCGATAAGGGTATGGTTTGTTGAATTTGTGACAAGTTCGAAAGGATTCCAGGCACTATTTGCACATGCTTGAAACAGTGACAGACATTTGATAAGGTCAAAGAATTAGTCGGTTGTGCGCAAGTATGTGGGTAGTATTTGTCGTTATTGATATTCAACAGCCATAATAATGGCTGTCAACAGTTTCAAATGTAAAATTATCATAAAAAAACTATTTAACCATTTCTGGTATAAACAAATACTTTCAGTAACCAGTGCACAGCAAAAATCGAACTAATTGTCTACCTATTGTGTGTTTAAATCAATGGAAAAATAATGTTTGACTCCTTAAAAGTAACAATTGTTGTATTTGTTGAAACAAAAAGTTTAATTAGTTGTTTTGGTCATTGCTTATTATTTCATTATTTTCAGTTCTACTGCGTAAAAATAAATTTAAGCTACAGCGAAATTTTCAACCAGTTTAAACGGTTTCAGAGAAGTTAACATAACTAATTAATCGAAAGACCTAACTCTTTTACTTGAAATGAAGTTGAAATGTTTCAAAAATATTTTAAAGTTTTTTACCGTCAAGTCTAATTTTAAAATAAATTCATTAGGTGGTTCTTATTCCTTTGTACTCACTTACTTCTTATTTATTAAAGCCAAATTAGAGTTAAACTAAAACAATATGCATATATTTTTAGCTTAAAAAATACGTAAGAAGCTTTTCCATAGCTTTAGTACTAAAATCAACGATTTGATCCTTCGCTT
This sequence comes from Anopheles epiroticus, assembly GCA_000349105.1. Taxonomy (NCBI): domain Eukaryota; kingdom Metazoa; phylum Arthropoda; class Insecta; order Diptera; family Culicidae; genus Anopheles; species Anopheles epiroticus. Next base: position 41,984 of record KB671818.1, on the reverse strand, counting down.
AATAATCAATATATCTTTGTTTCAGTGTACATCAACACAAATTTATTCAAAGAATAACTAAGCCATAGGTGATAGCAATTAACTTAATGTATGAAATTGGCAAAATTCACATGTCCTAGATTTCGACTTAAACGTACAAACGTTTTTATTTTTGTTGTAACCTGGTGTAACAACCAGGCCAGAACTAGTGTTTTAATTTGAGTTAATTGAGTTAATAGATTTCATTTTTAACGGTTGTACAATAAGAGCTTCAAAATTCATACTGACTGGAAAACATTTACTTCTCACAGACATGGAAGGACAGCTTACTCGTGGTGTACCTAAATCAACCTGGATTAAATCTAGTCCATTTCCAAAGGTGGATACATCGCAAACGAAGGTATTTGTAAAATTTCATGATCTATTATAAATTTTAAGAGGCATCATTAAACGATTGAATACGATATCCCAACATTATACCTCTCACAGACAGTTTGGAGTCGAGCGTCTCGGATTCGATTGATGAAAAATATGTTTCTATAACCTTGTACCGTGCCTTTCCCTCGTCAAACCGATCGTTGCTCTCATTGGAATCACACACTATCACACTCTTTTTCCACCCTCTGCCTCACCCTCGCCCTCAAGACGAAACGGCGGCGATGAACCTGCGACCAGCTGGGCAAACAACAACCCCTGAGGTTGTGAAATTATTGAACAAAATATGCACACAGGTGTATGCGGCCCCGGGCCGAGAGATGCTGCCCGTGGGAAATTCCCTCACGCGTGTGTGGGACGGTTTTGTCGCGTTCCCTTGTTTGGCGGATCATTGTCTACCGGCCTGGCACAACCGATCGTCTTCATCGTGCATCGCCGGATAAGAGAGTAGGTGATATCATCGTATCAACATCACCCTCAGAGGGGAGGGATGAATCGTTAACAATAAACACATTCCTGGGCGACGAGATCATCCGCGGGGTATCATGTACGGATCAGGCGAGAGAGCGCTGGAATGTGTTATCGGTACGGTATCAGTTATGAAGGGGCAGGTGAAACACAATCGAGTGCATTGTATGTGTTTACATGCCGACGTACGTTTACCTTCCTGAGTCACGAACGATCCCGCGTGTAAAGAAATACTTTTTGTTTTTGCACAATCCAGTTGATTGCGAAAACAAAGAACTCTTCAAAAGCATCTTACTTTTATAGCAAATCAACAATTGTTTTTTCGTTTTTTCTATATCGTAAGTGTATGAAAAATTAGATGTCGGTTTTACTTTACGACTCCGATCCGCTTTGATGCTTATCGTCTTCTAGGTAGCGTTCTATTTGGGACACAAAATTCCTAGAAGCTTTTAAGCCGCCATCTTCCAAACAAAAACGACACACGCACACACACACACACACACACACACACACACACACATTTTTTTCCTTATTGTTTCCTTTCCACTACACCTCGCGTTCCTTCAATGTGGGAGGAAAATTTCTAAAATATTTTGCACCCAGAGCAGGGCACAAATTCCTTCTCCGTCTCGAGACCACCCGCCTGCTCGCCTGCGCTGTCATTGCGCGTCAATATCACCATGGCAACGTTCGCGCAACGCGCCTGGGCTGGGAAGTAACGGCAGTCGTGTCCTGTTCTCTAATGCACTTTCAATCTATTTTATGACTTTATTTTATGGCAGGCTCCGGCTGCTGCTGCTGCTGCGAAATGTTTTAAATTCCCACCACACCACACATCCCGTCGTGGTGTTACACTTTCCATACACAAAAAAACAGACAGCATGGCGTTGTAAAAAAACCTTTCTTACTTGCAGGATAACGCAGGCAGAGCTGTAAGGGTTTTTGTTTTCTTGGGGAGTGATTGAATTTTGCGAGCGTTGCGTTCACCGCTTAATCACATCCTTCCAGGTGTGGGGTGAGGATTTGTTTTTTGTTGCGGTTGTTTCCACTTGTTTAGAGGGTGAATATTTGCCATGTGGGATTTTTGCCTTTTGCATGGCTGATTATTGGCTCTTTGGTCGTTAAATCAGGCAAACGGCACGCTCTGAGGAAGTGTGCATAGTTAGCCAACGTTTCGCTGGGGTGGACATTCTGGATAGGCCGTTCCTGCCAGATGGTGTTGAGGAAGCTTTTCCCATAAGAATTGTACTGCAAACATCTAAAATCGTAAATAAAAATAGTTTGATCTTTACGGAGGTGTTTTTTTTTTTAATATTTTATGTTATTTTCCAGAAATAAAACGAACTCCAAAAATACCGACGATTATCGGAGATAGTTTTAAGAAGTCATTTTATGTTTATTATTTTTATTCAATTTTCGTAGAGCCAAAAATTTTGCAATAAGTAAGATTTCCAAAGAAATGATTGATATCCAGGCTCAAGCTAATATTGGTGTATTCTTGTTTGTTTCGTTTGTTTGTTTGTATGTTTTCTGTTATGGCCTGACCGTATTAACCATTTTAGGGGAGTGTTGGTGACTGTGTTTTGGGATTGGTTAGATATAGTACTCCGTAGTATGAGAAAAAGGATCAGCTATCTATTGTAAAATCTATTTTTCAAATGGAAAAATGGTTGGATTTGATTAATTCATGTATTTAGCTTTATTCTTCATTGGGTACATTTTACATAATCTTCTTGAAACACCTGGAGCTTATTCCCTTTTTTGAAAGAAAAAGAAACCTGAAAGAAAAAAAACAATTAATAAAAAAATCAAATCAAAAAAGAATAACTATCTTTGATTTTCTTTTCATGGTACAAATTGAAATTAATTTTGAAATTTGAGTCCACTGAAGTTGATGTTTACACCACGGTCTATGAAGGACAACAGGTCGTTGCATATAGAGCAAAATGACAGAAGAGTTTGGGAAATAAAAATGACACTTTCATCAAAAAGCAATTCGTAGCATGCGTTGGATTTTCAAAAGTGCATTTTTAGTGTTCAATATTGGTTGAAAAAAGTGCAGATTGACAGTTTATTCTGCTGTTAACTACTTGATAAAACCGATCAGTATGTGTCTTAAGAAGGAAGTGAATTAGATTGACTGTGAAAAACAATTCGGGTGACCTAACACGTTCGACGCCGTGTGTGAAATTGCTAGGATCAGTAATTGGCTATTGGATTAGACTTTTTTGAGGGCCAGATCACACGCGAAATTCTTGTAAAATGTTCGTAACAGCCGTAAACTCATGCCGCCATGTTACTTTTTTGTTTGTAAACACTTTTTCAGGATACTGTCAAACCCAGAGAGAAAATGGATTGCTACAAATGAGCTTTGCATCGACCTGTTATCCTTTATCCTAAATCATAGTTAATATGCAAAGCTAACAATAGTCCCCAGATTATAAAAGAAACTTGTTTACCAACTCCTATTTTCATGCTGCTCACTCAAGCAAAACGAATACTACAACTATCTAACATTGTCTCTTTCATGAAAAGAGAACATTTTATAAGATATTTGATGAAATCCCACACCCAATTTTAACGGGCCGTTCGCTTCAAACGACTTCCACCCTATCTGCCAATGTCATCTACCGACAAAAAAACAAGAAGAACTAACGCAATGAAGACACTTCTCGTGCGGAATGCACTACAAGCACCCGGGTCCCGCTATATATTGCAACCGGTGCGTCATGCTGCTGTCATTCCAGCCGGTTGTCGGCTTCCCTTCCTTAGGTGTGCCAGGTCAGCAATCATGGGGTAGGGCCACGACGTGGGTGACAGGGGACAAAAATTTAATCACTGCAAACTCGACGTTCCGGTGTCCGGTGTTGGCGGATGGAAAATTCGTTTTCCTGCTCTCGAAGGCACTATTTCGTCACCACCCGGGCAAAAGGCTTCACACAGCTGCATAGGGGGAAAGAGCAATTGCAATTGCTCTCTGGTCGAGATTTTACTTGACAGTTGGGTGCATCTTCAGCGTGTATAGTGCTAGAGCCGGGCTGATTGCTCTTGCACTTTCCTAGCTGATGGCTATTTAACTGGAATTCCAAGCTTTCGGTTACGGTTGATATAATCAACCCAAGAAAGTGTTTTTGCTTCAACGATTGCAAATTAAAGAATTAGTTAGGTTATGTTGCATGAGGAAATACAAGAAGCTGATAAATACTAGTTCTCCAAAAGAAGTAATTTATACTTTATTAAAACAAAGGTAAGATAAAAGGTATTTTAGGATAAAAGTAGGCACAATGCTTCAAAATATCAATAAAATGTCACATGAAAATAAATATTTCTTCAAAATTGTAGAATAGAAAGGTGGTAGGCTTTTGAAAATCATGAATGAGATTAACAAGTATCCTGCAAGCCTGGTGTTGATTTGGCAATATAGAAGATTTACTTTCACAATGGAAAACAGTTAGTATATTTTTAAACGATGTTTTATGTTATGCCGTTTCTCTACGTTGTTTGATTGCCGAATAAAAAACGCTCAATCTTCATTTCGAAAACAATTGCCTAATTTTTATATTTTTATTCAACATGCTTTTTGTGATATCTGTGCACATGTTTGCTTTTTAATGTTACATATCACGATTTTTCTAAGCCAGTTCTTCATGCTCTTCTAGGAATGGAATAATTTTGTGTTTTTATTGTGTTTTCATTTGGAGTTTGTTTTCTTTTTTATAAATATTACAAATTTTTATTTTTTTTCTATTAAATTTCAATATAGAATGTTCCAGTTTTTTTTATCTTCTATTTATTTTTTTTTAATTTTAGTTACTATTGGGTTTAACATACAAAAAACACATTGAGCACAGAATTATGTCTGCCACTAAAGCCTCGCTAGCTTTGTATTGTTTCACAAATAGGAAATCAAAACTCAACTTAGAAAATAAGCTTTTGCTTTTTAAATCTATAATCAGGCCTATATTATTATATGCATTCCCAGTTTGGGCAGAAAGTGCCAACACGCATCTAAAAAAA